>CM070556.1:40157664-40664005 GCA_036346405.1 Phyllostachys edulis
TTTTTATTAGTGATGGATATAGTTAGTTGGGCACAATTAATTTGTCCGAGATTCTAGGACAACCAATCCATTCCCAAAATAACACCTACCCCTTTAGAGTTTATCACAATCAGATCTGCCCAAAAATCTACCCCTTCAATAAGGATATTAACATTATGGCAGATTTGATCAGTCATGAATACTGACCCAGGTGAGTGAATAATATGGGGTGGATGAAGATGATGCATAGCTAACTGATGTTGAGTAGCAAACTGCCTACTAACAAAAGAATGGGATGCTCCGGAGTCAAATAAAGCAAGAGTTGAACTGAAATTAACTAGGAGCATACCAAGAATAACCCAGTGCCTCGGCCGCTTCTTGATTAGTTGATTTATCTGGTACCGTGGATCGAACTAGATCAAAGCTTGACAAGCGCCTTTGAAGAAGGTGCAGGGGCCTTGCACTTGTTGGAGAAGGTTGAACAGGTGGCAACCCACGTGCCTTAGCAAAGTATTGGTTAGCGAAATGTCCTAGTCATCCACAATGGTAGCAAATCACACCCGGCCTGACATTGATAGCAGTAGGTGGCCGGTTTCCACTAGGTCGGGACTGCCCAGTGGGTGGAGGTGGACGAAAAGCAAACACCGGCGCCCTAGATGGAGCTGGGGCTAGCGCTCGAAAAGACTGAGGCTGCCACAGACGCGGTCTGGTTGAATGGCTACTAGATGCAAATTGAGTAACCTTTTGCCGCTTCCGTGACTCCTCTAAAGCCTTGCTCTTAGTTTCAGCAATGATGGCTTTGTCCACAAGATGTTGAAAATTTCTGAAATCTTGTACTGCTAAAGCCAACTGCAGCTCTTCGGACAAACCATTCATAAAATAGTTCCGACGACGAAGGTTAGTCAAAACATCGTCGGGGCGCATCGAGCAAGAAAATTGAATTCATGAAGATACTCGGTCAGCGATTTTTCGCCCTTGCTTGAGAGCGAGAAATTTCGCCGCTGAGCATCATCACTCCTCGAGGAATATGGGCCTCGCGAAAGGCCTCCATGAACTCAAGCCGTAGGGGTATGTCCTGTGGGCTGGATAGCCAAATAATTATCCCACCAATTGCTAGCCGGTCCAGTCAGTTGATAACTAGCATATATGACTTTCTCTCTTCGGAACATTGGGCAATCGGTAGCTTCTTTTCAATTTCCGAAGCCAATCCTCTGCTTCCATTGGGTCTTGGGAGCTAGAGAACATCTGGCGGGTTAGTCATTGAAAGTCAAGAAGACTCCTTGCCCATCTTGAACTCCCCGCCTCGTTTGGTGGGGTGGTGGAAGAAGTATTGCACGAATTTGTTCCAATATGCGCGTCTGGTCCATTCGGTTGCGCTCAATTTGCATGAGCACATCCGCCATAGTGGGTGGTGGAGGAAGCTCCTCTTCCTGTCTACCACTTTGCGGACCACGGGATCCAGAAGGGTCAGCCTGCTCCCCCTGAATATAGGGAACAGGGGTGGAGAACCTCTCCTCTTGTTGTGCTCACGAACGAGTAGTAGGCCCTGTCATCCTGTTGCCATATAATGGTTAACAACATCACAAGGATATACTCGAGCGAACACATACAAGATTCTCGAGATAGAAAAGAAAGAAGTACTAAACTTAATCATGTATCATGTTATGACATGCACCAAATTAACACCAAAACCACAAAATAAACGAATACAACAAAAGGTCGGCTCCACTTTATTACCGATCGACGAGAAAGCAACATCGATTCAAACTCAAAAGTCGGCACCCGGTATTTTTACAACATATAGGCTATTCTATTACACAATACTTAATGGACAACTACTAGCCTATTGATGAGGACATCGACACACGGATCTGACCGCTACCCACCTCCAACGAGGACTACTTGGTGTCATCGATTAATTTGCGTCGGGCCTACTCCAACATGCCGACGAATTTACTTCACTTATACCTAGTGCTGCGACACCTCACATTGGGCCGAGGGCCTTGTATTTGTATTAATTATTTGGCCCAAAGGGCAGCCACCACTCTAGGTTATTTGGGCCGGCCACCTCCTTGGCCTATTTGGGCCGGCCGCCTCCACCTGGGCCGGACGCACTATTCATAGGTACTGTTCACGGCACTATTCACATGAATAGTAAGTCATGAATAGTACCACATTGCTAGTCTTTTAGTTTTGCGGCTCCTCCTTCCCCTATATAAGGAGGCTGCACCCCTTTAGTTTTCCTCGGATTTTGTTTAAGTTTAGTTTGCCTTCGTCGCAACTTGTATCTTTTGCGTGTGTCGATGAGACCACCCAATTAAGATCCTTATTTAGAATCCCAATTCAATTAAATCTTTCAATCCTATTTGCAATTTCAGATTGCTTATTATCTTGTTCTTGCGTGCTTTTTCGGTGTATGCAAGAATCGACCTTCGTGGTCGTCAACCGGTATTCGCGGCACGGTTGATAACGACTAGTCGATCAGTTCAGCGATTGCGTGGTTCGCGTAGCCTTGCGTGTTCGTGAGAGGATCGTGAGGGTTGAGTGACGCCTCTGGGACTTATCGTTTCTCATCGAAAGATCGGGCCAACAAATAGAAGCTTAGGGTTCATCAGGTGGTATCAGAGCTTCAGTTCATCGGTGAGAATTTTTTTCCTACAGTCCATATAGCCGAAAATCAAAAATTAGGTTTAGTTCATCGTCCAAGCCAATTTGTGCCTTTGCAACTTTTCTTTTAGTTTGCTTTGTTGAATTGTCGTTGCATCGTCGAGTCTTGGTCTTTGGTTCTTCTTGTCTAGATTAGTCTCGTTTTAGGGTTTCTTGTCGTTCATCTAGTCCGATCGTCAAAAAAAAGAGAGGATACATCGATCGGTTCGTGAAATCGGCTCATACAACAAAGAAATGCGGGCGGTCGCCACACAAGAAACAGAAGCAGCGGTCAGCACGTGCTTGCATCGGTTTCAATCCGGCTGTGGGTCTTCGTCCGCAAGCACGAACAACATCGTCGGCAGGCAGCAATCAACAATGAAAATACGCAAGGACCAGGAGGAGCATTATATTGCTACTTGCATCCTCGGCAGACACAACAGAAGGTTCATCAATTCATCAAGGCTGCCGCCGCCACAAAGGGTTTGAAGCATATATACGCAAGGCCAGCAGTTTCAAGCAGCAGAACACACACACACACACAAAAAACAACAACACAGATCTTGGTCGCCGGCCTGTACCGCCGCCGCTCGCCTTGATCCACAGGCCGCGCCACTTCCGAAGCCGCCGCCTCAAGCCGCCAGGCCGCCGCCGCCTTGCGGTTGTTCACGACGCCTCGACCAAGCCTGCCGCATGATCGCTCGGCTCCGGCCGCTGCCGCGCTGAGCCGCCACCACCGCCAAGACGCTGCTGCTCGTCTAACGACTCCATGCGCTGAGCCGTCGCCGCTGCCTCGCCCGCCGCCGGCCGCCGCCGCTGCCGCCGAGCCGCCACCGAAGCCGCCGAGCCAAGTTGGGAACAAGCTCTGTGCTTTTTTTTTTCCTTTTGTTGATCGGTTCCAAAGGTATTGATTCCAGAGGCTTCTTTTAGCTTTTGAGTTATAAAGAGCAAAAGGAAACAATGAGAGAAAAAAAAGGAAAAGAAGAAACAGAGAAGAGAAAAAAGAGAGAAAAAAAAAAGGGAAGAAGAAGAAGAAAGAAAAGAAAATTTTGAGTCAGTTTTTTCTTGACTTATTTCTTTGTTCGATTTGGTCTTCCGTTGTTACGACTAGTCATTTTTATGAGTTGCCCTAGCTAGGCTTGGTTTAGACTAGGACCAAAGACTTGTGACTAGTACTTTGAAGCTGCTTTTCAATTTTGCATGCTGAATTGAATAATTGCTATTCCTTTGCTACATACTAGCCTTCCGAGCTCCACTACCTACTAACTCAAAGAGTGCCGTTCCTCGCAATCGCTGGGTGATCGCAAGTGAGATTATCACGAACCGACCACCGGTTGTACCACTACCTTGTCAGACCGGTAAGAACTTACAAGAGCTTGATAAGAGCTTGAGCGTGTGTGACTTGAGCCTCCAGATCCTAGTAGTTGATAGGAACATATACTTGTGATTTGTTTCCTTGTTTTCTACTAATAATGACAGATTGGTTGAAGATGGCCGACACGATGTCATCATGCAAGATTTAAACTCAAAGGAAACAACTACCGCATACATGTTACCACTCACCGCCGAGAGTAAGTCGTTGGACTACTTTATATGGGTTAATATGTTGGATATCTACTTTGAAAGACAGACTGGATCCTTATGAGAAGATGAGTATGGCAAGGACGGACTTGATCGGTGATGTTCAACATTGGTGGTCGAATCTGAGTACCACTTCATGTACACATGGGAGCAGATGAAGAAGAAATTGCAACGTCGTTTTGTACCTCCACCACCCATAGTCCCAAGTGAAGTGCAACCTAAGGTAACTAAAAATCTCGACATTGTTTTAGCTCCTACTCCATCTCCAAATCGCCGAGACGCTTGAAGAGATGAACGATGATTTGGTGCATCCTAAGTCATTAGAGGAGAAGTTTGAGGTACCTACAAGATTCGATGAGGACGACAATGACAAAGATATTGATTTGGTGCTACTGACAAGACATAGAGCCACCTTGTGAGTATATACCTCTTGTAGTGCAATCTTGTGATTTTTCTTACGTTGACTTGAACAAACCATGTCTGCTCTTAAATCTCATAATTGTGCACATGTCTAATTAATTACACATAAGGAAGTACTTGATAGAATATCCCGCCGATACTTTGTGCTATATCATGCTTAATGAGCCCATTAGTTTGAATGTGCTAGGAAGAAAGTTTTTGAACTTTCATCTCTAAATTCTTTTCTAGCACCTCCGGAAGAAAGTTTTGAACTTTCATCTCTAAATTCTTTTTCTAGCACCTCCACCTACTATTTTAAATTAATTGAGATTATGGTATAGACAACCAATTTACGGTTTATCGAATATGCATAACTTGTACTCACATGGATGAATTGAAACTTGTTGTTTTGGATAACAATTCTTGTGTGCTGAACCTTGTTCAATCTGAGAGGAAAATAAAATTTAGTGCTCATCCAATGCCTATGTGTTCACCTTATATTGCACCATCTAGTATGGACAGTCTGAATAACAATGTTGAATTATGGAAGAACCTACAAATCTTTGCACCCTTGCTAGATGAATTTGCTATTGCTCAATTGAAAGATGATTATATGAATGACTTGTGCACTTGGAATTCAATTATCTTGTCTTGTCCATTCACGAGCAATGAATAACTCTACTTTATACTTCACTTATCTTGGCAAATTGAGTTGCAAAGCTAATGCTATGAGAACATATACCTTTGCTGATTTGATGCATGCACAATCACCTTTAATTTCTAAAGTTTTCTATTTCTTTGCCACCTGTTATTGCTAACATTTTGCAGAAAGATGAGAATGCATTGCTACAAATTTTAAAGCTTCTCTTGCCATTAGAGGATGAGCGTGAGTCGAGGACGACTCAAATGCAAGAAAGGGAGGATGATGAGGACATCGACCACGGATCGACCGCCACCCCACCTCCAACCGAGACTACTTGATCATCGATCGATTTGCGTCGACGCTACTCCAACATGCCAACGAATTTACTTCACTTATACCTGGTGCTGCGATACCTCACATTGGGCCGAGGGCCTTGTATTTGTATTAATTATTTGGCCCAAAGGGCAGCCACCACTCTAGGTTATTTGGGCCGGCCACCTCCTTGGCCTATTTGGGCCGGCCGCCTCCACCTGGGCCGGACGCACTATTCATAGGTACTGTTCATGAGACTATTCACGTGAATAGTAAATCGTGAATAGTACCACATTGCTAGTCTTTTAGTTTTGCGGCTCCTCCTTCCCCTATATAAGGAGGCTGCACCCCTTTAGTTTTCCTCGGATTTTGTTTAAGTTTAGTTTGCCTTAAATCAGAACTTGTATCTTTTGCGTGTGTCGATTTGAGACCACCCAATTAAGATCCTTATTCAGTAATCCCAATTCAATTAAATCTTTCAATCCTATTTGCAATTTCAGATTGCTTATTATCTTGTTCTTGCGTGCTTCTTGGTGTATGCAGGAATCGACCATCGTGGTCGAGTCAACAGGGTATTCGTGCACGGCTGATGACGATAGTCGATCGATTCAGCGATTGCGTGGTTGCGAGCCTTGCGTGTTCGTAGCTTGAGGATCGTGAGGGTTGAGCGACGCCACGGACTTATCGCTTCTCATCGAAAGATCGGGCCAACAAATAGAACCTTAGGGTTCATCACCTATTACACAACTAATGCCGAACACATCATCCAGCCTCTATGTATAATCATTACGGTTAAAATTCACCGGAAACTCATTTAACATATGAGCTTCAGGTGAACCCGTATCTATGGGATCCCTAGGGCTGATGAGACATGTAGGAGAACCCAACAGCAAATGATGTCCCCGGAAGATGCGTGTCATTTGCGTGCGGGAAACCGGCAGACATCCGGGCTTGACGACACTGCCCAAGGATAGGAACAAGCCCAAACACTTCTGGAAGTCAGAATCCCGGCGGTGTAGTAACAGTTGGAGGGATCTCATTGTTGCCATAAAGCACGTTACGGGAACGCGTTCGTGGCAACACCAAGCCTCAAATACTCCTGTGCCTTTGTGCGGACGACGCGGGTTTCCATAGCTCATACACGAGACGGTGATGGATTTGGTCCATAATACGGACCAACCTCGCTAACTCGCGTACGTATGGGTCCTCTCCAAACTGAATCTCATCAAACGTACTCGCATCCGCTCTAGGGCCTTGTTTTGGGAAGTGAACATAGGGTGGCTGAGACAGCTCCGTCAAATCATGACGAAGGAAGCTCATCATCCTACGCGCAGCTTCCTGCACAGCCATAGATTCAGAAGTGGCACGTACATGGATGTAGTATGGAACACTACCCACCACCTGTCTGGCGATCACATTAATGATGGCTTGGTACTCTTCCATACCAGGGCCTCGGTCTTGACGGTAGAGGGCATACTCTGGCTGATAAGTGAAATTAGCCCGCCACATCATATTCAAGCAAGGCGGAAACCCGTCCACATCTTGACTCGAGTCTCCTTAATCAAATACCACCACTCATCTACGACAAAAGACAAGGTAAGTAAGAAACTTAGCTTGGAAAATCAACAGAAAGTTGGATAAGAATTGATACTAAGGAAGATAAGAAGTAAAAGATAGCATACTTAGACCTTTTAAAAATTAATTATGTTAAAATAATTTCACAGAAGCTCACTAAGGATAACGACCATGCTAACTCTAACCTACAGGTAACCGTATGCTCGATACCAACGTCAGAAGACCTTCAAATATTGGAATGTGCGAATTAAAATTATATCGTAGCATAATACTTAATTAAGGAACAGTGTAATTCCTCATTAAGAATCATACTAGAAGCATAATAATAACAAGTAACAATTCCAATATTCAGTTCCTGATATATGTCATGCAATAGTTCCTGTGATTAGTGACTATTAAGCATATATCCTTAAACAACATTGCATCATCCACATACAAGTCATACATTCACATAATTATACATTACAGGTTACATCTTGGTTCGGTTGCTACAGTAACCGATTTTGCTACAGTAACAGATGACTTTGGTCATCGCCAAAAGTTCAACAGCGGAAGCAAAATAAACAACAAAACCACCAATGGCCCAAATCCCGCAGGCTATTGCGTGGAGACTAGAACTAGCTTCACTCGTTAGCGTCACCCTGATCGACACTAACGGGCATCTCATACAGATAGCCATCCTCACCTGCAACAAGAGGTCATAAACCCTGAGTACGGAAGGTACTCAGCAAGACTTACACAAACTAATAAAAGAAAGTGTTTGATAGGACCTATACAAAGGAATAGAAATTTTACATGCATAAGGTTAACAACAGAAGGGTTATAATGGTTCAATTTGCAGAAAGCGATACATCTTAACCTCTGATTGCTAAGTTTTGACAAATCAATTTTAATAAATCAATTTGGACTAAAACAAGAAGCAATTGAGAGCATACATAAACAAAGTGACAATAATAAGTCACAAATCACTATCAAACCGTGCATAATAACCATCGGAACTAAATAATTCCCAAACCAAATTTAGAGCAAAATCTATACAGTGACATCAATTCAAGTGTCGTAAAGAATCGTGGACACTGACTATTCAATAGTTTTAAAACCTCGCAGGGTGTACATCTTTACCCACATAACTTAGTTAGCCCGTAAGCCTCCTAATAATAGCACACTTCCTTTGGTATGCCGCCGTAAACTAAGATTTGGTATTTTCAACAAGTTGACACTATTGAGTTGGAATACCCATGTGCGACTGATCCCGCTTAAACAACAACCGATAGCATCTATTCAACCGGGTCCACATGTTGTACCGGGAATGCCGACCCAATCAATTAAATGCGAACTCGTGCATAACCGCACATATTAGACCGCATCGGGGCCTCAAGGAATGCGTACATGCGATGGAACACATCTACGCCCTCACCCTTCTAAGAACATCTGATATCAATATAAACTCCACATGGCATACCACACGGCCCGAAGACTTAAGCATCTATGCCATATGAAATCAATACACATGTCCTTACTCTCCTGCTTCCAACTCAATAGCATTAACCCTTTACTTAACCAAACAGTGCCCATACACCGCGTGTGGAAGTACGTTGGGGCTTGAAGTGGGCTGTCAGAGTTCAGTCCTTAATCAACCTAGACAAGACATCCACATTTCCCAATTCTCGTGCACAAAGGCACCAACACTAGCATCCACTTGTCCAGATTTGAAATTAGTTTAACAAAGAAGATTTAGAGTCATTTCAGATCTAAATAAACTAAACAAAGAATCAAAGTAAATAAAATTTATTTGTTGTTCCTGTGTTTGACAAGATAAGCTTGCCAAACACTACCGTTCTATGGACTGCATGGCTAAGCAAAATTTTAAAACTAGCTATTATAATACCACAGACTACCTTAGGTTGAGTGTATGATCAATTTTAAGGTAAGCCCCAAGTTCAGGTTGTAACTAACTAGGGGACAGATCACAAATATTTTTAGAAAATTGCATGCACATGTTGTCCTTGTATTTTGTAAATCTACAGCTCAAAAGATTAGGATCAACATGGTGCGAGAGGTAGCTTGCCTTGGTAGTAATAAATAACCTCTTGCTCGAGTTCTTCTTTGCTCAACAATGGACTCAACAATCTTAGAAGAACCAAAGATTCTAAAAGAAAATAAAATCCAATGAACACAGAGAAAAATAGAGAATCAACATGCATAAAAGAATGTATGGTCAAGGGCTTAAGGCATTATTAGCAACATGCTTAAGGTACAATAACTTATTTAAGGACAATAAGCTACAACTAACCTTTGCTAATACTATTTATTATAGCTTAGAGTTTAGATAGAGCTACAGATTAGAGACTTTTAAAAGCTCGAACAGACAACTTACAATTAAATTGCTTGCCTAGCTAAACATCATATAAATGAAATCTTGTCTTTGGAGCTAAGTGTATTTAAACTAGTCTTTGTGACCTAACCGATCATTTAATACCTATTAATAGCAATTTAAGAAATTAGACTCTTCTTTGTAGATGTTGTCGGTTTGACCTACAACAAAAACAAAGAAGGAGCCTTACCATTTTAGGTTGTCTTGGAAAAATACACAAGACGAGGGCTTTAAAGTGGAGTTACAGACTATCAAGGGGTAATTAATATCATAATCCATCAAGGCTAACCCCAACCGTCCAGGATTCTGTAAAGAAAAGGAAAAAGTGAGCTTTTGTCGGTTGGACCGACAATAACTAACAGAGAGGTGGGGGGGGGTTGCATTAATAAATGATCTGGTGCTCTTAATAACCAAAAGGAGGTCTACTAATGATACTAGGGTTTACCTAGGACCTAAGTAAGCTAGTATACTGGTAAGAGAAATCCTAAGTTTTGAAAACGATATGAAAGACCGAAAAGTTATAAATACAACTTTTCAGTTAAAGCAAGTTTGGAGCATCACATGAACATGTGAGTGATTCATGTGAGCTAAAGATGTCCTAAGAGAGCTTAAGATATCAGAAGGCAAGATCTAAGCTTACCAGCTAGGGTTGGAGAAGATGAAGTCAAGGTCTAGGTCAAACAGTAAAGATCCAAGTCCTTTTCTTTGGTCAGGATGAGGTTTCACCAAGGTGGTTTTCCACTGGCTCAAGTTGACAGAGAGGAAACCCTAAGTCCAACCCTACAAAAGATGCCCAAAATCCACATCAGCATGAGATTTAGGCATGCTTAAAGTTGAACAAGGGTGAGCAAGAAAGCTTCACTGGGAAGGAAGACAAAGCTAGGGAGCTCCTCTCGGTCAACAATGGCAGAAGGTAGACAGTAGGGTTTATATAGTGTTAGAGCCCCTAGAGCAAACGAGAACTCTCCAGAGCTAATGAGGTGGCAACTAAGGATAAATATCAAGGGAATATTCTTATTTTTCCTATGCTTGGCCACCGCTCCGGTGAGGATGTCGGTGACGGCGCACAGCAAGAGAAGGAGAAGAAAACGTCGCTGACAATCGGGTCCCAGAGGCGATCCACAAAGAAGACACAAAGACATGGCTAACAAGAAGGAACAAAGAATCGTCCGATTAGAATCGAGTGGCTGCGATGAGGTGGTCAAATAACACCGAACCCAGATCCATCAATATGGGCCGTGCGATCTCAAATGGACGGCTAAGATTTAGGGAGGTGCAGGTGGTCCAACGCCACAACCCACAAGAGTCGCTCGATCATAGGCCAACGGTCCAAGATCTCGTGTCTTATTGGTGAGCTTCGCCCAAAAAGGAAATCACCGCTGAATCTAAAATCAATGGTCGAATTGATGGGAGGTCCGATGGTCCGAACGGCCCAATGGGCGTGGGTCCGTCCGATCAAAATTCAACGGTGGATATCGCTGGCACCTCCGGCGGTCCGAACGGCCCATTTGATCAGGTCCACACGTTGAGGATCCAACGGCTCACACGCTTTTCAAATTTCGCCACTTAAAGATGGCATAGCTCGAGGATCGCGCGCCGCACGTTTTTGATCCTACGGTCAATATCGGAGGGGCGGATTGGAGTGGTCCGATCGGCCCATTAGATCTGGCCCGTTCGTGAGGGAATCAACGGCTCTCGTTCACTGGAAGATGGGGTCGCGCGCGTGAACGTGACCGAGCCGGATGTGGTGCACTGGGTTGGACTCAAATGCGTTGGGTTTGGGTCGCATCTGATGTGGTTGGGTTTAGGCCTAAGGGTTGACCCAAACCAATTTAAACTTTCAAAAGTTTGACCTGCCTTTAAAAATAGCAAATAAATTTGTAAAAATATGAAATTTTGCAGAATTGCTACTGGGATGATATATTCCCCAAATAAATTTTGAAACCACTGTTTCTCTTTTTTGAAATACATAAATAATTCATCTAGGCCAAATAGGTTTTGTTTAAAGACAATTATTTTTCTCAAGATCAAAATAATTTCTAAAAAAATTCTCCTCGGCTTTTAAATAAAATACCTCCCGGTCTTAATACCAACATTGAGTGGTATTTCCTTTTGAAGCTTTGATTAAATTGGGGTTTTAGTTAGAATTTTGGGGAAATTAGATTGTAACATGTTGTCTAATTTGCCAAAATGAACAAAGATGATGCTATGAACAAAGATCTCATTACCGCTTGTTAAAGTCGAGGTTATACTGACCTACAAAGGTCGGCAAATGATGAACAAAATCGATGTAGCGGGAAGACCATTAAAACTCCATCAACTCAACCAACCATCAAGGAAATTTTAGTTGAAGTTTGAGTTAGTCAATTGAAATTCATTACAAATATCAAGTTGCTTTGAATTCTCATCAAAACAAAATGGTTCTTTTTATTTTGAAATTTTCAAAAAGGTTATGAAAATCAGGGTGTTACAAACCTACCCCCCTTAAGGGAATCTCGACCCCGAGATTCAAGCTTGGCCAGCAAAGAGGTATGGATAGCTAGCCTTAAGGTCTTCTTCATTCTCCCATGTTGCTTCACTCTCTGGATGGTGGCTCCACTGCACTTTGTAGGTTCGAAGGATCCTGCTCCTGGTGACACGCTCCTTGACATCCAAAATTTTGATTGGCTTCTCTACATAAGTGAGGTCTTCTTGAAGATCAATGCTTTCCAGTAGGGTGTGTTCTTCTGGTACTCAAAGACATTTCCTCAATTGTGACACATAGAATGTATTGTGTACTACCGATAGAGAAGTTGGTAGCTCAATTTGATAGGCAACTTCACCTTGCCTTGCCAATATTTTGTATGGCCCAACAAACCTTGGTGCTAACTTCCCTCTATTTCGAAATCTCCTAACTCCTTTGAGTGGAGTTACCCTAAGGTATACAAAATCTCCAACTTCAAAAGACAAGTCCCGTCGACGAGTATCAGTATAGCTCTTTTGCCGGGATTGAGCTACTCTTAAACGCTCTCTTATGAGCTTCACCTTTTCTTCAGCTTCTTTGATGACATCGGGCCCAAAGAATTGGCGCTCACCCACTTGATCCCAAAGGAGAGGAGTTCTACACTGTCTCCCATACAGAGCTTCAAATAGGGACATCCCCAAGCTAGCTTGGTAGCTATTATTGTAGGAGAACTCAGCATAGGGGAGGTTTTTGTCCCAACTTTTCCCATGATCCAATGCACAAGCTTTGAGCATATCCTCTAGAACTTGGTTCACACACTCTGTCTGGCCATCAGTTTGAGGATGGTATGATGTGCTGAAATTTAGCCTTGTTCCCAAAGCTTCATGTAAACTTTCCCAAAACCGAGAGGTGAACTGGGAACCCCTGTCGGATACTATCCTCTTGGGCACACCATGTAGACAGACAATCCGAGCCATATAAAGCTCGCCGACTGCTGCTTCCTATAAGTGGTCTTGACAGGGATGAAGTGTGCCACTTTGGTTAACCGATCAACCACAACCCATATAGAGTCATAGCCCGATTGGGTCCTTGGCAAACCAGTGATGAAGTCCATGCCAATTTGCTCCTATTTCCACTCGGGAATGGGCAAGGGCTGAAGCAAACCCGCAGGTCTTTGGTGCTCAGCCTTGACCCTTTGACACACGTCACAACATGCCACATACTCAGCTATTTCTTTCTTCACGCCGACCCACCAATATCTTTCTTTTAGGTCTTGGTACATCTTGGTACTCCCTAGACGAATGGAGTAATGTGACTCATGAGCTTCTCTAAGTAGGAGTTGCTTTATGTCTTGACAGTTCGGCACACAAAGCCTTTTGCCGAACCAAAGGATGTCTTACTGACCCATTGAAAATCCAGGAGCTTTTCCTCTTTCTAGGTTGTCTCTAATCTCTTGGAGGTCTTTATTCTTAGCTTGGTTCTCTTTGATTCGTTTCTGGACTACGGGCTCAACTTCTAGCGCATGTATAGAACCTTGATCAACAATTTCCAGATTTAGGCGTCTCATTTCTTCATACAACTTGGGCTGATTTTCTTGGACCAATAAGAGGCTGCAATAACTCTTTCGGCTTAAGGCATCAGCTACCACGTTTGCTTTACCTGGGTGGTAGTGAATTCCAAGGTCATAGTCCTTGATAAGTTCCAACCATCTTCTCTGTCTAAGGTTAAGGTCGGCTTGGGTAAAGATGTACTTTAAGCTCTTATGGTCTGTAAAGACCTCACAGCGCTTACCAATAAGGTAATGGCGCCAGATTTTTAGAGCATGCACCACTGCGGCTAATTCCAGATCATGTGTGGGGTAGTTAGCCTCATGAGGCCTTAATTGCCGAGAGGCATAAGCTACCACCCGACCTTCTTGCATCAATACACAGCCTAGGCCCTGCCTTGAGGCATCACAGAAGACTTCGAAATCTTTCCGGATATCGGGCAAAATCAGTACAGGAGTAGAGGTAAATCTTTTCTTCAACTCTTGAAAACTCTGCTCACAAGTTGAGGTCCAAACATACTTAGTTTCTTTCTTAAGCAATTGGGTGAGAGGTCTTGCTATCTTTGAAAAGCCTTCAATAAATCTACGATAATATCCTGCCATGCCAAGAAAACTTCTTATTTGAGACACTAATTTGGGTGGCTTCCAATCTAACACATCTTGAACTTTACTAGGGTTAACTGCCACACCAGCTGCCGACATGACATGGCCCAAAAAGGTGACCTCTCTCAACCAAAAGTCACACTTCTCAAATTTTGCATAAAGCTGGTGGTCCCTTAGCTTGTCTAGGACCAACCGAAGGTGACCTTCATACTCTTCCTCAGTCTTAGAGTACACAAGAATGTCATCTATGAAGACAATGACAAACTTATCTAAGTACTCCATAAATACTTTATTCATCAAGTTCATAAAGTAGGCAGGAGCATTAGTTAATCCAAAGGACATGACTGTGAACTCATAAAGTCTATACCGAGTTGAAAATGCTGTTTTTGGGATGTCCTCTCGTCGAATCTTCAATTGGTGATAACCTGACCTTAGGTCAATCTTGGAGAAGACTGCTGCTCCTTTTAGTTGATCAAACAAGTCGTCGATCCTAGGCAAAGGATACTTATTCTTGATGGTAACATCATTGAGAGCTCTATAATCTACACACATGCGTTGTGTACCATCCTTCTTTGCCACAAAGATCACAGGAGCTCCCCAAGGAGAGGAACTCGGCCTCACAAAACCTTTACTTTGCATTTCTTCAATTTGTTGTTGCAACTCAACCAGATCATTTACTGGCAATCTATATGGCCTCTTGGAAATAGGTGCTATCCCAGGGACTAGGTTAATGACAAACTCCAAATCTCTATCCGGAGGCATTCCAGGTAATTCACTAGGAAACACATCGGGGTACTTTCTTACCACAGGGAGATCTTCAAGCTTAACCTCCTTCAAACAGGACAAGCTAGGAACTGCCCTAGGAGAGGTCTCGGGGCTAAATTCAACTTGTACCCCTTGCTCATTGGTGAGCACAATAAACTTGCTGGCACAATCTATTTGACCTTGGTTCTTGGATAACCAGTCCATTCCAAGAATCACATCTAACCCTTGGGAGTGGAGGACTATCAAATCTGTATAGAAAGGTACTCCCAAGATTTCCAAAGAAAGATTTGGGCACAATGAATTAGTCCTCATTTCTAAGCCCGGGGAGTGGATTAGCATAGGGTTCACTAGAGGAGTTATAGCTAACCCATTATTACCCACAAACTTTGAAGAGACAAATGAATGAGAAGCCCTAATAAAAAAAGAATCGAGGCCGGTACTAATTAACAAGAACCGTACCAAGGACCACATCCGAAGCATGCTGAGCTTCCTCAGCTGTGACATGGTTCACATGTCCCTTGATAAATTGTGTTGAAGTCCTCATTTTAGGATTACCACCATGTGCTGAATTCCCCTGGTTGGCTCGGTTTGGAGAGGTGGCTATTGCTTGAGGCTTCTTTGGGCACTTATTAGCATAGTGCCCCACTTCATTGCAATAAAAGCAAGTCACCCCTGCTGCAGAAATTGTGGGTGGCTTGTTTTGAAATTGACCCCCTAGGGAGGTCTTATAAGGGCTGGAAGTACCAGGCCGCTTGGCTTGCATTGGAGACCTAGAGGGGGAGGAGGTCATAGGCCTCTTAGGCTGAAATTGAGAGGTCTTTGGCCTGGAGAAACCCTCTGATCTGAACTGCTGGGCTACCTTCCTCTTCTTTTGATTTTCCATCTCGACATGCTTGCCCTCTTGCCGAATTGCCTTGCTCACAAGTTGCTGAAAGTCTGGATAGTCATGAGCAAGGAGCTGGACTGAGAGATCATCATTAAGTCCTTCCAAGAACCGCTCTTGCTTGGACTCATCTGTGGCCACATCCTCAGGTGCATACCTTACTAGTTGATTAAACTTGTGAAGATACTCACTTACTGTGCGGCTCCCTTGGCGCAAGGATCTGAATTCCTTCTTCTTTAACAAAATCATACCATGGGGTATGTGTGCACGGCGAAAAGCTTGCACAAATTCCTCCCAAGTTATAGTTTGAGCATCAACATGGGATTGAGTGAAATTATCCCACCACTCAGAGGCTGGTCCATGGAGTTGATGAGAGGCAAACAAAACCCTCTCATGATCCGTACATTGGATCATGTCCAGTTTTCTTCCCATTGCCCTGAGCCAGTCATCAGCTTCCATAGGCTCAGTAGTGCTAGAGAATGTGGGTGGCCTCATCCTCATAAACTTAGAGATATTTGTCCTAGGAGGGGGTGGCACACACACAGGAGGTTGGCCGCCATCTCCGCTTGAAGGTTACGAGTGTTAGTGATGGATCGAGCTAGCAAGTTGATCAACTGTGCTTGATTTGCCATCATTTGGCCCCAGCAAGAGCACCTTGAGCCGGAGGAGGAGGTGGTTCTTGCACTTTGGGTCTCGGATCATCCCCATAGGCTCGACCTTGGCCACTTGTCTTTGCCGCTACCTCCAGTTGTCACCATCTGCCAGAGGTCCAAGAGATAGGAAAGAGATGAGAGAACTAAGGGGGAAGGGTTTAAGGTTTAAAACTACCAAACCAGTACTAACCAAAAGCAAGAACTTCAGCAACCAAACTCAAATACTTATTACACGAGGCTTGCTGCCTTGAGGGTCATGAGCCAGAAGTCATGGTCTTGAGGGGTAGTCTTTGCCTAGAAACCCTCATGGGTAACCTTTTCAAAAGATCGCCACTCAATGCCACCCATCGAGGTTCTTAATGCTACCACAATGATTTAAATCGGTCCTATGGATATTTTAAAAGGAGTTCCATTGAACTTTATAAAACATTGAGGCAAGCAAAAGATAAGGAAGAAATAAGGTAAGGAAAGATACAGAGATGGTGATAAGGATAGATAGATGACTCTGTAAGGAGAGAATAGTTTATTTCTCTTGTTTAGTAAAACACATTTTAGAACTTTCTTCTAACGACCATTTACTAGGTCATGCGACCTCACCAAGATGCTCGATACCACTTGTGACGATCCGCCCAGTGGCTTACCCGGAGGTCCTCAGACCTCTGGGAGGTCCATAAAGGACTCCCAGATGTCCCGAGAGGTCCTCAGACCTCCCTGGGAGGTCCGTAAAGGACTCCTGTGACGCCCAGAGGACATCCCAAGATCAAGACAGACTCCCGAGAGGTCCGAGAGGACCACTGGAGGTCCGGGGTCCTAACCCGAGGAGGTCGTTGAACCTTAGACCTCCCCAAGCTCCACGCCCCGACTCGAGGGATGTCCGAGAGGAGCCAACCCGAGGAAGTCGTGGGGCTTGGGGTCAAGCCTCAGGCCCTCAGGATCAAACCACCCCCAGAGATCAACGACTGGTTCTCACAGCAAGCAAATGAAAACATATGCATCCACAAAGACTTTATTAACAACAAAAGGGGTTTGATTACAAGGGGTTGCTTACAAGCTCCAGCAACCAAGAGCAGAATACACAGCGGAAAAACCAAAAGATAGACTCCAACCATTACACTATTGTGATTGATCAAGAGCGCGGCCTAATTGATTTGGTCCTCTTCTTCATCAAAGAATTCTTTACCTGCTCAATTCATCAATCAAGTAAGAGTGAGCACAACAACCGTGCTCGTAAGTTACACCCGTCAAATAACAGTATGACATGCATAAGGATATATCAATGGAAGGCAAATTAGGGTTGTTTTATGAATCCAATTTTATTTCAAATATAAGTACGAAGTTCCAACGCAATTACAATAAGTAAAAGTTCATTTTCAAAACTCCATTTTCAGTAGGATAACATTCAACATCAATATGGTGAAGGATAGTCTCCTGTCACAAGGCTCCCCGCCCAATAACCAATTGGATAGAAATCCAAACCAGTTTCACAAGTCCTTTTCAAACCAAAACCAAGAGCTAACTTTGAGTGGCTTTGCTAGCATGTCCATGACCGCGGACACGGCTATTCGAATAGATTTACACTCTGCAGAGGTTGTACACTTTACTCACATGACATGAATTCTCTAGTTTGCTTGGCATCCGTCGATACCACATCACACTTCCTTTGGTGAGAGGTCTAGAGCACATGACAAGGCCTTTACAAAGCATTACCCCAACGCAGCCCACCTCGCTAAGGTTTCACCCCTTTGGACTACCCATCCATGAGGTTCAGCCCGCCTTGCGCCTGTGGGACTACAAAGGTCATAACACGACAACCCGCCAGATCCACAGGATCAACCGCGATGGAGCTTTACAAATTAATTAGCTGTGTCTCATGCCCCATTCTCGAGACATGTGGTTGCACGACATTGTGGCATAGCCCATTATAGGCATAGAAAGATACGGCTCAAAGATCGGTCCTCATATGGCTTGGGCGGCTAACACAAACCCCCCGACTCAACCCTACCCGAGTGAGCCCGTGCATACCTGCACCAACCAAACAAATTAATCGCCCAAGGCCAAAACTATTTGTCCATTTCTATTTTTTTTCGAAAACATTTATCAAAACCTCCATGACAACCCAATGCTATGGCTTTGAAAACATTTGATATTTCGGTTTGATGGAAGAGACATTCCCAAATCAAGATTTTGGTCTAAGCAAGACTAAGCTTTCATTTTTCAAAGTCTCCGGTTCTTACTATTGCAATACCCAGATTTTATCTAAGGTGACAATGAGGTTGATTCAACATAGACAGTGGCCATACAAAGGAATCAGGTATAGCTATAAATTGAAAGATAGGCATTGAAATATCTTAGTGAAATAAGCATGCAAACTTTTTTGAATTCGACATAAGTAATTTGAAGTATTGGGTGCAATATGATCAAGAGTGTAACTTACCGTGCTCAAAGTCTTGAGCTTCTTCTTCCCCTTCACAGAACTCTGGTTCCTCACGGTCTTGATAATCTACACGATGAAAACCAAATGACTCAAATAGAGCTTCAATAAGATCCAAAGAACTCCAAATAAACTCAAATACAAAACCAACAGAAAGATTGAGAGGCCAGGAGGAGGTCTCAAGAGCTTGCTGGAGAGGTCCTGAGAGCTTAGAGGGGAGGTCCAAGGACTGCTCTGTTGAACCAAGAAGGAGAAATGAGGAAGAAAGTGAGAAAATAGGGGCTGCCCGAGCTATATATAGCTGGAGCCAAAACACATGACCCAAGTTACGGGTGCTGGAGAGTTGGTAAAGAGGACAATGGGAGTAGGCAAGGGATGTGACAAAAGTATGACAGGAGTACTACAAAAAGTGGAAGCATTTAATGCGATACAACATGCATTAAATGTGGGGAAGACTTCCTTGCACAAGGACACAGTCAAAGGTAAAAGAAAACTAAGGGTGACTGCCAAGTGGGTCCAACCAAGACCCGCAGGAGACGTCCTGCGGAGAACAAGGGAAGGTCCTCACCCACTGGAGAGGTCCCGACAGTTGGATCTCCAAAAAGGAGGTCCAACGGCCAAGATCAAAAGCAAAAGAGGAGGTCTGCAGAGGTCAAGAGAAGGTCCTCACCCACAAGGGAGGTCCTCATGGTTGGATTGAATCCAGGGGAAGGTCTGGACGGCTAGGATCTAATCGGAGGAGGAGGTCTTGAACGGTTAAGATCTCTAGAGGGGAGGTCTGATGTAACATCCCCAAGTTAATTAATGATGATTAGTATGCATCTTATCAGCATGCATGACATTGTGGAATTATTTGCATCATTTATTGCACTAGGAAAATCTCAAAACAAGTTAAATATACAACTTAAATCTAAACTCCAAAAGAAATCAGGAACAAAAACTTATGATTATCTTCTAGAAATAATTTACACAAATACTAGAATAATTATCATGATTTAATATAATTTTTCCAAATTTTTTGGAACTTAAATTGACCCAAGAAAATTAAACTCAAATCAATAACCTATTCTAAGTTTGAATTTAAATTATACAAACTAAATCATGAACAGTATTGTTTTATAATTTTTATGGGAACTAGGTCATCCCAGGAACATCCTAAATTATTTCAAAATTTTTAGAATTTTATTTCTATATTTAGAGACTCGGTCAAAAGCTATGCGTTTTGGTCAAATTGGAAATCAAAACCCTACATTGTTCCTGTCTCAGAACCCAACCTCGCTCGAACCCGACGAACGCAGTGCCACCCAACCGCCTAAACCCCCCTCAAATCTGGCCGTCAGTTAGATCGAACGCTACCACGTTAATCGAGCTGTTCGGACCTTTTCAGAGGGTCCTTGATCTGGGCCGCCCACTCAAGATCGTCGGTCCTTGTGAAACCGACCGAGCCCGACGCCCTTTGGTTCCAGCCGCACCCATTCACCTCTGTTGAGCCGAGCCAGCGGTGGGCCCGCCAATATGCGTCGTCTTCAACCTTAGGCGAGGAGCGCAGACTTCGCTCCGCTGGCGCCCATGCTCTGCATTGCTTGCCTCGACGCCGTGAGTCACCGCCCGCGTTGGCCAATCCCCGAGCACCGCCACCTCACGCCGTAGCACCCTCCGTTCTCTGGCCCGATTAAAACCATCGCATTGCCCAATTCTCCTTCACTTCTCCTCTGGCTGGCCGAGAGAGAGGATGGCTTGCTTGCTTCTTCTTGAAAGGTCCTTCGACCGAGTCCCTCTCTTCCTCCTTTGGACACCCTTTCCGTTTTCGCTCATTCGGGCCCTCGTCATTGCTTGTAGGACCCGGGGCGGACACATGCTCCCATTCGGCTCCAGAGCGCGCCCGCGGCCACCCTTGTTGTCATCTTCGACTCCGGTAAGCTTCGGCCCCTCTAACCTTGTCTTGAAGCTCCGCCTAGCCCTGTTGAACCTCCCCACCGATTTAATCGGACTTTGGTGCAGGTTTTAGCCCCCGCGAGCTTCGTCTTCTCCATCTACGGTGAGCCGCCGCCGCCGTGTCCCGGCCACCTCGGTGCCGCTCCGCCCTACTTGAGCCCGGATTCGTGTTCCTGATGGCTAGGCGATGCTGACGCATCCTTCCCCGAGCTCCCTCGACGTCCGTAGCACCTTCTCCACGAGCGCTGCGCCATCGTCCCCGCCTCCGGCCACCGCACTCGCTCCTCCGGCGACCCTTGGGCTCCACGCCACCCTAGGTGCAGGCGCATAGTCTGCTACGGGATCCTGATCCTCGGGTGGATTGATGGTTAGGACATGACATTGTAACGGCCTCGTTATGCTACCTCAGTCACACTCCAAAGGAAGAGTGCATTGGCCGACATTACGAGGAATGCATATCGTGTGGGTAAAGTTGTACACCTCTGCAGAGCTAAATAAATCTATTCAATAGTTTGTGTCCCTGTTATGGACATCGCCAGGGAAAGCATGCACGCAGTTAGCTTATGGGAAAATAAGTTTGGGGTTATGGTGGGAAATGTGTGTCATTATGTTAGTTTGTTCAAATCTGAATTGATATCTTGAATGCGATGTTCGCATGTTAATTGGTTATGGATTAAATTGTGTCATGAATGGCATATTCATGTGTTGATTATATCTGGAGATTGTACTATTGATGATCATTACTTACTATTACAATGTTTTCTAAATGTTTTAGAAATGGCATTTTTAATCTATATTGTTTATCTAATTGCAAAACTTGCTTTATGCTAAAATGGACTAGTGTAGTAGCCTTCCTTTGACACTCACATGCATCCTTATTTTTCTTGAAAAGTCTTGCGAGTACAACTTTGTACTTAAAAATTAACCATTTGTTCAGGTGAGAAGTCATTCGAATTGGGTGAAGTTCTTCAAACACTACGACTTTAACTCCAGTTGGTTGCTTGTGGGATTGTGGGCATGCCAACTTGGTTATTCCCTTTTTATTTTAAGTTTATCTTCCGCTGCGATTTATCATTTGTTATTTACTTTTGGCCGGTTGGCCCTTTTATGCAAACTTGTATATTATGTTCTATTCAATGATGTTGTATTTACGTTTCCTTTGATTCTTGTATATTGTATGGATGTGAATACAATGTTGTGTTTGGATGTGTGCATGTTAGTCGCTAATCCTTGGGAGCTAACATGGGACACCTATCCGGGTACTCGGAATCGTTTTCGTCTCATGATAAGTATTATGCTCTTTCAGCATAATTACTTAGCTTGACACGGATCTGATCTCGGGGTCCCCACAGCGTTGGTATCAGAGCCATACTGACTGTAGGTTAAAGCCGTAGCAATGGACGTTACTAGGATTTTGATTTGCAAAGAATATTTTCAAACTATCAAAAGTTTGACAAAAATGCAAGTAATATAGATTCCTTTCTTTCTTACCCATCCTAGCATCTATTTCTTACCTCCTTATTCATTGGATTTGAGAAAAATCATTTTCTCTATTGCTCGCCTCTTTTCCAACACTAGAAACGTTAAATGGTCGTCGGAAAAGAGAATTGATGGAAGAAAGAGAGATCAACGCCTTGCGGCGATTTTAAGATTAAGTTATGGTTTATCCTTAGGTATTATACACACTAATTATATTCCTTAGCTTGTAGACGCTGGATTTTGTGAAGACTATTTGCTCTCTTTTGTTCCATCTAGTTGTGCATCGCCTACGGGTGAGTTGTATCGCAACTATGTTGGAAAAGTAACCGCATTTTCAGTTGGATCTTGTGCTGTCCATATGGACCATAGCACCCCATTTTGTTGCTGCATAATTGTGTTCTCATTGTGCATTCATGCTAGGTTAAGTTGCCCCCTTGCTATCAATTGCTTACCTTATGCTTTTTCCCTCGTTCCTTTTTGTCGGTTGCTAACAAGTTGTATGGCAACAGGATGTCGGGTCTTAAAGCTCGTCTGACATTGGAACTAATGGAGGATTCACAGCCCATGGGTTCTCAATCCTCCGATGTTCAGTCTCCGAATCCTCAACGGCGTAATTTGGTGCAACCTGACCCACAATTTCAGCATATGGGCCGGCAAGAAGAAGTGACTCCACCTCAGCCATCCGTGACCGAAGTGTTGGCCCAGATGGAACAAAGTCAGCAAGACCAGACTCTAATCTTGCAGCAAATTGCTCAAAACACCGCCAGTGTCCAAGGTGCTCAAATGGCAGTGAGAGGAGCCGATCTTTATGGCTCCCGATTTGCTGATTTTCTTGGCGCGAAGCCTCCCGTGTTCTCTTGTTCGGAAGATCCTCTCAAGGCTGATGATTGGCTTCGCACCATTGAGCGGAAGTTGATCCTCACTCAATGTGCGCATAACGAGAAGGTTTTCTATGCCTCCAACCAACTTGAAGGGCCGCTTGTGCATGGTGGGATAATTTTTGTGCCATGCAGCCCGCCAATCACGCTCCATCATGGGACGAGTTCGCATGACTTTCCGTGAGGCACATGTTCCTTCAAGTATTGTGGGTATCAAGAGACGCGAATTCCTCGAGCTGAAGCAAGAAGATAAGTCCGTATTGGAGTATCTCAACGAGTTCAATCACTTGGCTCGTTACGCTCGGACGATGTCTCCACCGATGCAAGGAAGCAAGACCAGTTTTGAATGGGCTTTGAAGTATTGCAGTTGGCACTTGCTGTACATGACTTCCGCAACTTCCAACAATTGGTTGATAAGGCTCTTGTGGTAGAGAATAAGATGCAAGTTGTAGAAGAATCAAAGCGCAAGAAGGCTGCACAAATTTCAGCAAGCAGCAGTTTTCAAGGACCTTATGCTTGGCAGCCGCTCCTCCCGATTTTCAAGATTCGTCACCTCCAGTATCTCCTTTGCAAGCCTCCAACCCACCTCGGCAAGAAATCCAGCATAGGCAGCCCGGAAAGAGGCTAAGAAACCGTCACTGAACAAAAGCGCTAGTCAGTATGTTTCACTTGTGGCTATCCAGGGCATTTTATGAAGTCACCGTCATGGCGCCAATCCAACCCCGGTCGGCGCCAAGACCGTGGAGAATCCCTTGTTCAGCAGTCCGATGTTATTTCTCGACCCCAGTTGTGCTCATGTCAATCATGTTACCACTAAGGAAGCGCAGAAGCACCGACGTCGTGTTGGGCACTTTCTAGTCAACTCGACTCTGCGATCGTGTTGTTTGACTCAGAGCCTCTCATTCTTTCTTGTCAAGAGGTTTTGCTACACTCCACAACATCTCACTCAGCTTGATGCCTGCACCTATGGTGATTCAATCACCGGGTTCAGAAATGAGAAGCATTCACGAATGTCGTGAAGTTGAAATTGAGATTGAAGGGGTCAAGTTTTCGGCAAATCTTATTGTGATAAATTCAGCGGGCCTTGATGTTATTCTTGGGATGAATTGGCTGTCCAAGAACCATGGTCAAATTGATTGTGCTCGCAAGTCTATCACTCTTACGAGTCCTCTTGGTTTTCAAGTCGTGATGGTGCCGAGATTGGGGCATCCACATCTATGTGCTCTTAGCGGCAATGAATTGCCTGAACTAAGTGAAGTTCCGGTGGTGTGTGAGTTTTGGATGTATTTCCGGCGAACTACCGGGCATGCCACCCCCTCGGGAAGTTGAATTCGTGATAGAGCTCCAGCCCGGAACTGCTCCAATATCGAAGCGTCCTTATCGAATGCCGCCTAATGAGTTGGTTGAATTGAAGAAGCAACTCGTGGAACTTCAAGAGAAGGGTTTCATTAGGCCGAGCTCCTCGCCTTGGGGATGTCCGGCTTTGTTTGTGAAGAAGAAGGACCACAGTCTGCGCATGTGTGTTGACTACCGTCCATTGAATGAGGTCACCATCAAGAACAAGTATCTGCTTCCACGGATTGATGATTTATTTGACCAATTGACGGTGCTCGATATTCTCCAAAATTGACTTGAGATTGGGCTATCATCAAGTTAGGATCAGATCTGAAGACATTCCCAAGACGGCATTCTCAACTCGTTATGGCTTGTACGAGTATACTGTTATGTCCTTCGGTTTGACAAATGCACCGGCCATGTTCATGAGCCTCATGAACTCAGTATTTATGGAATATTTGGATAAATTTGTGGTCGTCTTTATTGATGATATTCTCGTGTACTCCAAATCTAAAATGGAGCATGAAGAACACCTTCGTCTTGTGTTGAACAAGCTTCGAGAACATCGACTTTATGCAAAATTCAGCAAATGTGAGTTTTGGCTGAAAGAAGTCGCCTTTTTGGGGCATGTGCTATCTGAAGGAGGAATTGCTGTAGACCCAAGCAAAGTTCAAGATGTACTCAATTGGAGACAGCCCAAGTCCGTTTCCGACATTCGCAGTTTCCTCGGTCTTGCAGGTTATTACCGCCATTTCATCGAGAATTTCTCAAAAATTGCAAGACCAATGACTCAATTGTTGAAGAAAGAAAAGAAGTACGAATGGTCAGCGGAGTGTGAAGCAAGCTTTCAGATGTTGAGGGATCGCCTAACCACTGCACCAGTGTTAGTTCTGCCGGATATTCATAAAAACTTCGACATCTATTGCGATGCATCTCGCCTTGGTCTTGGTTGCGTTCTTATGCAAGAGGGCCGAGTTGTGGCATATGCATCAAGGCAATTGAGGCCTCATGAGATGAATTATCCCACTCATGACCTTGAGCTTGCAGCAGTAGTGCATGCTTTGAAGATATGGCGACATTATCTTATCGGCAATCGTTGTGAAGTCTGTACCGATCACAAGAGTTTGAAGTATATTTTCACTCAAGCCGATCTGAATCTAAGGCAAAGAAGATGGCTTGAATTGATCAAGGATTATGATATGGGACTTCATTATCATCCCGGGAAAGCCAATGTTGTTGCCGATGCATTGAGCCGAAAATCGCAATGCAACTGCATTTCGGTTAAGCCTGAATCGGAAGCCCTATGCAACGAATTTCAAAGGCTCAACTTGGAGATGGTTAGTGAAGGTTTTCTCGCTGCCTTGGAAGTGAAACCTACCCTAGAGGACCAGATCAAGATAGCCCAGAAGAATGATAAGGGTATGGAAAGAATTAAGAAGAAATTGAAGCTCGACAAAGCCAAGTGTTTCTCCGAAGACCCTCAAGGTGTTTTGTGGTTCGGAAAGCGTTTGGTTGTGCCTAATGATGCGAAGCTTAAGGGTTTAATTCTTCAAGAAGCCCACAACTCTCTTTTCTCCATACATCCAGGAAGCTCCAAGATGTATCAAGACTTGAAGCAGAAATTGTGGTGGACTCGGATGAAGCGGGAAAATGGCACGCTTTGTTGCCGAGTGTGATGTGTGTCAACGGGTGAAAGCCGAACACCAACGACCAGCGGGTATGCTTCAACCACTCCCGTTCGAGTGGAAATGGGATGAAATTGGGATGGATTTCATCACGGACTTCCTAAGACTCAACAAGGGTATGACTCCATATGGGTAATTGTTGACCGATTGTCGAAAGTTGCTCACTTCGTTCCTGTCAAGACCACTTATTCGGGAAACCAATTGGCGGAGTTGTACATCTCCAGAATTGTATGCCTCCATGGTGTGCCGAAGATAATTGTTTCTGATCGAGGCACTCAATTCACTTCGCATTTCTGGAATTGCCTCCATGAAGCAATGGGAACTCAACTATCTTTTAGCACCGCTTACCACCCGCAGACTGGAGGTCAAACCGAGAGGGTGAATCAAATTTTGGAGGATATGTTGAGAGCTTGTGTGCTGTCCTATGGCGAGAAATGGGATAAATGCTTGCCATTCGCGGAATTCTCTTATAACAATAGTTATCAAGCAAGCCTTCAAATGTCACCTTTTGAAGTGCTATATGGAAGAAGGTGTAGGACACCACTCAACTGGTCCGAGTCCGGGGAGAGACAATTATTTGGACCGGACTTGATCAATGAAGCCGAAGAGCAAGTTCGTATGATCCGGGAGAGACTACGAACGGCTCAATCTCGTCAAAAGTCTTATGCTGATCGCCGTCGACGCGAATTGAGTTTTGAGGTGGACGATCATGTTTACCTTAAAGTCTCCCCAATGAAAGGAATGCAACGTTTTCTAGTCAAGGGCAAGTTGGCTCCTCGCTACATCGGTCCTTTCCGCATTCTAGCGAAGCGAGGATTGGTGGCTTATCAGTTGGAGCTACCACCATCACTTTCAGATGTGCACAATGTATTCCATGTATCTCAATTGAAGAAGTGTCTTCGAGTCCCTACTGAAGCAACTAACTTGGAAGATCTTGATTTGCAACCCGATCTTTCTTATCGGGAGCACCCGATACGCATTCTTGAAGAAATGGAGCGCAAGACAAGGAATCGCAACATCAAGTTCTTGAAGGTTCAGTGGAGCAACCATACTGAAGATGAAGCAACTTGGGAACGTGAAGACCGGATGCGGGCTGACTATCCGGATCTTTTTCCTCCTGTCTGAAGCACCTTCGTATCAAGAAAGGCAAGGTTAAACAAAGCAATGGAAAAGAAAATGTAATAGCCTCTAATTGTAACCTTGTAAGGTCTTTTAGCACTATCTTTGAAAGAAATAAAGACAAGCGATGTTGTATCTTTTGTAGAACTCTCTGCTCCAACTTCTACTCTACCCGGATCTAGGGGCGAGATCTTTTGTAAGGAGGGAGGTTTGTAACATCCCCAAGTTAATTAATGATGATTAGTATGCATCTTATCAGCATGCATGACATTGTGGAATTATTTGCATCATTTATTGCACTAGGAAAATCTCAAAACAAGTTAAATATACAACTTAAATCTAAACTCCAAAAGAAATCAGGAACAAAAACTTATGATTATATTCTAGAAATAATTTACACAAATACTAGAATAATTATCATGATTTAATATAATTTTTCCAAATTTTTTGGAACTTAAATTGACCAAGAAAATTAAACTCAAATCAATAACCTATTCTAAGTTTGAATTTAAATTATACAAACTAAATCATGAACAGTATTGTTTTATAATTTTTATGGGAACTAGGTCATCCCAGGAACATCCCTAAATTATTTCAGAATTTTTAGAATTTTATTTCTATATTTAGAGACTCGGTCAAAACTGTTGCGTTTTGGTCAAATTGGAAATCAAAACCCTACATTTGTTCGTCTCAACCCAACCACAGCTCGAACTCCGACGAACGCAGTGCCACCCAACCGCCTAAACCCCCTCAAATCCTGGCCGTCTCAGTTAGATCGAACGCCCACGTTAATCGAGCCGTTCGGACCTTTCAGGAGGGTCCCTTGATCTGGGCCGTCCACTCAAGATCGTGCGGTCCTTGTGAAACCGACCGAGCCCGACGCCCTTTGGTTCCAGCCGCACCCATTCACCTCTCATGTTGAGCCATCGGCGGTGGGCCGCCCGGTGCGTCGTCTTCAACCTTGGGCGAGAGCGCGAGAGACTTGACTCCACGGCGCCCATGTTTCTGCATTGCGTCTCGACGCCGTGAGTCACCGCCGCGTTGGCCAATCCTCGAAAGCACCGCCACCTCACGTCGTAGCACCCTCCGTTCTCTGGCCCGATTAAAACCATCGCATTGCCCAATTCTCCTTCACTTCTCCTCTGGCTGGCCGAGGAGAGGGAGGTGTGCGCTTGCTCGGTTCTTCGGTAAAGGTCCTTCGACCGAGTCCCTCTCTTCCTCCTTTGGACGCCCTTTCCGTTTTCGCTCATTCGGGCCCTCGTCATTGCTTGTAGGACCCGGGGCGGACACATGCTCCCATTCGGCTCCAGAGCGCGCCCGCGGCCACCCTTGTTGTCATCTTCGACTCCGGTAAGCTTCGGCCCCTCTAACCTTGTCTTGAAGCTCCGCCTAGCCCTGTTGAACCTCCCCACCGATTTAATCGGACTTTGGTGCAGGTTTTAGCCCCCGCGAGCTTCGTCTTCTCCATCTACGGTGAGCCGCCGCCGCCGTGTCCCGGCCACCTCGGTGCCGCTCCGCCCTACTTGAGCCCGGATTCGTGTTCCTGATGGCTAGGCGATGCTGACGCATCCTTCCCCGAGCTCCCTCGGCGTCCGTAGCACCTTCTCCACGAGCGCCGCCCCATCGTCCCCGCCTCCGGCCACCGCACTCGCTCCTCCGGCGACCCTTGGGCTCCACGCCACCCTAGGTGAGTTCACCGACCCTTTGCGCAGTCGTTAGTGTCGTCGTTGAGCTCGGCACCTCGGCAGCGCCGGCATGAGTTCGCTTCGCACAAGACGCTGGTGGTATGTCCCGACCGCATCAGAGTCAGGGGTTTAGCATTTAAGGGTGATGATTAGGAGTTAAGCACATTGATTAGCATTTAAGAACGTATGTATGTCGGAAATCCAGTGGTTAAGTGCGTAATGATAGGCTTTAAGAC
This sequence comes from Phyllostachys edulis, assembly GCA_036346405.1. Classification (NCBI taxonomy): domain Eukaryota; kingdom Viridiplantae; phylum Streptophyta; class Magnoliopsida; order Poales; family Poaceae; genus Phyllostachys; species Phyllostachys edulis. The sequence continues at coordinate 40,186,850 of CM070556.1, forward strand.
TATGACTTGTGGGCCTGTGCGTATTTTTAAGTAAATGCGTAGATTATCAAAGTATGTCTTCTCCTGAGTAAAACGTACTCTTGTAATGCTTAAACTGGCTTTACGTTTCTATTAACAGAAGACGTATTGCATTGAATACGCCTTTAGCTCAGTTTGGGTCAAGGCCGAGTCAACGTAGGCTGAGTCAAACCCTTGACCCGGCCCCACTCGTCATAGACTGTGGCTAGCTCAGCCTCGGTGAGAAAAGGAGGAAAAGATTTATAAAATCCAAATCCATTAAATTGCACATCGAAATTGTATTAATTTGATAATTGCATAACTAAATCATTGTAGCTCCAAAAATAGTGAAACCAACTTTGTTAATTATCAGTTTAATGAACTTTGTTATAAAATTGGTTTCAAACATGCCACTGTCCCAGAGAATATATTTGGTGGAAAATGGTCCAAAACCAATTTATTTATACACTAGAAAATGTCTTGAACTTGAACAATTCATAACTATTTAATATTAACTCCAAAATGAATGAGACCAGTTTTGATAATTTTTATTTTAAGTAAACTTTATTTTAAAATAGTTTTCAAGTATGTCTCTGTAACAGAGAGGTAATTTTTGAATAATGATCCATTAACTCTATTACTTGTACTATAGAAAAAGGCTGATAACTTTGTAAATATATAACTAATTCATGAAAACTCCAAATGAGGTAAACTCAACTATTTTGGTCTTATAATATTGTGCTCAAATTATCTATGTAATACTTTGCCTCACCACTACTCTACAAATTTTGGCCAAATCCTTAATTATAGGAATTAAGACATATTGGAAACTGAAGTTCAAACCATCATAACTCTCACATGCTAAATCCAATTGGAATGAATCTTTCACCTAAATTCATCTAAAATCAAAATCTACCTACTGTATAAATTTCATGTATTTTTGAGTATTTTGCATTTTCAGCATTATTTGGTATTTATTGCAATATCGTCTATCTTTAGGTTTTTCGACGATACCGATATATTCGTGAGATCTAAATTGAGTGTAATCTGAGAATGAACAATTGGTACAGCAAAGGTGCGAGCACCCTCCTCTTGAACATATTGCTCCTATTGATTTTAAAAATGTTTTTGTATGGCTTTTATCTCAATTGCATGCTATTTTGAAATGTATGTTCATGGGTAGAAATAGTTAATTCCCTACTTGCTGCATTAGCCCTCCTTTGAATGTTGATTATCCTTTTACCTTGAATGATTAAGGCTATATGTTATATGGGTTTGTTGCTAATTTGTAGAACGATGCTTAGCTATGCTAGTAGTTGTAGTCGATAACGGTTGATGGAGCTAGTCCATCGACCGATGGATCGAATTGATTCTTAATGAAATTTGAGGATTATATTGATTTTGAGGAGAATGTCCAGATCTTTGTATCTGAATATTGTAAATTTGTTGATGGGTTGTTATGTGTTGGACTTGGGCGGGTGATAGGGTGATGAAGGGTGGTCCGGATTCGTGTAGCCCGTCTGGTATTTGAGGACCGGTCTGTGGTGTGATGAACCAAGTCTTACGTACAACCACACGGGTTTATGGGCGATGGCTTGGCTTAATAATTTGTTGTGTGTTAGCTATCAAAACACAATCGGTTTGGCAATTGTTGTTGTTGGTTTTAATGGCTCCTTGTCAATCTGGTGGGGCATGTTTTCCTTATCTTGCCCTAAGGGTCTCTAGTTGCTAGGGACTTACTTACACAACGAGGTTCACCAGTAGTGCGGTAGCGTAAGTCTGCTCACGGGATCCTGATCCTCGGGTGGATTGATGGTTAGGACATGACATTATACGGCCTCGTTATGCTACCTCACCACACTCCAAAGGAAGAGTGCATTGGCCGACATTACGAGGAATGCATATCGTGTGGGTAAAGTTGTACACCTCTGCAGAGCTAAATAAATCTATTGAATAGCCGTGTCCCGGTTATGGACATCGCCAGGGAAAGCATGCAGTTAGCTTATGGGAAAATAAGTTTGGGGTTATGGTGGGAAATGTGTGTCATTATGTTAGTTTGTTCAAATCTGAATTGATATCTTGAATGCGATGTTCGCATGTTAATTGGTTATGGATTAAATTGTGTCATGAATGGCATATTCATGTGTTGATTATATCTGGAGATTGTACTATTGATGATCATTACTTACTATTACAATGTTTTCTAAATGTTTTAGAAATGGCATTTTTAATCTATATTGTTTATCTAATTGCAAAACTTGCTTTATGCTAAAAATGGACTAGTGTAGTAGCCTTCCTTTGACACTCACATGCATCCTTATTTTTCTTGAAAAGTCTTGCGAGTACAACTTTGTACTTAAAAATTAACCATTTGTTCAGGTGAGAAGTCATTCGAATTGGGTGAAGTTCTTCAAACGCTACGACTTTAACTCCAGTTGGTTGCTTGTGGGATTGTGGGCATGCCAACTTGGTTATTCCTTTTATTTTAAGTTTATCTTCCATTGCGATTTATCATTTGTTATTTACTTTTGGCCGGTTGGCCCTTTTATGCAAACTTGTATATTATGTTCTATTCAATGATGTTGTATTTACGTTTCCTTTGATTCTTGTATATTGTATGGATGTGAATACAATGTTGTGTTTGGATATGTGCATGTTAGTCGCTAATCCTTGGGAGCTAACATGGGACACCTATCCGGGTACTCGGAATCGTTTTCGTCTCATGATAAGTATTATGCTCTTTCAGCATAATTACTTAGCTTGACACGGATCTGATCTCGGGGTCCCCACAGCTGAACGGATAGGATCTCCAAGGGGAGGTCCTAACGATCGGATCTGCCAAAAAAAGGAGGTCTGGATGGTCAAGGTCTCCAAGGGGGAGGTCTTAACGGCCAGATCTTCAAGGAGGGAGGTCTAGACTGTTAAGATCTCCAAGGGGGAGGTCTTAATGGCCAGATCCACAAGGAGGGAGGTCTAGACGGTTAAGATCTCCAAGGGGGAGGTCTTAATGGTCCAGATCTTCTAGGAGGGAGGTCTGGACGGTTAAGGTCTCCAAGGGGGAGGTCTTAACGGTCCAGATCTTCAAGGAGGGAGGTCTGGACGGTTGAGATCTCCAAGGGGGAGGTCTTAACGGTCCAGATCTTCAAGGAGGGAGGTTTGGACGATTTAGATCTCCAAGGGGGAGGTCTTAACGGTCCAGATCTTCAAGGAGGGAGGTCGAGGCCGTTGGATTTCAATTGGACCGCCCAAAATGATTGGGCCGTTTGGACCATCAGAGCTAGCGTTGGATCTCAGCCCTAGAACTGAATCGGGCGGTCCAAAATGGTTGGGATGTTCGGACCGTCCGAACGCCACAACAAATCGGACCGTCCAGCAAAGATCTAAGGGCTCAGAGAGAGTGGGACGTTCGGACCATCCGAACGTCTCACCAAGATCGAACCGTCCAATGCAAATCGGACGACTCACAATCGATAGAGGTGCAAATTGACAAGGAGGTGGTCCTGGAGGACCTAGAGAGGTCCTGAAGGGCACGGGAAGGTCCAATAAAGGTAAGGGGAGGTCCTAGAGGACATGGGGAGGTCTTGTAGGACACGAGGAAGTCCAATAAAGGTAAGGGGAGGTCCTAGAGGATATGGGGAGGTCCTGTAGGACACGGGGAGGTCCAATTGAACAAGGAGGAGGTCCTGAGAAACGGTAGTACTGCATGGTGCGGGCGGTACTACCGGGTTGGCGCCAAAGAGAACTTCTAGAGAAAATTCTAAGGATTAAAGGAGGTAAGTCCTCGGGGACATAGTGGGGTTCAAAAGATACAGAGAGGGAGTTCAAAGTGATTTGGGCCAGGTTTAGACTTGGAGAGGTCTAGACCTGGGGAAGAACCACGGAGGGAGGTGTAGTCCTGGGAAGATACAAGCACTTGGGGAGGTTCGGACCTACAGAGGTCCGGCCCAGTGATGAACAAAATCTGGACAGAAGCAGGAAGACCACCAAAACTCCAACAACTCAACTAACCATCAAGGAAATTTTAGTTGAAGTTTGAGTTAGTCAATTGAAATCCCTTCTGAAATTTCAAGTTAAGCTTTGAATTCTCATCAAAACAAAATGGTTCTTTTTATTTTGAAATTTCAAAAAGGTTCTAAAAATCAGGGTGTTACAGGATCCAAGACCCGTATGAAGAATCTTTCATACGGGGATCAAGTTGCCCATATTAAAAATATGGGGATCTCAATACCTACTCCCATGGGTTAAACATGAATGCTTGAATTGATAGAACCTCAATTCCCACCCCCGTGGGCTAAACATGAAAACTTGGAATGAACATAATGAAACGAAATGAACACTTCTATACCTTCCAATTGTTATAAGCATTTAACGGAAATAAGCAATGGGTGGAAAAGTACTCATACCTCATAACATTATCCATATCATAGTAATTCAACCAATTTGTATAAACACACATCCAAGATGACCCAAAATGTACTTGTCTTTCGCGTTGCGACAAATTGATTGTAGAGAAGGTGAAACCAAATCTAAGGTCACTTTGCCTACAATAAATACTTTACTCAAAACAATATTTAACAAGATAGAACAACGCTAATCGCAACGCTCTAAACTGCACTCCCAAAAACCCATATTTCATATATTTAGTCTACTCAAGCGAAATGACAAACTAGCAGTAACTCAATACTAGACAGCGACCTTCTAAAATACATATCTCCCATTCTTCTTATCATAAAAATGCATTTTCATTCTCTCTGAAAATATTACGATATTTTCTACAAAAGTCTAGTTGGCCAGATTCTCCAATTTTGCGTTTAACTAATTTTAACAAACAGATCAAAACAACTATCAGAATCTGATATATATTCTGGATAGTAATATTGAAATATCCATAACTTTTGTCCTGACGATCCAAAAATTTCGTTCTTTAACATTCTAGAAAGCTAATTGAATTATCTACAAAAGTCGTTTTGGTAAGCATCCCTGATTTGGCCGTTAACTATCTTTAATCAATCGATCTCTACAACTACCAGAACCTAACAGATCAACTCTAGACAGCAGCATTGAGAAATTCATAACTCGAGATCTAAACATCCAAATTCTGTGAACCAAGATTCTATGAAAATCTATTGACGTTGCCTACAAATATTTTGGAGGTGACCAGACCAAATTTCGAATTTATAGTACTCGAAATTACAGTGCAATGGAAGTGACAGATTACTGATCTACCAACAGATTCTACCGATGTACCAAAGAGATCCTACGATTGCTAAATAGAAAAGAGATAAAAGAACGCAAGAACCCTAGAGATCTCCTCTCCCTCTTCCACTCTTACTTCTCCCTTCCTTTCTCTTCCTCCTTGCTCTTCCTCCTACTAGCTGAACCTTGTTGCCTCCTTGCATCCCTTCACAGCATCACAGCAGCAGCAGCTCTAGGTGCAGCAGGGCAGGGGAGGCATAGGAGGGGGCGCACAAGGGGAGAGGTGGCAGCTCAGGAGGGAGTGGCGGCTTGGAGGGGGTGGCAAAGGGGGAGAGGTTAGGGTTAGGGTTGATGCTGGCCCCCTTTGGGCCTTGGTGTTGTGGGCCAAGAGCCTATGGCCCAGGTTTTGAAGAAATTTCAGAAAAACCCCTTTAACTATTTTTGTTTTATCTCTAACGTGTTTCGAAGTATTACATTCTACCCCCCTTAAACAGAATTTGACCCTGAATTCTACCCGTCTTCTACTCGAAAAAATGACAACCACAACTGAAAATTAATATCCATCAAGACGGTACCCGACGTGAACAACTTTGGTTAAAGCTCGATCATGCGAGACTCTACCTCCCAACTCTCTTCTCGCTCAAACCGACATGATGAAAACACCATAACGTACACCCACGTCTATACCTCAACACTCTCTCTGACCTCTCCAGTACATGTATCGGATGCAACTCGAAGGTGACGTCTTGCTCGGTGGTCAACAACGCTAACAAAACCTCAAACTCTGGATCTCCCAGGTACTCACTCAACATCAGAATATACCAGACGTTGCGTGCCCCACGTATGGACCTGAGATGGTCCTAGCGATATGCCAACTTCCGAATCTCCGCAATTATCGAAAACAAACGAATGTACCTTGGGCCAGCGTCCCCTTTGGTACTAAACGAATGTAGGTCCTTATCACTTACGACCAGCTCGTATCTCTATATGACCAGTTCATATATAGTCATGACCAGTTCGTAACTTCTCACGACCAGTTTACGACTAGTTAGTGATCATGTTCGACCAGTCTATGACTAGCTCGTATCTCCATACGACTAGCCCGTATCTGATCGAATTGAACAACCTACTCGTGTATTCTCTCCTTTGCCTTACAATACTTGGTTGAATTCTAGGTGAGATATTATGTCATTCATGGACTGTTCAATACTTTCTTGATCAAGTGTCGGATAACATCATGTGGTCGACTCTTCGACCACTAGTGGCATGACCATGCACTTTCTTTATCCGACCACATCGAGGGGCCTAGAGATATCTCTCCTATTATGTTAGGAGGGGCAAATTCCATATCCGACCAGTCACATTCTTCTGTATGTTTCATAGCATATATGAAAGCTACCTTTATAACTACCTAGTTACGGAGTAACGTTTGACAACCCCAAAGTGTACCATTACACATACAGGAAACCATGCTGATCTTAGGTCTAAGGATTATACATCATCATTGCTTGAGACCAACTGATGACACATAAAAAAATAATAATCTCAATAGTGTCTCAAGGTGGATCAATCCAACACCATGTTTTCTAACATGTGTTCACATTATTCATTTGATATCCCTATATCCATGACCGGAGAAGCATGATCATCAATCAATACATGTGCTGGTCGATAAGTCACTAGTGTTCCGACCAATGACATCCGACCAGGGATACATTTAGAATGACATCATATTCAGCTTCACCATCAAGTCACATACTTGTTAATCTTTACAACTGATAATTCATTCAAGAAACATAATAACATTTATTCAATAACTCATAAACATAAACATGATACAATCATCTCTATGATTGCCTCTAGGGCATATCACATGACCAATATGCCCGGCAATGGTTGAATCAACTCCGTGATTGTTATCGACTTTACTAGAAGCATGATCGACCTGACCACTAAGGTCTATTCCTGCATGCAATCGAAGAATACACAAGAACAAAATAACAAGCAATCTAAAATTACAAATAGGATTGAAATATTTGATAAAGTTGGGATTCTGAAGCAGTATTCAGGGTTGGTCTAGTCGATATAAGCCAATACACGAAGTTACAATTTAGCTAACTTTTAACTAAATGAAATCCAAGAAGACTAGAGGGGTGTTGCCTCCTTAAATAGGGGGAAGGGGAGCTGCACATAGCTAAGAGATAGGGGTGTTACTATTCATAGTACTACCATATGAATAGTATGGGCCGCCTTGGGTGGCGCCTTCCCCTTGGGCCCAAGCATTACAAGGCCCATGGCCCAAAATAAAGGTGTCACAACACCTTCTTTTGATGATTACGATACGCTAATAAGGAATTTGGAGATGGGGCTAGATCTGTTAGAAAGAGGACGAGATAATCTTTCTATCAAGTACTCGTAGACCTCGAACGGACTCCGTATGTGAAAGTTATACACGTTTGAAGTTAGTGTTGTCTCCGGAGGCCGAATTGGATTCCAAAACGGGTCCAGCTCGAACTATTGCTTGTCTTGGACCAAAAGTGATGTGGTGCTGCACAGATATACATTTTCATCATTAGGTAGCATCATATAGTTCATATAATATAAAGGCACTCCTAAAAACGAGCTTACCTGATAATTTAAGTGAAGCATACGAGCTCTTGTACTTGGAACAGCAAACATAGTAAATATGGTTGTATCCATTGGGGTCATGTCCTCATCAGATCTATCTCTATAGATCCTTATGCCTAAAATATATGCTGCATCTCCTAAATCTTTCATCGAGAAACTATTTTTTAATGAAGTTTTAACGGATTCAAGCATAGGAATATCATTTTCGGCCAGTAGTATGTCATCCACATACAATATCAGAAATACAAGTTTGCTCCCACTAACCTTCTTGTAAACACAAGGTTCTTCTTCATTTTTGATGAAGTCAAACCCTTTGACCACTTCATCAAAAAGAATGTTCTAACTCCGAGATACTTGCTTTAATCCATAAATGGATTTCTTAAGCTTGCGTACCTTTCTAGCTTCCTTTTGATCGATAAAACCCTCAGGATGTGTCATGTACACATCCTCACTTTGGTTTCCATTTAAGAAAGCTGTTTTGATATTCATGTGCCATATCTCATAATCGAAATATGCAGTAATAGCTAGAATGATCCAGATAGAGTTAAGTATAGCGACAGGTGAGAAGGTTTCATCATAATCAACACCTTGAATTTGTTTAAAACCCTTCACGACCAGTCGTGCCTTATGAATGTGAACATTTCCATTCATATTGTAGGACCGGAAAGGCGACTAGAGGAGGGGGGTGAATAGGAGCACGCTCACTTTTTTCACAAAGATTGAATTTTCAACACCAATTCACTCCAATAGCTATGGAAGCTATGAAGATCAAAGTACAAGCACAGCGGATAACTTGTATTGAATCCAATCCAAACCCCAAGGAGGATAGACAAGAAACTCAAAAGATCAAACCCTAACCTAGGAAATTGGTCAGACCACTGGCAAAATTTTGGTCAGACCGACGGGCGGTTTGACCGGCATTATAGAAGCGGTCAGACCGGGCCTGACCAGAAAGAGTGAATAATAGCCCGGAAACGAAACTCAAAACGGCCTAACTTTTGATCTACACGATGAAACTTGACCAAACTTGAGACACACCTTCCAAAGGATATCAGGAACCTATTCCAAGCAACGATCGTTCAGATCTATGCCAAAGTCCTGACCTTTTTCAAGAAGAGCGAAGGTGGGTTCAAAACTGGGCAAAAACGAAACTTAGATCCAAAAGCTTGCTCGTGGTTGATTGATGATCTTGATGATCCTAGATGGGTTCCCACAAGTCACAGCAAGCTAGAAGAGGGCATGAAACCAACAAAAACTCAAAGGATCGAAGAAAGCCCCAAAATCACCAAATAGAGAGTAAGAACAAATAGGGACTCGTCTTTGAGGAATCTTGCATAGATTGATATGGGATTGTTGAGGGTTTACGGCCACTCCCCTAGGAGGACAAAGCTCACCACGTGAGCACACACTTAATCCAAACCCTAGAACCCTAGCTCTCATCTTTTCTCCACAAAACCCTAAAACCAAAATAGGGCATCTCTAATGAGGTTCCTCACCATGGCTTCAGCAAGCCCCCAAGCAACCAACAACACCCCTATTTATATGGAGGCTAAGCATCTAGGGTATATTCCATTAGGGCACCCATTAAACCCTAACACACAATGGGTTAACACATGCATACATCTCAAAGCATCGTCTTCATCATCGATTGACCTAAACTGCTTCACCATGCGTCGACCCGCGCCGTGGTTTAGCCAAAAGGTCACTAAGACGGTATTTGGTGAAATTACCAAAATACCCCTTCTTGATTGTTCTCCAAAAGACCGAGTCCACAGATTGTGATGCAATCCCATGCTTCACCACCTGTACGTTGATCAACGGCTCCATGTCGGCAAGTCTCTCCCGTCCGGATCCCACCAGCACCATAGCACTTGCACTGACTCCCGTGCCGCTTGATCCACCCAGCTGCACCGAACCGCCCGTTCGGTCATCCATGTCCATTCTACGCCCCGCTTGAGTCCCCTGACCTCACCCGACATCCTTGATCGTTCTGGACCTCAGCTCTCCAAGCTTAGTCCCGATTCACCTCGCCGCTGGCCGTCATAGACCTACAAGCTATCTGCACAGCAATAGACCAACAAACCGTTTTGGGAACAAGTTCTTAACAACTTGACCCACGTTAGCCAAAATATGCATCATGCAACACATATGCACTAATGAACATGAACTTGACCTAACAAACACAAATCGCCGCCACGCGGGTCGGCGAAACAAACCAAAACTAGTCAAACCGCCACCCTTGGCGGTCGGACTGCCCACTGGCCGGTCTGACCGCCAACCAAAGGCCGGTCTGACCGCCACATTGGGACTTAGCCAAAATTCCACCCCTGGAAATCCGAACCTCTTTGGAATTTTCAATCGAATAGAACTTTTCCTTGGGAGCTCCAAAAATTATGGAACCAAGTGTAGAAGAACCCTCTCACTTGCCTACACCCTCTATTTTTGGCCTAGCTCCAAAATCCAAAGCCCATAAAGAGGCCGGTCTGACTGCTCAAGCAAAGCCAGTCAGAGACCGCTATCTTGGCGATCGACCGCTTGACCACCATTCGAGAAAGCAACACAAGGCATGGCCAGTCTGACTACCACCATGGCTGGTCAGACCGCCAGAGGCCTGACAGAATTGGAGCAACGCCGAAAACGAGTGATTCCACAAACCCTCAACGCCATTGCCAATTGTCTCATCATCCTAAGATCGTAAGCATATCCCCATGATATCCACACATATCTATCTTTTTTCTTAAAAATACACTTGCACTCAATGGTTTTAACACCATCAGGTGCATCAACCATGTTCCAAACTTGATTGTTATACATGGATTTTATCTCAGATCTCATGGCTTCAAGTCATGACTCAGAGTTTGGGTCCATCATCGCTTCCGCATAAGTCTTAGGCTCATCATTATTCAACAATAAAATGCCATGCCTATACCTTATAGGAAATTGTCGTGGCCTTTTAGATCTACGTGGGGCTAATGCCTCATCTACAGGTTGTACAACATTTTGTTCATCTTGTAGAGGTTCAGTATGAGTTGAAACATTTTCATATGTTTTCCAAATTTCTTTGAGTTGTACCTTGCTCCCACTGACTCCTTTGGAAGGAAACTCTTTCTACAAGAAGACACCATTTCGGGCAACAAACACTTTGTTATCAACCTGATTATAAAAGTAATATCTTTTAGTTTCCTTAGGATACCCCACGAAGAAGCACTTATCAGACTTGGGTGTGAGTTTATCAGATGTCAAAAGTTTTACATATGCCTCACAGCCCCATATCCTTAGAAAAGTCAATCCAAGACAATTCTTGATCCATATCTCATAAGGTGTCTTCTCTACCATTTTTTGATGGAACCCTATTTAAAGTGAAAGTTGTTGTTTCTAGAGCGTATCCCCAGAAATACAATGGAAGATCAGATTGACTCATCATTGACCAAAGCATGTCTAACAATGTTTGGTTCTGTCGTTCAGACACCCCCATTCCATTGAGGCGTTCCTAGCGGAGTAAGTTGTGGAACAATTCCACATTTCTTTAGATGATCACCAAACTCATGGCTCAAATATTCCCCTCCACGATCAGATCATAGACATTTGATTGTCTTGCCAAGTTAATTCTGTACCTCATAATGAAATTCTTTGAACTTTTCAAAGGATTCCAACTTATGCCTCATCAAATAGATGTATCCATATCTACTAAAATCATCGGTAAAGGTTATGAAATACTGAAAACCACCTCTAGTCGGAGAACACATCGGACCACATACATTCGTATGTATGAGGGCCAATAGGTCACTCGCCCTCTGACCTCTGGTCATGAAAGGTGCTCTTGTTATCTTGCCAAGTAAACAAGATTCACATATTTCAAATGATTCAAAATCAAATGAGTTTAGAATACCATCTTTATGGAGCTTCATCATGCGCTTCTCATTTATATGACCTAGACGATAATGCCAAATAAAAGTGGGATTCATATCATTAGGTCAAAATCTCTTAGCATTAATGTTATAGACAGACATATCCTCAAGATTCAGAACATATAATCCGTTCACCAATGGAGCATGGCCATAAAGCATGTCTTCAAAATAAATTGAACAACAATTATTCTTATTCTGAACTCATAACCTTCTACTCCTAAACAGAAAGCATAAATAATGTTTTTGCTTAAGGCAGGAACATAGTAACAATTATTTAGTTCCATAGCTAATCATGAGGGTAAAACTAATGGTAAAGTGCCAATAGCTAATGCAACAACTCTTGCTCTATTGCCCACACGAAGATCAACTTCGCCTCTTGCCAAACTTCTACTCCTTATCAGTCTCTATATTGAATTACAAATATGAGCAACCGATCCGGTATCAAATACCCAAGAACTAGTTGGAGAAGTGGCAAGATTAATTTCTATAACATTTATTCCTAAACTAAAAGTCTTGCTTCATTTGTTCTTTTTCATTTCTGCCAAGTACTTCTTGCAATTTCTCTTCCAATGCTCAGTCTCATGACAATGGTAACATTCTATATCAGGCTTAGGACCCAGCTTGAGCTTCTTAAGCTTAGCCTTGAGACTCTCGATCTCATCTTGAGTCTTTCCTTTGCCCTTTCCCTTTCCCGACTTACCCTTCTTCTTGAAGCTAGTAGTCTTTTGAATCATCATCACTTGATTGGAACTTCTCTTGATGCTCTCTTCGGCACCCTTAAGCTTGCAATGCAATTCGGTCATTGACTTCTCCATACCATTCGTATGAAAATTCAATATAACGGGCTCAAAGCTCGCAGGGAGCGATTGGAGAATCACATCAGTAGCCAACTCTTGGCTAAGGGGATAGCCAAGCTTTTCCAAGCTCTCAGTGTGACCAATCATCTTGATCACATGAGGACTGACCGGGTTACGTTATGAAAGCCTAGAAGAAAACAACGCCTTTGTAATAAAGTACTCGAGAATATTTGAAAGAGTATTCGGGAGAAATTAATTGAATTCGGAGAAGGACCAAATATAAAATAGAATTAGTAGCAATTGATAGGGGGGTTTTCTATGATAGTGAAGCAACCTGGGCCTGAGCCTTGGCCCATGTGGCTTTGAGGGTGGCCGGCCAAGGGGGGAGGCACCACTTCCCTCCCCCAAAACCCTAGCCGCCACCCCTATTCTCCCCTCTCCCCTTGCTGGCCGCCACACCCTGGTGATCTCCTCCCATTGCTGGCCTAGGACTTCGCCTCCCACTGCCGGTCAAATTGGAGGAAGAGGAAGCTCGCCTCATGGTGGCCGGCCAAGAAGAAGGAAGAAGGATGAAGGAAAAGAAGAGAGAAGGGGGGAAAGGAGAAGGATGCAGGATGTTCTTGTGCTTTTCGGTGGATCATTAAGGGTAAACCCCAATCCCCCTTCGATTAGTTGCGTATTTGATTAATTGATCAATATCGGTAATTAGGTCTGTTCAGGACAGATTGGGTTAGACCGATGTTTTGATATGGTTAAGGGTAGAATCAGTCCTGGACATCTCCTAGAGAAGTGTAGACGATGTCGTCATCTTTCTGTGAAGTGCTAGATCGCATTATTTGGACCTCTGTAGCAAAAGTTATGAATTTTATAGCGTGCCTGTTCTACAAATATGTCGGTATCCTGATAGTTTTTAGTAATCTGAATTAAGAGAATAGTTAAATAAAAAATTATAGGAGCTCACCATAATGATAGATGTAGATAATTGTCTGCACTTTCTAGAAAGCTCAAGAATACAAAATTTGGACAATCGTACTAAAAGTTATGGTAGTTTCAGTATTACTGTCCAGAAACCCGACGTGAATTCGATGTTCTGTTAATTAGCTTGGTAGGGGTACTGATGGCCGAATAAGAAAGGATCATCAACTAGGTTTAGTTGGAGAAATTGATAAACTTTCCAGAAAGTCCAAGAATACTTCATTTGGACTCTTGTACTAAAAGATATGAATTTTAGAATGTGACTATCCACAGAGGGGACAGATCGACATTCAGGAGTGGGGCTAGAGAGTATAGCGAGTTCGTTTGTACTTCTAGTTTTGTTATTGTTCCAGTACTATTGTCTTAGCATGTTTTAGATATATATATATATATATACTCAGGTGGGGGGTTTGGTCCCGGGGGCAGCGCCCTCTTCACGTCCTTCGTTCTCACGCGGTTAAGGCAAGTACCATGATGGATAGAATTAATATGATTGAATGGCATTATTTGCTAATACTATGAGTATATGTGCTGTTCATGGTTGCTAAGATATTAGAAATGTTAATACTCATGATTTCTAGTGTTATGAATTATGTGCTATTCATGGATGCTTGAAAATTATAAACATCAATGATCATGAAAGCTTGTAGTATGAATAGGTTTATTCATGTGTGATGTGGTTGCGAATGCATAATTATGATGATTTAAGATTTCGTTCTTATGCATCATGATGGCATATTGAAGACTTGGTCTTGTGATGACCAAGCAATTGTTGAGGTCCCCGTCATGAATATGACGGGCTAAAGGTCCCCATGCTCGTGGAGCATGAGCTTAGGTCCCCATACTCGTGGAGCAATGGTCCCTGTGCTAGATGGCACAGGCATGGGTGTGCATCGACGGATGCACGCTCTGCATTACCGGTAAAATGCAAAAGAGAAAGAGAAAGATAAAGTGCATTTTGAGCATTTTGCATAGCATGAGCATGTAATATGTTTGGTGTATAGTTTTGTGGATATTGGTTGATGATTACAATTATTTATGCTGTTGTTACCATTTGTTGTATTTGTTGAGTCTTTGGACTCATATCTTGCTATTGTTGTCTTTTTAGGTACCATTACAAGAACGACATGCATGGGGGGAAAGAAAGATTAGAATGGTTGCACAATAGCACGATCTACACACAGTTGATTCGATAGAATGATAATTTAATAGCTGAAAGATTTGCTTAGAGTATTCTTTATGATTACTGTAATAAATGGATTAGAGGATTTTGGATGCTCTTTAGATTATATCCTAGTTGTTTAACATGCTATGGATGTTATAGTAATGATTAGCTCAATTTTGGATATGTCTTGATTATACTGAATGTTAGATTATTTATAGATGTTATATTTGTTTGTTGGGACCTCCAGTATAGATAACTATACAAAGGAGGTTCTGCCGAAATTTAGTAAGTTGTTTTAGTTTAATTTGGTTATATTGTTAGTTTAGTAGCATTCCAGGCCTTTGTCAGTCTGGGGTGTTACAGCCTTGGAGGTATTGTACCTCTCTGCCCTTCCTTGATCCTGAAACATGTTTTTTCAGACTTACAATCATATTGTAAGCAACTGTGGTCTCATATTACTTCTGAAGCTCAGAGTTCGTGGTGGCAAGTATAAGGCAGTGCACATCAACTGCGTTATTGCAATGCTTCTCATAAGCATTCTTTTCAGCACAAGTAGCATCTGCATTCGGTTCCTCAGGAAAGGGACCCTCTAGAATATATTCCTTCTTTTATTGTTTGAAAACAATTCTCAATTTTCGAAACTAGTTAATGAAATTTGTTCCATTCAACTTTTCTCTCTCAAGAATAGATCGCAAGTTAAAGGTAAATGCGGAGGAAGTATTAGGTGCCATGATCTACAACAAAAATATATGCAAAAATTTAGCACTATATTTATGTAAGATCTTTTGTTAAACACTTTAATAAAAGATACTCCCACTATATGTTCTAAGCCATTGTAACACCCTAGTTATGCGGAAACCAAGATGTTACCTAAAAGACTAACATACAACAACAATACGGAATAATTTCAACCATCTTTCAAATAATAACATAAAAAGATCAATATCTAGTAGAATGAATATAAGAATTGAATCAGAATTCGTCAACAAATCAATCTCAAACATCCAACCAGATTGAGCCAATTATGATAATACTATCAAGAGTCTATACGAATATCACTAATCCATTAGTAATCCAACCATATCATGAAGGATGATAATATCAACCATCAACCAAATATTCATTCATAAATGACCTAATGCTAATAATCAACGCTATCACAGTTTATCATTTCTCAATAAAAGTACATGATTTATCAATTGAGCACAAAACAACACAAGAAGTCTTCTGTCTAACAACTAAGTTGAAGTAGTCCAACATTACTAAGCTCAAGCAGATAATGATCAACAAGCAACATCTAAAGCATCACTGACCAATCAAGCAGCGAGGATGATAAAATAATCAAAATCAAATCGTCTAATCCATCGAATGAACTTAAATGGCGAAGAATTAAGAGCTTAGATGGCTCGTTCATGCTCACCGACAAAATCACCCACCACGAAGGATGGTCACAAAATTAAATCTAAATAAGTAGCAAGAATATGAATTGTGGATAATTGGACTAATTTATTCATTATGGTTGGTGTTTATGTGACGTGCACCATGTCTACCCCTTCCCATGCATGTCACTGCCTCGATGGGTACCTAAAAAGCACAACACAGCAAGAGTGAGTCCACGACTAAGCAAAGTGTAATAGTAAATCAAACATAGCATCACGAACAGTCAAAGAGAATAAACAATCCCATCATGAATAACAGCATTACATACCACAAGTCCATCTCTTATGATAGCATCATAAGTTGTCAAAGGGAATAGACAAACCCATCATGAACAATCGCACTATATACTAAACAAACAAATCCATATCTTATGCAGAAATGCAATGAACATGTCATGAATGCACCTTCTTCACTTCTTTGCAATTACCGGTAATGCCGAGTAGTGTATTCGTCGATACATACTCAAGGCCTATGCCCTCTAGGCATAGGGATCCAAAGCCCACACTCCATGGGTGTGGGGACCAGGCCCGTCCAAGGCATGTCGGGGATCCAATACATACTCAAGGCCTATGCCCTCTAAGCATAGGGATCCAATGAAACAATCCCTGGCTACCATGTAGTCCAAGGTTCAGAAATGAATATAGTGATGCAAACTGAACGCACAATAACAACACATCATGAAGGAGGTAAATGCTCATCAACATTACCAAGCAGTAAGCATCATCAATAACTATGGCATTTAGGAACATTACCAAGCAGCAATCATCATTAAACCGTGGCATTCATCAAGTAGGAAGTATAACAACTCATTAATACTACTTGCACTTGCCTCAACCGTGAGACAGAAGACAAAAGGCAGAACGCTCTAGCACCGGGGTTCACCACCACCTGGTAACCAAGAATGATACTAAGCATCAATCAAACATGCTTAACAAGACATTACTTGCAACGCTCTGCATCGTCGCCCCATAACCCAAGATTAAACACTTTATCTACTCAACTAGTCAACATGCTAACAGGAATCGATTCTAGATAGCAATACGGAAAATATCATATCTTTTGATTAAATTAACTAAAATCCACGATTCTTATCATTCTAGAAAGCTAATAACATAATCTTCAAAAGTCTAGTTGGCATGATATGCAAAAATAATGATCTAGAACTTTTTCAGTATCCATAGGGAATTATCTTCCATAATCTATAGTTATACCAAAAAATTCTATTCTCTTGTTAAATTTGTCAAATTAAGGTTTTCCCACAACTGATTCCACCAGCAACCCAGTTCTGGCCTACATTCTTCCAAAAATCATAACTTCTATTCTACAAGTCCAAAAATCATGTTCGTGGACTCTTTGGAATCCTTAAGAAGTTATCTACCTTTTCGATGAAGATTGAAACTCCAAAATAATCCATATTCTATTTTTAATCTATAGGTTTATGCATGCTGCCAGAACTCGACAATCTAATCCGACAGTCATCTTACAAAATTCATAACTTAAAATCTACCCATGCAATCGGCATGAACAAACATTCTATAGAAATCAATCGAGATCCTCTACAACTTCCTAGTAGATGAAATTCCTGAATTATGCCCAATTGGTACCTGAATCTACCGTGCAACAAATATAGCAGAATAACCGATCTGCTAAACAATTTCTCCTGACTAGAAAAATTGCTAAACATAACAAAGCAAAGAAGAAACTTGATCGTCACCCTTCGAGATCAAGACGATGAACACGACAACCAGTGGATTCCTCTATTTTCTTCCTCCTTTTCTTCTCCTCTTTCCTTCTTCCTTCTTTCTTCCTTGGCAGCACAACAGCACACACTTGCACTTGCAGCACATAGGATCAGTAGTAGCATACACAACAACGGTACCATTCTATCCCTCTCTCTCTATGTGGGTTTGGCAGGCATGAAGTTAGTCGACAGAAGATCAATCTTTGCATGAAGCATGAAGGCACATCTTGCTGTCTTCGCATGTAGTTGACGATTTTTTTTAATAATATTTTCGTAATACCCCGAAACGCTTTAGAGAGAGAACAAAATGGATTAGTAGGGTTTTCTGAAAATAACCCTCTTGAGGACCCGTGTGTAATTAGACGAAAGGGGATACGTAAAAACGGAATAATTTTGGAGTTTTAGGGAGGAGTTGGTTCATACCGGGATAAAAAGATTGTGAGGAGAGTGGATTCTAGAAACCCTAGCAGTCTTTTCTTTTATTTTCCTCCGTGCACCACCGTTCTCCTGCCGCCCGAGCGTAGTCACCTCCTACCGCCAGACTCGCCATTGTCGCTCTTGTGTGGGCAC
Organism: Phyllostachys edulis; assembly: GCA_036346405.1. NCBI lineage: Eukaryota > Viridiplantae > Streptophyta > Magnoliopsida > Poales > Poaceae > Phyllostachys > Phyllostachys edulis. Next base: position 40,205,267 of record CM070556.1, read on the forward strand.
TGGGGGCTGCTGCTGCGTGTACGCCCAGCGCCATCCGTGTCTTGCGTGAAGACCTGCGGCCGCCCGGGTGTTGGCCGGCACGTGGAGGATTGGAAGCTGCCGATCGCCTGCATCGGTTTGTTTGTTTTTCCGTTCTTGTTTGCGCTACTACGACTAGCTAGTACTTCATGCGGTTCATTAATTGGGATTGTTAGGGAGAGAGAGATTAGATAGTGTGCTGCATGCCTGCGGTTCAATTGGGATGGCTAGGGAGAGAATTTTGTTAGTGCTGCAAGCTCATTAATTGCAGTAGTAGTGCTGCATTAGTTTATTAGTTTTGTCTTATTCCGTTACTAGTTAGCATGACAAGCTCGACTGGTTTGTTGCTATGAATATTTAATTGGATTAGTAGGGAAGAGAGATCGCGGGCTGGTGTTCTTGTTCTTCAACAGTTCTTCAAGGGCAATCCCGATCCCCATTCGTTTAGTAGTATAATCGGGTAATAAGGCGATGTCGGTAATAGATCTGTTTAGGGTAGTCAGTAGTGGCCGATGGTTTTGAGGAAGATAATTGTAGATTCTGATCTGGCCGTCTCCTAGAGATTTGTGGGAGATGTCACTAGCTTTCCGTAGAGTATTGGATCATGTCGTTTGGATGAGCGGATTAGGAGTTATGATTTTTGTAGCACTGCTGTTCTATAGTTTTGTCATAATCCTGACAGTTAATATTAATCGGTCATTAGCAAGTAGCTAATGGATTAATTAGGAGATCTCACCATAACGATAGTTGTAGGTATTTTGATTATCTTTCCAGAAAGCTAAAGAACATAAATTGTGAATAAATGTACTGTAATATACGTCAATTTTAGTCTTGCTGTCTAGAACCACTGTCAAGATTTTGCTGTTCTATTAATCTATTTGGTAAGGATAGAAGATGGCCGAATCTGAGAAGCTCGCCAAATAAGTTTATGTAGGCCATGTTATAAGATTTCCAGAAATTAAGAGATCACCCCTTTTGGATCTCTGTACGAAAAGTTATGGATTTTAGAAGGGGACTGTCTTTTGAGGGGACAAACAGATGTTTATGATTTTGGAGTTGGGGTTGCACTAGAGAGTGTTGCGAATTCATATTTGCTTCTAGCGTTGTTTTTGTCCGGAGTTGCTATCTTAGAGTGCTTATTAAATTAATTCAAGTGGGATTTGGTTCCGGGGGCAGCGCCCTCTTCGCATCTTCCATCTTCGCACAGTTGAGGCAAGTACAATTATTAATAGATTACTTAGGAGCGATTGATCATGTTTGCAAGTATTATGTACATATTAGCTATACATAGATGTTAGAATGATATGTATGTTAATGATCATGAATGCTAGAGGTATGAGTAAGTTTTATTCATGTATGATGTTGCTGCTAATACATGTTAATGATGGATAGAAGAATTGTTCATGTGCATCATGTTATCATATTTGATGCTTGGTCACATGGTGACCAAACATTAATTTGAGGTCCCTGTCATGTATATGACGGGCTTGTGGTCCCCACACTTGTGGAGTGTGGGCTTGTGGTCCCTACACTCGTGGAGTGTGGGCTTATGGTCCCTGTGCTAGAAGGCACAGGTATGGGTATGCATCGACGGTTGCATACTCCGCATTACCGGTAAATGCAAAGAGAAAAGGGAAAAGATGCATTGTGCATTTGCATTGCATAAGCATGTGAATTATGTTATTGTAAAGATTTATGGATGGATGTTGATCTTATAATTGTGTATTATAATGTCTTATTAATTCTACTTTGCTGAGTCTTTGGACTCACTCTTGCTGTTGTTTGTGTTTTTAGGTACCCCTCATACGAACGTCATGCATGGGAGGAAATAGACCTAATATTGGTTGCACACTGTCACGAATCATTCACAGTTGAATAAATTGGATGATGATTTAGTATTTGAGTAAACTGCTTAAAGGATTTATTATGATTATGCCCTACGCTTTGGATAATTTGTAATAGAGTTGATTAGCTTATTATGGATGTTCTTTTATGGTTCGTTTGAATTGGATGTTTGGATTATTGAATGATGTTATGTTAATCTGCTAGAACCTCCGGTATGGTTGCCTATATAAAGGAGGTTCTACCGAAATTTATTAAAAGGTCTTAATTTTGATTTGTAAATCTGTTATTTTAGTAGCATTCTAGGCTCATATTGAGCTGGGGTGTTACAATTTTTTTTAAATTTTTTTACAAAACTAGGTAATTGCCCCAAAAAATTACAAAATAGGTCATCTGGTGACAAGCTCCTGTCGCTAGTTGAACTGGCGACAGGAACCGTGAACAATGCGGGCAGGTTTCTGTCGCCAGTTCAACTGGTGATAGGAATTTAGGAATTTTTAAATATAGCAAATGAACTCAAAAAATTACGAATTTTTTTGTTGAGCATCTAGATATAGTGTTCTTGCTTGTGTAATGTTTCCATAAATTTATATATTAAGAATTGGTTTGCAAAATTTATTTAAGTATACTATTTGTAGAATTTGTAAATATACAAACTGATGTCCAAAAATTATGATTTTTTTGGGAACGCTCCTTACATAGTGTAATTATTTGTGTAATTTTTTTAGCAAATTTATATCTTCTGAAATTGTCTCGAAAATTAAGGGTTTCACAATTAAGTACACTGTATCGGAAAACATAATTCAAAACTCAAGTTGCTTGGTGTTCTTGTTGGGTTTAAAGACAATTACATGTTTGTAATCAATAACTTCAAGTTCAGTTCTACTGCTATTACTTCTGAGGCCGTGGTTTAGGAGGATTCTACAAACACTTGGAGCATTGGCATGAAGCAAATCACACACTCCAGTGTGTCAGGTTTGATGAAGTAGGCCGTGGTTCACCTGCACGTTTAGGATGAACACCCAAGGAGCGAGCTAGCTAGCTGAATTCAGGCCTCGAGTTAGCTAACAAGGGACTACGAACTATATATATATATATATATATATATATATATATATATATATATATATATATATATATATGGTATAGTACTCTAGGGTACATACTCCCACTTCTCATATACCACTTAAATCATATGATGATACCTTTTTATCTATTTGAGCATACTTCAATAATGATTATAAGATACTCCAAAGCAGGTTCTATGAAACATTTCATAAAAGTCCACTTTTTATAGCAAAATTTGTGTATATACTTCTTTTATATATGAAAAAGGATATATAACAAAAATAAAGGGATCCAACAGAAAATTTTCAACCAGGTCACATTGGAGTATCTTATAATTGGTATTTAAGTATACTGAAAGTGATAAAGAAGTATAATACATTCGTTTAAGTGGCATATCGGAAGTGGGAGTACATACTCCTAGGAGTACGAAATGAGCGTACACACACACACACACACACACACACACACACACATATATATATATGTATGTATGTATGTATGTATGTATGTATGTATGTATGTATGTATGTATGTATGTATGTATATATGTCGGTTTTAAAGGCACAAGCAGCCACTGCTTGGGGATTATATAGAGAAGAGAACAGGAATAGAATGGTAGGACCCTGGGACGCAAGGGAGGACAACTTGACCGATATGAACATGGTTACACACACAAAGGTTATATAATTACACGGTTACATATAAGAAGGGGATAAATTTGCAAAGTTATATAATTACTTATTATATTTGAAATAGAATACCTTAAATATAAGTATGCGATGTTCAACAATTTAACATCCTAGGAAACTATTTGTAATATCCCGATTATCATTAGTGAGTGCAATAAGATTAGAGAAGAAATTAAGGGAATGAAAAGAAGAAAAAAATTCAGAATTTAGAGGGGAATGGCCTACAAACCCAAAGTCAAGCGAGGGGGAAAATCAGCCCTTTTGGCCCATGGCCCATGGGGGAAACGCCCACCAACAAAAGGAGGGGGAACCCTAACTTGTACTGTAGCACGCCTTTGCTACAGTACCCACCGCCGCTACAGTGACTCTGGCTTCTACAGTAGCCTCCCACCCTTAGCCCTTGCTGCCATCTTTGTTCTTGTGTGCTTTCGACCAAGGAAGAAGAAGAAGGAGGGGGAGGGAGAAAGGAGGAGAAGAGGAGATTCTTCGGGAGATTGATCATTGTCTTCCTATGAGTCTTCAAGGGTAACTAAGGGTTTTCTTCGCTGTTTGATTCATATTAGATGTGAATTCGATTAGGTTGGTTGGATCGATCTTCCTGCTGCTAGTAGATCTGTTTTGTCCAGTACATTGCGTGGACGTTTTCATGATCTTAGATGCCGAATTAGAGAATACCACCTGCAAGAGATATGTGGGATTCATTCTTAGCTTTTCGTATCCGCCAAGAACACTGAATTCTAATTTACGGTTTGAAAGTTACAATAGATTCTTTCCTGCTGTTCTGAAAACCTAACGTCAATTAACTGTCAATTTGTATATTAAGTTATGATTAAGTTAAATGCAGATTCAGGGTTTCCACCCAAATAGGTTGTTGTAGTATTTTTCATAAAATTTCCATAATGTTAAAGAACACCCTAATCGGAGTTGTAGAGTGAAAGTTATGATCATTTCTTTACTGCTGTCTGTTTCTGCTAGGCAGAATCCATGTTAGACTTTCATCTAATTGTTAGCTTAATATTTGGGCCGCATTAGAGGATTCACCCAACTAGTTTAATGTGGGTACTTTAGTTATCTTTCCATAGGATCTGAGTTCACTCCATTTCGAGTCTCAGATCAAAAGTTATGAGGTATTTAGTACCGCGGTCCAGTTTATCGTTCTGCTAAACTGTCGGGTTAATTGGATAGATTGACCATGTGAACCTTGGGTTTAGATTGATGCAACTAAGCGCTTCGAGTAGTGTCCTATTCACGTTGTTTATTATTTCAAGTAATTCAATTGTGTATGAGGAGAAGGTTCAAGATTAGTGGTTATGTCCTTGCCTCCTAATGCATCGTAGTTCGAAAGGCAAGTACAATTGAATTGTCTTGTTTGGTGTTTTGTTCTACTTGATTGGTGATTATGCAATGGTTAATTCCAGTATCTCTCGTTTTCCTTCATAATTGGTAAACCATGATTATTCGGTGGTATGTTTACGTTCGAAATATTCATTCGTTCCTTCTTTCATGTTCATCCACATGAGTGGGTAGTGAAGTCCCATTATTCCAATATGGGCAAGTACACTGTGTAATGTACTGCTGTTGTTTGTTCATAGTGTTTTATGTTCATGCCATGAATGAGTGCTATGGTCGGTGAGTAGGTTTCATTGATTTCTATTTCATTTCATGTATGTGAATCATGCTTCTTGAGCTTCCTTACAAATTCACATATTCATTCATTCATAAATTGTTCATCATTTACCCATGGGAGTGGGATGTAAAGACCCATCAATTCCAGTATGGGCACGTAAGACCCACCATTCCAATGTGGACAGATTTGGATCCACATATGAAACGTTCTTCATACGGGCCTTGGATCCCCGCATTTTGTTAAATACGGGCCTAAGTGAACACCGACGGGTGTGTCACTGGCTATACGGGTATAAGTAGAAGTGGAGTTCATGCATTTCATCTATTCATATGATTTCATCCATTCTACCTTCGATTTCTATTATGTGATATTGTGTTCTTATTCATCTGTTCTACTTTCGCATTCTGTTTCATAATTGATATGTTCATATTCAGTATGGTTCGCTTTATTCTGTTGTACTTGCTAAGTCGTGGACTCATTCTTGCCGTGTTTATTTATTTTAGGTAACCATTGAAGACGGCATGCATGGGAGGGCTTAGTCACATGGATCACATCATTAACTTCACATTCTTTCTTTCACTTCACATTGTTCACTATTAACCATATGAACTTGTTCTTTCCAATCATTCGTTAAGTATTGGATTGTAATAAATGAAGTATGTTATCCTTCATTATGTTTATGATTGATTCAATATATGCATGTGATCCTTGATTAGATTATTGATAGGAATAACTTAATTGACTCAATATACTTGGATATTTAGAGAATGTGATTTGTCGATGAATTCAGATTAAATTCCTACATTTGTTCTATTAGATGTTGATCTTTATTCGAGATTAATTGTTATATTGTTGAAATTATTCCGCTTTGTTGTTGTATGTTAGTCTTTTAGGTAACATCTTGGCTTTCGAATAGCTAGGATGTTGCAGTTGGTATCAGAGCGGGCTTTCGGTCTGTGGTAATTGAATATTAAATTGACACACTATGCACAGTAGGTGGGGTTGGGAAATCCATTGTATCCGCATTTCTAGTGATATGTTTCATTATGCTGTACTGTATTGAATTGCTTCTGTATTATCGTTCTTTTTGTTAATCTATGAAATGTTATAATATTCTATATCTATGGATTTATACTATGATTGTTATGAGATGATCATGTACATTCATAATTGATTATTTTGGTGATGTGTGTTGATAACAAATGTTAAGAAGTTGAGGTTGTGGTTGTTGCCCTAGGATTCACCGGGTTACACCACCGTTCGTGGTATGTGGATAGGGGAGTAGATAACCCGAGTACCAAAGTTATAGGCGTTGAGCGTGAGTTGCTTTAGAAAGTTATTCTCTTCCTTGATTTTTGAATTTTGTCCAATTCTTGTCCTGTGGAGGTTGATGAACTTTTCTTGAGTTATTGCTTACATTTCAACTGATGAGTTTTCATTAGTCATTCTTGGCCCCATAATACGAATACTTGTTCTCCTGACTGCTGGTCTATTGTTGTTTTTGTGTGAACGTCTGTTATTAGCAAGATTGATCTTTTCATGGGAGTTCTGCACTTCTTGTTGGAAAATAGGACTCCTTTATTTGATTGGTATTTCAAATACTGCAAGTTTTTTGTTGCAAGTGCTTTAACATGTGAAAGTTTTGGCTTTGTGTATTTATTTTGGATTACTTCAAGCGTTGAGGTTTAATGTCTCTCTTTTGCTGAATGAAGGTGTTAGAATCTTTTTGTGATGTCTTATCATGCTTAAAATGAGAAGTTATAACTAAACGAATAAATTGTTATGATGTGAGTTACCAAGTTGGGTTGTTAGCATGGTGCAAATCAATTATTCTTAACTATCATCCATGAAAGTGAAATTGATTAATTTGAAATGTGTAACATCCCAAATTTCCAGGGTTTTTGAAAATTTTCAAAATTTAGAAAGTAACCATTTGATTTTATTAATTTGCCAAAGCTTAACTTGTAATTTAGAATTTTAAAAGTGATTTAATTTGAATTAATTAAAATTTCAACTAATTCAAGTTGGTTTAGTTGAGTTTAGTTGGATTTTAAATTGGTTTTTCCTTTTGCCCTATGTTAAAAATAATTAATTGCAAAAATTAAAAGCAAAAGTTAAACTAAAAATTTTTTATTAAGTTCTAAATAATTCAAGAGATTTCTGTGAATTTTTCTTGAATTTTTGGATTGCTTTAGCTATTTTCTAAAAAGGTTTTTGCTTTTCTGCTATTTTCTAAAATAAAAAATCCTCAAAATCCCCTTCTACTGTTTGGGCCGAATTCCTTCGGCCCATTCTCCCTCCCCCTCGCATGGCCCTAGCTGGCCCAGCCACGCACGCAGCACCCCCCCCCCTCCATCGGACGCCGTCCGATCTGGATCGGACAATTGGCATCCATTGCGCCCTTCCCTTCTCTCCTCTCTCTCGCTGACCGGTGGGCCCGCCTTGTCAGCGCCCCAGTCGTCTTCAACCTCCGTCTCCGCCGCGCCCGTGCTCCCTATCGCGAATCCCGCCAGCTCCCATCGCTTCCTCGCCATGCCCTAGCAGCCTACCCCGTCCCATCCGGTCGCGCCGTGTAACATCCCAACTGTATAAACAGGTGTGTGTTTCAAATGTAATTAAATGTGTAGAAATTAAAACTTTTTCTCACATCATTGAAACTCTTGAACTCACATGTATTCTTGTCCAAGAGTTGTGTTTTCCAAAAACACAAAGCTCTTGTTGACAAAAGTCCAACTCATTTTCCCCTTGTCACAAATCTTGTGCCAAACCTTTGGAAATATTTTTCCTTGGTCCTAGAGTTGTTGTGGGACCCCTCTGAAAAATATCATAAGTTCTTAAACTTGTTTGATAATTTTTGGAGGTAAAACAAACCCTTGAACAGCCTTAATGAATTTCTTGAGAAAAATGCATTGCATAAAAACCTCTGGAAATTTTATGTAAGGTTAATCCTATTGCCAGCAAGCTCTAGTTAACATTTCATGAAATTTGGAGTTCATTTGCTATCTCAAACAATTCTACAAGTCTCAGCTGTTAAAAATTGAATTCAAAACCATGCACTGTTCCTTGGGCTTGAGCCGCTTTGCAAAGCTGGCTAAACCCAACCGCAACTGCAACTCACCAGACCTCCTTTTCCACCTTGATGAGGTCGTAGCCGTTGGATCAACATCCAACCGCCACGACCTCCTCCGCGGTCAACACCGCAAGGACCTCCCTCGCTAGATCGGCACCGTTCCGGTCCTCCCTCGATCGTTGTGGTCCGTTGGATGCAGCATCAATGGCCACGACCTCCCCTCTGCTCGCGCGTGCGCGTTGCTGGGAGGACATGGACCGTTGGATCCAATATCCACGGCCCATGACCTCTGGACCTTCGCGAGCGCGCGTGTGCGTTATCCCTGGGAGGTCTTGAGCCGTTAGATCCAGGATCTATGGCTCATGTCCTCCCCTGATTCTTTGAGGTTTTTAGAAAAATCCAGTGAGGACTTATTTGTGAACCAAAAAAAAGGTAATAACTTCAAAAATGCATATCTTTTTCATTTTAAATTCAAATGAGGTGGTTCAAATTTCTGCAGCTCTGGTTTGAGCTGAGCTCTAATCTAAAAATGGTTGTGAGCTCAGTTTGGTTCCAGAAAAGTGAAATGCAAATAGATTTCAAAACTAACTTTAAATGTTACATTAAAAATTCAAGTTAACTTGTAAAATGCATAAGTAAATCTCTGTAGATTATTTTTGAGTGAATCCAACTTTGTTGGCTTCCTCTGTTCATGCACTAAATGTTAGAATTGGATTTAGGCATGTCACTATTTTTAAAAGCTTTGTGGGTGCATTTAAGATGTGCTCATTACCATATCTTGGAAAAATCATAAAACATGCATAATAGCTCCAAATGAGGTGAACTCAATTGTGTTATTCATCTCATGAGGTGCTTGTTTTACTGTAAAAATATCAATTGCACCACCTTTCTAGAAAATGTTGCCAAATAATTAAATTAGTGAATAGTGGTAGTTTTGATTTTTAGGGCTGAGCAAAATTGTTTTGCTCATATCTTTTGCATTGAGAATCCAAATCAATTGGTTCTTATTGCTAAATTCCCTAAAAAATCATCCTCTTGCTGCTGTAGAAATTTTAGAGCATTTGGAGTTTGTTTGCTGTGCTATCTTTGTGGTTTTCGTCGTTCTTATCGTTTCTTTTCGCCTTTTCGTTAGGTGCCGACGAGTGCTTTGAACCCGTGAGTGATCCTCAGCAACATATTGAGCAAAACTAGCAAGGCAAGCAGTTTGATCATATTCCATTATTGTCCCATTACTTTAAAGTTTAATATTTTGTTTCACTTGTATGTATGCATGCTACTTTGTGTTGAAATATCGATTAGTTGAGCCTATAGATGCATATCCTGTAGGTAAATGTTCATTCTCTACAACTAAGCCTAGGATTATCTTGCTGTGATTTAGAGTTCGATGGATGGTATCACTTAGTAGTTCACGTTGATAATGCTTAGAAATGCTTAGATAACGGTAGAAATGGGCGGTTGTCGACATTATGTCGATGACCTTGATCACACTAAAATTATTATTCCATTATGTCCATCTTGTGCTTGTTACTTTGTAAATAAACCAAAATGAAAACAAAATTGTTATTGACTTGGGCACAATAGATGTTGGTGTGATTTGTTGGGTGTGAACGGGATGGTGCCTAGGTCCCCAAGGACCGAGTTACTTGTGTCACTAAGCCAAGCGCTTATGCGTGCTAACCAAACGAGGGTATTGGGAACCCTCTTGGCTAAGTACTTTGGGAGGTGTTAGTTGGGGTCGCAGGTGAGTAAAACTGTTTTATAAGGAAAGAGCACCCATGATTGCTTGGTGGGCAGTGTCTCCTACCTTAGGGCTATCACGACTCTTAACTAGCATCATTCATTGGAAATGCCTCGTAGGACTTAGCCGTGCAAGACACCAAAGGTAGTGTGCTAAATAGCTTGGCGAAAAGGCGATCGGCGTGTTGGTACATTGGTACACCCCACGAGGTTAAAACTATTGAATAGCCTCGCCCTAGGTTATGGACATGCTTGGTAAGGTCGTGCAAGAACTAGACTACAACATTTAATTAAAACTTGATGGGTTGGTATGAATGGATGTTCATACTATTGTGGTGGCTATTGGGTTAGTCACTTCCAGGATTGTTGTTGTCATCTATCTATTGTTACTATGTTACTTGTCTCGTTGTTTCTTGCAAATTAAAAATGAATTGCAAAATTGCTTTGGAATCTATTTAAATATTGCAAATGAAAACTTGCTTTATGCTAAAATAAGTCCAAAGCCTCATCCACTTAAAGAAAGCTTGCATGTAGTTAAACTATAGTTCTTTTATACTACACGTCAGTCTTGCAAGTACAATATTTGTACTCATTTGCTGTGCTTAATAACTTTGTTGCAGAGGAGGTAGAGCCCAAAGGGCTTTACTTTTGTGAGATGTGCGGCGGTTGGGAATCGAGCTAGGCGACTTGGTTGGTTGCCTTGTGGGCTTAAGGCAAACCTTGTGGCTCTCTTTTGTTTATCGCCATCTTATGGCTTTTGCTTCCACTGTGTTATCTTTTATTACTTGTATTTGGCTGGTCGGCCCCTTTTGTAATAACTCTATATATTGTACGTCTTTATTCTAGTCGTGCTTTGGTTCTATGTCTATGAATGGAATTGATGCATGATTTTATAAAGGGGTGTGTATACTGCATTCTGGGAAGTATACATATCTCGACGACACGGATTATTATGTTTGTGATGCTAGGGTCAATGGATGACTAAGTATTACAAGCTTAATAAACCGGGGTCCTCACACGCCGCCCATCCCCTCCTCCGCCGCACCCGTGCGCCCCGCTTTCCCCTCTTCTCCACGCAGTCAAGCCGGACCCCACGCGCTCACCATTAATGGCCGACACAACCTCCGCGATGTCCTCCTCCCTCAGCCTTCCCCGCACCTATTTGAGGAGCGCATCGGGAGCGCCTTGAGCTCCTCTAGCTCCTCCCCCAACTCACTCTCCCTCTCTCGCCGTCTTTTCGTCGTATTCCGCGAAGAGCCGCCGCCGGCCGTGAAGCTCTCCACCGCATCCGCCGCCACCGTCGAGCCTCCTCCGGCGTCATCGACCTCGCCTCCGGCATCGCCAAAGCGAGGGCTTCCCCGTGCGCACCTCCCTGTCCCCGGAGCACCGTCGCCACGTTCAACCGCCGCCGCCGCTGCCTTCCTCGCTCGCCGCCGGTCTTCCCATGCCACCGCATCCTCAAAACCGTGAGCACCGTGTTCGCCTCGCCGAGATCTAGCCACCGGTGCCCTCGCCGCCGGCCATCTCCCAGCCAATCGCCGGCGACCATCGGGCCGAGCGCGCCGTCGCTTAGTGCTGAGGTGGCGCTGCCACCGTGGCTCCACGTCAGCCCTCCACTGATGTGTCAGCCCCGTCAAGCCCAGTCAGTAGCCCGCGTGGCATTAAACCGATTTTCCTTTTGAAAAATAATTCGGAAAATCAGGAAAATCTCCAATTCTATCATTTCTTGTGTTTTTCCCACTTCCTTTGGCCATAACTTCTACATTCGAACTCCGATTCGAGTGATTCAAATTTCTAAATTCATATAAAGTCATTACTTTCCTATTAGTAGTAATTTAGTATTTATTTGGAGTTGTTTTATTTATTTAGATTTGTTCGCACGTTTAGATTCCGGCGTTTCGGAAGACTTCATGGACCCAACAACCGACGCACCTCAACTCTTCAACGAAGGCAAGTCATAGACCTTTGATCATATTGAACCCATTTTATGAAAAGTATATTGTTTGATATAAACATGCATTGCTAGTTTTATAATAAATGATTTCGGTAATTAGTTAATTACCTAATTGCCATTATGCCTCCTTGATAATTTGTGAATGACATGTACCCTTGAATGACATAAATCCTTGGACACCCTAGGATGGATTATTTTAGTTGGACATTATTGTACTACCAACATTGGTATCGTGTTTGCTTAGCCATGCTTTGGTAGATGTCGGTCTCGCCATGAATCATCCAATATTATTTTACCCCCAGCACACCGGTTTGTGGCTTGTATAGTAGCGGCCAGTGTTGCTGATTAAAATGAAGTGTGGTCCTGTGTGAGACCACGACATTTGTTGTCGCCTTAACTAAAATTTATGGTGCCAGGACTAGGGTGGTCCTCTGGCTAGGTGGAACCCAACAAGGTTGAATTTGATTAAAGGAATTATGGAACTGTGGCGAAGCCAATATTGATAAAAGATGTTGTGCCATGGCAAGGGTTGTCATTTGGCCGGGTTGAATGAAATTGATTTATACTCGGGCAAGTGATCGTGCAGTAAAGGGGATGATTTTGGGATGAGGTTGCGTCGCCTGAGTAACCACTAAGGACTTAACCTTGAACCATTGATCTGGGCCTCAACCGTACAACCACATATCTAGACTAGGATAGACTTGGCTAACTAATTAGCAATGTTTTGATTGGGTTCTGTTTTGGTTGATTATGGCGCAAGATGGGGCCCGTAACGGTAACCCCTTAGCGAACAGAACCGAGTCAAAACAGAACTTTGTAAAAGCCTTGTCACGTGTTTCTAGGCGCTTACCTAAGGTAGTGGCGGTGGCATAGAATTATGCCGAACAAACTAGAGAATTCGTGTCTTGTGGGTCAAGCTGTACAACCTCTACAGAGTGTAAAACTATTCGAATAGCCGTGTCCCCGGTTATGGACATGCCTGGTGATTTCACGCGAGGGGTAGATTTTCATAAAAATGTTGGAATTGTTTGGATGGGAAGCGATCTGTTTGTTGGTTGTTGGTTGGGAAGTGAACAGGGTGTTCACTATTTGTTTCAAAGAAACTTGATTGCTTATGTATTAATCTTTTAAATAATGCTTTTCAATCTAATTACTGTAATTACTGTCAATACTGCTTTCTGCAAAGTGACCATAAAGCTGTCCTTGTCAAGCCTTGCATAGATACTATTTGCATACATTTCTCTATGACTTGCTGAGTACATTCAAAGTACTCACGGCTTTATGCCCTCTGGTTGATCAGTCGCTGAAGAAGAACCAAGGAATACAGGGATCTAGGATGAGGAATACTCTGAAGACCATGCGAACTAGGATGCGTTCTCCACTCGATAGCCTGTGGGCATGTCGGATGGCTTCCATGAGTTTGTTTATTTTCCGCTGCAAGTTTACTCTGTTATCTTTAGCCCTGCGTGGCAACCTTTGTAAAACTTGACCATAAGGTCTTTTTGCTATTAAATATTAATTTGTCTGCTTCATCTATAGTTTGGTGTACAGTTTTGATTACCCCAATGTTGCGACTGTGTGCACTAGCTACTGATTCAGGGAATAGTGCAGATACACACAGAGGGTCCTGGATCCGGAGATCCGGGGTCCTGACAAAATGTCCTTATATTTGATACATAGTGTATGTTAAATAAGACTGTCCATATCCGTTCAGAACCTATGGATCTTACATAAGTGCTAGATTTACCTATTTCCTGATATGCTAAATTTGTTGAAACCTGTATAAAGGACCAGATGGATGTTGGTGTATCGATTCGTGAAACCTTGTTTTAGAAAATTATGTTAGTGAATCTTTAATCATGTTTTGAACTGATTTCTGAACAAAGGTGAAATGTTGAATCTATGTTTATAAATGGTTATGTGATTGCAAATGGAATTAGTACCGTATGTACACACATGATTAGTACAATCATCAATTGTTAATGAGCGCTGAAGATGGTGTTGAGCAACACCAACAGTTGAGTAGATGAATTTCGTAAGTAGTCTTTGATAGCGTGCCTTGTGATATTGTTATTGCTTAGCATAATCTTGTTATAATAAATTAGTTTCAACCATGTGGTTTGTGTTTCCTTTGGGAAGTTTTAGGATGGAGTAATAAAGTTTGATGATTCTTGGTACTAGTGTATGTTGTCGATGTTATTAAATCGTCAGAATGTAAGATTGAGGTTAATTCTTGTAGTAATTTGATCACCTATGGTGATATTGCTTAAATGAGAGTATTTCAGTTTTGCTTTCATGATCTTTTGGTGTTCAAGATTTATGTGGTAATTGGAAGTTGTCGAGTAAAGCGACGGGTCGCAAAGTTCTATTGGTTCTTAAGTTATTCACGCGATTTGATCTTGAATGTCCGTTTGTTCTTATCTGTTAAAGTTTGATATCCTCTTCTTGTGAGGCCTATGTCCTCAAGTGTGGTTTCCTCTTATGTTTTCTGAGTTCTTTGCCTAATTGATTATTTCCCTTGGTCCTGTGTTCACTGCGAGTGGTAAATGTTTCTTTCTAGTTGGTGAAAATTGTTTTATTTGTCTTTTCTGTTGAGAAGGAATCAATCTATTAGATTCACATGGGGCTTTCGAGGTGTCTTTTAATTGTCGCTGCGAGACCTTGGGTTGAAAGTTATTTGAGGAGCATTAGAGGATGAATTGGTTTCATGTATGATTCTTGGAGAGAATCTCAGTTATACAGGATGTTTGTCTTTAAGACTAAACTAATTGCATTGTTGCAATCAATAGAACTTATAGTAATTTGTGGTCCAAAGTATTTTGTTCACTTTGGGTGGAACATTAGAATTATCAAAGGTATGGAAACCTTGATTAATTTTTTTTAGAGTAATGCAATTGGAAAGCATTACGAGATTGTGTAGGTGATTTATGATGATGTCAACAAGTGGGTATGTTAGAATTGTGGGGATATTAAAGATTTAATCCGATGATTTCTATATTTGTTATAAGAGAAGCTCGTTGTAGAGGTCTTAGAGGTTAAATCGGGGCTTTGCATTTTTATGCTAGACCTTTGGTTGCCCAATGATTATGTGTAGAGAAAATAGAATAATGACATTTCCTGAGCAGTGGAATAAGCATTGATAGAACCCTTTTGATGTAGTACATGAGCGTGTGTACTGATGATTCTGAGTTATTCTTGAAAGTTGGAGGTGATATGATTGCGTAGAATCTATTTTGAGGTGCTTTGGGTGCCTTCTGTCAAATTAATTTCGTCGGTAGAAAAGTTGTCTAGAGTGTTTGGTGGGATCAATATAGCCTCCTCACAAAGGTGTGGATGATGTATTTCGGTTTGGGCATAATTTGAGGATGTTAAATTTAGAGGTTGAGCTCGTGGGGTATGCGATGAGTTCGAATTCCAAGGGTTGAGAGAAATTTTATTCCTAAAAGCGAAACTAAGAAAAAGGATGTCTTCTTGGGTAGTGAAGCGTTTTCTTTATTCTCACTTGAGCTTTGTGTTGTTGACTGATGTCTATGGCAATTTGAGTTGGCGCTGTACTAGCATGTATGATTCTTTCCAATTCAGACAAAATAAAAGAAGTATTTGATTTGGGCATTCGAGTGATTTCTCCTTTGGCTTTCGTGGTGTTCATTCGTAAACTACCTAATTAGAAAGTGGAATTGTTTTCAGGATGAATTGTCAATTTTGAATTTGACCCTTTTGGTGGAGAGTTGGCATTACGTGGTTGCGACGAGAATTCTTTATTTTCCATTGGATTCTCTTTGTAAAATAGTTGTTTAAAAACAAGTTCTGTTGTGCATTCTTGATTAACGGAGGTGCTTCTTATTAGATGAACAGTTCGATGTTGAGCATGTTGTGTGCTTTTGTACCAAAGGGGAAGTTGGCCCAGGTACATTGGTTCGTTTTCAACAGTTGTAGGGATTAGGAAGTTGGCATATCGCTTTACCCGTCTCGGGTCCATACACGAGGAATGCCACATCTGGTATGTTTTGGTGCTAAGTGAGTAACTGAGCCATTCAAAGTTTGAGATTTTGTTAAAGACGTTGACCATCGAGTAGGATCTTACCTTCAAATCTCTTCTAATGAATGTACTTAGAAAGGTCAGATTGAGTGTTAGGACAAGCATCGTTTATGTCATGGTGTTGTGGTCACGTCAATCCGAGAGATAGGCGACTTAGGAGTTGGAGTCTCGCATGCGCGAGTGTTGTCCAGAGTTGTTCACGTCGAAGACGTGTTAACTGTTGTTGTTATTTTTTTTTCAGTTTTGGTGTTCTTTCTACTAGAATGGTGATAGTAGAATTCGGAGTTGAATTCTTTTTAAGGGGGGTAGAATGTAATATCCTGATTATCATTAGTGAGTGCAATAAGATTAGAGAAGGAATTAAGGGAACGAAAAGAGGGGAAAAAATTCAGAATTTAGAGGGGAATAGGCTGCAAACCCAAAGTCAAGCGAGGGGGAAAATCAACCCTTTTGGCCCATGGCCTATGGGGAAACGACCACCAACAAAAGGAGGGGGAACCCTAACCTGTACTATAGCACGCCTTTGCTATAGTACCCGTCGTCGCCATAGTAACTCCGGCTGCTACAGTAGCCTCCCACCCTTAGCCCTTGCTGCCATCTTGTTCTTGTGTGCTTTCGGCCAAGGAAGAAGAAGAAGGAGGGGAAGGGAGAAAGGAGGAGAAGAGGAGATTCTTCGGGAGATTGATCATCGTCTTCCTACGAGTCTTCAAGGGTAACTAAGGGTTTTCTTCGCTGTTTGATTCATGTTAGATGCGAATTCGATTAGGTTGGTTGGATCGATCTTCCTGCTGCTAGTAGATCTGTTCTGTCTAGTACATTGCGTGGATGTTTTCATGATCTTAGATGCCGAATTAGAGAATACCACCTCCTAGAGATATATGGGATACGTTCTTAGCTTTCCGTAGCCGCCAAGAACACTGAATTCCGATTTACGGTTTGAACGTTACGATGGATTCTTTCCTGCTGTTCTGAAAACCTGACGTAAATTAACTATCAATTTGTCTATTAAGTTATGATTAAGTTAAATGCAGATTCAGGGTTTCCACCCAGCTACATTGTTGTAGTATTTTTCATAAAATTTCCAGAATGTTAAAGAACACCCTAATCGGACTTGTATAATGAAAGTTATGATCATTTCTTTACTGCTGTCTGTTTCTGCTAGGCAGAATCTGTGTCGGACTTTCATCTAATTGTTAGCTTAATATTTTGGCTGAATTAGAGGATTCACCCAAATAGTTTAATGTGGGTATTTTCGTTATATTTCCATAGGATCTGAGTTCGCTCCATTTCGAGTCTCAGATCAAAAGTTATGAGGTATTTAGTACCGCGGTCCAATTTATCATTCTGCTAAACTGTCGGGTTAATTAGATAGATTGACCATGTGAACCTTGGGTTTAGATTGATGCAACTAAGCACTTCGAGTAGCGTCCTATTCACGTTGTTCCTTATTTCAAGTAGCAATTGTGTAGGAGGAGAACGTTCAAGATTAGTGGTTACGTCCTTGCCTCCTGACGCATCGCAGTTTGAAAGGAACGTACAAGTGAATTGTCTTGTTTGATGTTTTGTTCTACTTGATTGGTGATTATGCAATAGGTAATTCCAGTATCTCTCGTTTCTCTTCATAATTGGTAAACCATGATTATTCGGTGGTATGTTTACGTTCAAAATATTCATTTGTTCCTTCTTTCATATTCATCCACGAGAGTGGGTAGTGAAGTCCCATTATTCCAATATGGGCAAGTACACCGTGTAATGTATGCTGTTGTTTGTTCATAGTATTTTATGTTCATACCATGAATGAGTGCTATGGTCGGTGAGTAGGTTTCATTGATTTCTATTTCATTTCATGTATGTGAATCATGCTTCTTGAGCTTCCTTCTTACAAATTCATGTATTCATTCATTCATACATTGTTCATGATTTATCCACAGGAGTGAGATGTAAAGACCCATCAATTTCAGTATGGGAACGTAAGACCCACCTTTCCAATGTGGGCAGATTTGGATCCCCATATGAAACAGTCTTCATACGGGCCTTAGATCCCCGCATTTTGATAAATGTGGGCCTAAGTGAACACCGACGGGTGTGTCACTGGCTATACCAGTATAAGCAGAAGTGGAGTTCATGCATTTCATCCATTCATATGATTTCATCCATTCTATCTTCGATTTCTATTATGTGTTATTGTGTTCTTATTCATCTGTTCTACTTTCACATTCTATTTCGTAATTGACATGTTCATATTCAGTATGGTTCGCTTTATTCTGTTGTACTTGCTGAGTCGTGGACTCATTCTTGCCGTGTTTATTTGTTTTAGGTAACCATTGAAGACAGCATGCATGGGAGGGCTTAGTCACGTGGATCACATCATTCACTTCACATTCTTTATTTCACTTCACATTGTTTACTATTAACCATATGAACTTGTTCTTTCCAATCATTCGTTAAGTATTGGATTGTAATAAATGGGGTATGTTATCCTTTAGTATGTTTATGATTGATTCAATAACTGCATGTGATCCTTGATTAGATTATTGATAGGAATAACTTAATTGACTCGATATACTTGGATATTTAGAGAATGTGATTTGTCGATGAATTCAGATTAAATTCCTACATTTGTTCCATTAGATGTTGATCTTTATTCGAGATTAATTGTTATATAGTTGAAATTATTCCGCATTGTTGTTGTATGTTAGTCCTTTAGGTAACATCTTGGCTTTCTAATAGCCAGGGTGTTACACTATTTCAATTGAATGACATAGTTACAGTAAATATGCTTGCTTGGTAGAAATGATCGTTAGGGTAATAAAAGTTGCTTTTGGATTAAGATTACTCATGTTTGTTTTGTATTCGTGGCACAATGAGGCAATTGGTTTTCTAAATTATTTATAAATAATGCGGTTTTAGCAAACATTCAAAGTTAATTCCAGCATAAATAACAACAATTAAAGCATAAGTCCAGCAGCATTTAAATGACATAATTCATATATACACATGTAAATTCTTCAAGTCATTCAAACAGAATAATATGACCAACACATACAGATTGGACCTTGAGCTCAATGTAATACTTGCTATTCTAATTAGACAGATTCAAGGAAATTTAATCAACTTTATCTATACTGGACAATAGGAGCAAGATTCATCAATATACTTCTAACAAATGTAGATCAGTGACTATAACAGAATATAAACAGACTAAAACTGCCATGGGAACAACAAGAAGTATTGACTGAAAGAGCTACAGGAACAGCTAGCACAACAGATTGAAATAATTTGCTCAAAGATATAGGAAACAACAAGAGACCTCACAGCTCAAGGCTCAAGGCTCTGGGTGTAACACCCTGTCGATGCGAAAGCCAAAATGTTACCTAAACCTCCAACACAAACAACAATACTATTTATGTTCAACACTTTTACAACTACTAGCATTTAAACTTCAACATACAAGAGAAATACTATCATAATTGATCTAAATTTCAGCAATATAACAAAACTTTAAAATATCCGATCATAATAATCCATTCAAGAGAAATACTATCAAGAATAAATCTAATGAATATAAATCATTAACTAGATCAACCAAAACATAACGACAGACCATGACAATCATCAGGACACCATTTATTACAATCCAAAACTCTCAATTGAAAGATAATAGTAGGTTTGTTAACTAATATATGAAATGAGTGAGTGTATCTATGTGACTACTTCCTCCCAAAGCATGCTACCTTCAGAGTTTACCTAAAACAAACAATCTAGCAAGAATGAGTCCACGACTCAGCAAATACAATTGAATAATACAGAAAGTAATGGATCAAAAACATATCATCCACAATATACGAATATATGAGTAGAAAGACAAGAATATTATGCAAGTATGAAAATGCATGCTCTTCTCTTCTGCTTATACCGGTATAGCCAGTGAACACCCGTCGGTGTTCACTCAGACCCGTATTATCCAAAATACGGGCATCCAAGACCCGTATGAAGAATCTTTCAAACGGGGATCCAATTTGCTCATATTGGAATGATGGGTCTTATTTGCCCATATTAGAATGATGAGACTTCATTACCCACTCCCGCGAGTGAAACATGAACGAATGAATGAATGAATGAATACATTGTAATGATAAACATACTCTCAAGAAGCATGGAATAACCACCATGAAAGGAAACAATTAATACTAGAATTATTCACAATTCATAGAATTTTTCCATTGCATAAGCAACAATCACTTTGAACAAATAAACAGTCAAGACAATTCCAATTGTACTTACCTTTCGCGTTGCGACGCGTTAGGAGGCAAGGAAGATGCCACTAACCCTGAAGTCTCTCCTCCTACACAATTAAGTTACTCAAAATAAGAATGACATGGTAACATGACGCTACTCGCGACGCTCTACAATGCCTTCCCAAAACCCAAGATTTAACTATTTGATCTACTCAAATCAGAAGACAAACTATATATCATGAAACTACACTGGACAGTGGCCTTATAAATTACATAAATTTCACTCTGTAAATCATAAAAATGCATTCTCAGATTCTATGGAATTATAACAAAATTATCTATAATAAGCTAGTTGGCGAGACCCTCTAATTCTGCCAACATCTGAGTCTAATATTCAGTTAAAAATCTAAAGTTATAATTTGACAGACAGAATAAACAGTAGTACAAGAAAATTCATATCTTTCAAATGGCTGAAGCAAAATTCATGATCTTTAACAATCTGGAAAGCTTAAGAAATTTCCTACGAAAGTCGTGTCGGGAGACCTCCCTGAATTAGCCATTAACACATCCTTATTTAATAAACAAAACGACTGCTATAATTCGTTAGAATTTCTAGACAGCAGTAAAGAAACTAACGTATCTCCCAAACCACAACTCCGAATTAGGTGATCTCAGAACCTATAGAAATATGAAGACAATCCCCACAAATCTCTAGGAGATCCTAACCTCCAATTATGAATTTAACTACACAAAAACTAACGAGCAAGCATGGTACAAATTACTGATTCTAATCACAGCCGTTCAACGATTCTCTAATCGATGGCAGTTAAGAATGTAACTTGATCCAAACAGCAGGGAGACGATCGTTACCCTTGAAGACGTGTGTGCCCGCTGAATTCCCTCCAAGGCGCTCCTTTCCTCTTCTTCTCCTCTCTTCCTTCCCCTCCTTCTTCTTCCCAACGGCCAGCAGCAGCCGCAAGGAGGATGGCTCCTGGGAGAGAGGAGCAGCAAGGGGCGGATGCTACTGTACCACGGCAGTCGCACTGTAGCAGGGTTGGGGTACTGTCGCATATTTAGGGTTTCCCCCCTTTTGGGCCTTAGTGCTGTGGGCCTAGAGCCCATGGCCTAGGTTTTGAAGAAATTTCAGAAAAATCCCTTTAACTATTTTTGTTTTCTCTCTAACGCGTTTCGAAGTATTACACCGGGGAGAGGAGGAGGCGGGCTCAGGGTGGACACACACCGGGCTCGGGGGAGGAGGGGTGCCGAGCTCGGGGAGGAGGCGTGACGGCTTGTGCTCGGGGAGGAGGCACGCCGGGCTCGGGAGGAGGCGCGTCGAGCTCAGGGGAGGAGAGGCGGCGGCTCGTGCTTAAGGAGGAGGCGGCGGGCTCGGGGGAGGAGGCGCACTGGGCTCGAGTAGGAGGGAGATCTAGTTAGAGAAACTTAATCGTTTAAGTGGGGGGTGCGGGCAAACCCTAGAGTCCGATAAAAATAGGGTTGGACATCACAGATGGTTCTAAAGTTGAATCGTCTGTGATAAATACACATCACAGATGGTTCTAAAGTAGAATAGTCCGTGATAAAGGTTCCAATAAATAGCCATTTTTTTTACTGGCATGGGGAGTGGCGTTTTTGGTGTTCTCCATGCAATTAACTAAAACGAGTCGCCCAATAAATTCTAGGGTAATAAGCAGTAAAATTAAAGACAAAGGATCAGCCCATCGATCCTTTTTACATCACAGACGATAAAAAAGGATCAGTGATCCTATCTTAGCCTTCAAATCTTCATAAGCCTTCTCCTCAGCCTTAGTGGTGGCGGGCTCAACAGCTGTCTGATCAAACGTCTCCACCTGCTTTCTTGCACGCTCGATTTGCGCTTGTAGCTATTCGGACTCCATAACCAAGTCCATGATAGCCCAGAGGCCATCAACCCTGGTCTCCTCCGTCTCGGTGAGGTTGACTCGCTCTCTTGCCATCTGGATGTCGTCCTCGACTCTCCGGGTTGCATCTTCGGTGCGGACCACGTAGTTCCAGAGGACAATCTCCACGATGAGGTTTGCTCACTGGATGCCAGAGACTCTTGCATTGGTCCATCAGAGGAGGAGCTCCAGTCGACAGATGATGGCCACTATAGTCTCCGGTAGATCGGAGGGCCTAGAGCGGATGACATTGTGAATGGAAGGCTTGTTCGTAGCTTGGGCCAGGTTGCGACCATAGAGGTGAGAGTAGACAAGCACAATGTAGGCCAATATGACCGACACGAGAGGAGACATTGGCACTAGAGAGGAAGAAGAGGGGGATGCCATTTCGACCAGAGCAATTTGAAGAATGAGGAGGTTTGTGAGAAATCCATTTCGGGAGCAGATGTCTATTTATAAAACAAGTACTAAAGCCGGTGCGGGAGATGAAGAGATATATTGGGAGTCATAGTGACATTGGTGCGTTTAAACGAGCAATCGGATGACGTGGTATCTATTTTTATTATCATAGACGGTTTTAAGACAAAACCGTCTGTGATATTTAGTAATATCATAGACGGTTCATGTTAAGAACCGCCTGTGATACTTCACAGATGGTTTTCAACATGAACCGTATGTGATATTACCTTTTCATAGACGACTTTTAGCGTAACCAGTAACACAGATAATCACTAAACCAAAACTATCTGTGATTGTATTTAATATTGACGGTTTTGATCAACCGTTTGTAATGAGGTGTCTAATATTAGCTTTTTTTTGTAGTAGTGAGTGAGTGATGTGGGGGTGGGTGCGAGTTAGGGATTTTGTCCCAATGTGGAGCGAAGGAAATTTCCTTGAAGGGTCACCCAGGCAACGACACAAATTTTTGTGACCGTTATTTGGAAAACCGACAGGAAATTACGTGTCTTTCCAGGCGACATTAGAAACCTGTCAGCAATTTTAAAATTTCTGAGAGTGGTTTGCGGGCCCGTCAGAAAAATTCTCGGCCACCACGAAAGATCTGGTTTCTGGTCGGTGTATTCGTTGTGTTCATGCTCGCACGCACGCTTGATGTCGTATGCCTATGTAATTATGAAAAGATGGTTTTGGATTGCATATCTCAGACAAGACATTCGTAAAATTAACCTTTCAAGGAGCGTGACTATTGATGAAAGGCCACGTACTCATCGTAATGATCATAGACTCGTTTAATTCATATGGTACTAACAGGCGTGAGCTAGTAACTTGAGTGGCGTAGGCTCCTATCCATGCGAGTTTAAGCCAATCAAATTTCTCCACACGAATGAAACCATCTTTTCTAGCTAGGTTTGCTTGAGTTACTTGTGGTCCCTGAGCTTGCATGCTTGCACATGACGAATATGTTTGAACTAAAATTAGAAAAATTCTAGTAAAACATTCAATTTACTCGCAATCTTTTACTACCTTTCTAGCCAGCTGAATAAAAAAAAACAACATATTTATTTGTGTACATCACGGTGGGGCGAGGCACCTAGCTGGCCGGCTAGCCAGAGAAGTTGGAGCTGCACACCACGTAGCTAGCCCTGTAGGTAAAATTGAAGTGGTCTTGCGTGGAGTGCAAAAGAACATTAATTATGCAGCAATGTGTAACCATGGAGACGAATGTTCATCACTGCAAAACCAACTATTGTTATGTTTTCCACTTGAAGATGGTTCATTCGTACCACTGAATAGGCCATAATTTTTCTCAAAATATACCCAATGTATTTTTATCCAGCTCTTCTGTTATCCTTGTCCACCTAAACCCTTTTGGCACTTCATCACTCATTTTACACTTTCGCATCAGTTACATTAGGTCGAACCCTTTGAATGTAGTCAAAACGGCATAAAAATCTATATTTTTCGCTTTCACCGTGGTATAGTTAAATGAAGTTTTCAGTTTTTTTTGGAGTCGCGAATGTTGTAAATACGCAAAACACCTGATGATAATCTCTTTTTTAAAACATTAAGGAGACAATAGCTGATTACAACCTACATATTTCAACTTGAAATATCTTGTCACTAGCTAAATGCAGAAGGTTGGTGTGCACAGGTGTATGCAAATCTATCGACCCACTAAATGATGATAGTCAGCCAACTATAATTATGTATGGCTATCTTCATATTTAAAGGTTTAAGCTAAGTAATCATTTTCCTTTCCCCTTCCTTTTTCCATTCTTCGAGACAAATCTGAAATCCCAGGCAGCCCCAAAGGTACTCATTTACTATGTTTATTTTTAAAAAAATCTCAAACGTTAGTATACGTCCATTTTTATTGCTTGTACTTGTTATTCACATGTCTTTCTATTGTTAATTGTCTTTGTAAGCAATTTGACTTATTAACTTTAGGGGTTGTTTGGAATGGAGACATCACATGGCCTTAATTTATTTTCTGCCATCTGTGGTTGCAATAGAAATTTTACCAATGAAAATTCGTAACTCTTTGCCATCATCTGCACACACACCCCATGATGGACGAAGGACTACTGTTGTGCTTTTTGCATGCATGGAATTGAAGTTGGGTCCTACCAAGATGTACATGCATATCATTTCAAAGCTTCAAGCCCGGTTCCTTCATATTTGTACGCCTTCTCTTTAACCAACGGAGTGATATATTCGATGTACGGAATGAAACAAATGGCATTCCATAGACCTGTCGAAAAATTAAACCAATGATAAATGGACCAACTGTTGCACAGGGGACTGAAAATTTCTAAAGTTTCAGTCGATTTTAAGAATCATCAGATCTACACCGTGTGGTTGTTATATCTCTGTGTTGTTTCTGTTTCAGTTTTGATGGGCAGACCTTTCTGGGCCCTTATCAGGCCCGCATATCTCAAAACGTGACCCATTAATGGTTTGCTCCTTAATGGGCTGGCCCATTTAGACTTGGATTGCAGCACGACATCTTCATACTTAGACAATGACCATTAAATTAAGCCGAGGAATAGAAAGAAAAAAAAACTAATAAATACATAGCCCAAAAATTCCTAGGCCCAAAAATCCCATCTCCAAGAAAAAGAACCAGATAAATCACTGGAAGAACCAGAGAAGAAAACATGAGAAGAAAAATAGAAGAAAAGAATGAAGGGAAGAAATTAAATAATCAAGGACTTGCTTGTGCGAGAATGATGAACCCGAAGCCCTGGTTGAGTCTTCCTATGATAAATTCCTTCTTTCTTCTCCTCAACTTTACTTATTCTTTTGCTTCTTGTCCACCAATGGAATCCAGTAAGCGGTATCCAATATTCCCTTGCTTGTTCTCCAATTCAAGCAAAATTGACAAAAACATTGCCCAAATTTACATATGTTTGCTTTCAGATCAGATCATGAGTTCATAAAAAGAAAATCTTAACACACATGGATGCCATCTTTGAGCTTGGAATATTGTGCAAGCATGATAATATGTTTGAACTTATTTTGATTAACATGGGGTCGTGTTCAAATATCGGTACACTTCTATATTGAAATTGCAGTACCCTACCATAGAACAAAATAAAAAACTGAACAAACAAAAATTCTTCTAACAAGGACAGAAAATGTCTTGACCTGGTTAATCCTAACATAAAACAAAATGAAAAACTAAAGGAACAAAAATTATTCTACCAAAGACAGAAAGTCCTGCCCACGTGAACCCAATCAGAAAGGGTTAAATGGAATTGCACCGTACAAGAACTAAACTTGCATATTGCATGGGACTGCAAGTTTAGTTAAAATGGTATGCAATTTCTAATGTAGCAGGTGTTGTTCATAGCTTAACTATATTCATTGTTCATATGTTAATTCCACAATCAACTGATAATTGATTAAGTAGAACGATCTACATATAAATCACCATACAAACATCATGAACATCAAGATATCACATTTTAACTTGCCAAACATGAAATTTGTACCATACACACTTATGGAATAGGCAAAAGATTGAAAACCATAAGCAAAGATGTACTACATTTGCACATTACATAACAAAAGAGCAAAATAAAAAGAGTATAATGATAATTGCACCGACAATATACTACAATTGCACATTACATTAAACTAAAAGTTTAACACAAATGGTATGAAGTTATACATCAACATGGTTTACATGAAGGTTATCTACACGTGGTTATTAAAATATCATTTCCATCATCAACTTACAACTAAATGCAGGAGATCAGCACGGTTGTGAAAACTGGTGAACCAGCACGCCTTGGAAGTGCGGAAAGCATGAATGTCAGTCTGAATGCAAGCAACATTTCAGAGGAACATTCTCCTATGTTTTCACACATGCCAATACAAAACCAAGTATATTCTAATACATGTAGAAATTTGTAATAGTTACACTCCCATTATTATAAAATTGCACATCCATTACAGCTACAACAATAATTCATATGGACTTCAATTTTCTCGAGATTAATAGATTATTTCAAAACTTGCAGATGCCCACCTGCACAGGTCAAATGGACTCTTCTGTGCAAGTTTTCACATAAAAGAGCAACATTTATCACAAGATACTAGCAGCTGATACACAAGCCTCATCCAATAGGTTATCTATTGTTTCACTTTGCGTGCAAAATGGCAATATGAAGATATAGATGTCTTTTGGAAGCCCTATCAATTTTGTGGTAAGACAAAAAAAAATTTGTGATTTATGTGTGAGCATTGACCTAAGAATGATAACTTATAAATACTAAGATTTAAACAAAGAGATCAAAATGATTTTCATAATTTCCTTAGCAGAATGCAAACAATTTCAAGTCTTAAAAAAATATAAAATATAGAACAATAGAAATTGCACATAACTTACTAAAATTACACATTACAAAGCTCTGCAATTTTAACTAACTTGTTGCGTAACTTTTTATATGGTGGGTATTTCACAAGGATATGAAAGCACAAGGTAAAAAAACAAAAATAAGAAAGGTTAAAAAAGGCATCATTCATTTTTGCATAATATACATGACAATTCACAAGACAACAACAATCCTAATTTTATAGCTCAACAACTAATCAAATATGTTAGACTTTTGGTGCCAATTTTCTAACCAACTACAAACAAAACAACTAGCACACACAAATGAAAGAAATTACACTGCAAAAAGTATATAGAGAAGCTATAAATTTTCCAATGCAAGCGTCTACCAATGGTAAGGTCAATAAGCAACAAGATGAGACTACATCCAATTCTGATCTACTAGGAAACAATATAGATATCCAAAAATTCGGATAATGCAACTACCATGGTCGAACCACCTTCCTTTTAATCTTCATTTTTTTGTAGTATAGGATAGGAAGTGTAAAGACCTTCGATCAAACAAGTACTAGTAGAATATGACAGAAGAAAGAATCCTACACAATAGATACTTTCCAACTAACATATCTACACATTATTAATACAAAAGCAAGAGAAATAACAACAAACCACCTATTGCTACACTATAGAAAGCTTCTTGTTAAATGCAACATAGTTGGCACTAAATTAGAACTTTCTCCTATTCTACTAGGATTAGAGAACTACCAAAGAAAAAAATGTTCTAAAATACACAAAAGAAATTAGTATTGGTGGACCCAATTAGAGACAAAATGTTACCATATAAAAAGTATAGCTACAAAAAAAATTGTCCCTCTGGAAATGAGTAGTATTAAACACAACTAGAACATTAAAAGGAAGGCAGAGCAAGTATATTGCACCAAGACATATATGGTAATAAGAAAAACACCGAGGGAGTTTAGTAAGATTCAGAGCAAGTATAGTTAGAAAAAGTACTCAATTCAGACTCAAAATTAGCAACATTCAACTTAACTCTAAAAAAGAGTTCTATCAGAAGCAATATACTACTAACATATTTCAAAGGGATTGACATGCATGCGAGTGGAGACCACATCATTCATGTGCATCTAGATTGCCCAAGCAATAGGTGCAAACCAAAACCACACCAATTTCATTTGGTTTCGAGAACCACACAACCATTCATTCTATATGTAATATCTTGTTTATTTAAAGAGAATATAAGGATATTGGGAGATTCCTTATTTGTCTCGCTAAGAAACAGGATAGAATCTATCATCCTCTTGCAACGTAGTTTTCGTGATTGGAACAGTTTCGAATGGAAAACCTCATAACTACAAAGTTGTAGATCTCTTTGCACAGTCCAATTTAGAGTCTTCACTAATCTAATTTGGAGTTCCGACGTGTGACATATGGGGCCTGCAAGGCAGGCTGCACAGAGAATCAGAGTCCGCAACTCAGTCAACTTCCAAAGCACATTTGGCAATGAAGACAGTATTTTTAGAAAAGCTCCTCAAATAAAAAACTAAAGTACTATGAGTTAGCTAAATGCAAATTAAAGAATCAGTCCATTTTGAGTTAGGGAGAGAAAGTTATGACCTCTGGAATATTCGCTGCACAGAACAAAAGTGGAAAATCGACTCGAATTCAAAGTGTAGTCCGAATCAAATTCAATGTCGGTTGTTTCCAACCCTACCACGTCCAAGCCACAATGATCTAGCCCCTTGGACTTTAAATAGGATCCCAGGGGTGCCCCCTTGTCCTCCCCAACCCTAGTCGCCACCCCCTCCCTGCCGCACTCCTCCCTTGCTGCAACCTCCTGTGCACCGCCTCCACCATTGCCACAACGTGCCACCCTACTGCCTGGGTGGTTGTTGCCAAGGGGAAGAGGAAGGTCAGCAAGGAGGGAAAGAGCAAGGAGGAGGGAAAGAAGGAGAAGAAGAAGGAAAGGAAAGAAAAGAGGAGGAAATTCGTGGGGTTTTTGTGATCCTTCATGTTCTTCAAGGGTAACGCCTATTAATCTCTAGGATTTGCCATGGTTTAGTCATTGTTAATGTGGTAGATCATTTTTCTTAGGGAAAGATTGATTTTCAGCATGCCCTAGTTCGTCAAGGTTAGATGCAGAACCTTACGGAGGCAATTCGGATATTTAGGTTCAGATTCAGAGGTTGGTCCAATTAAAGAAAAGTTATATAATCCCGTTAGCTTTCTAAGAAGGTTTGGATCATTAGAATCAAAGTAGCGAGCAAAATGTTACGGCCTTAGGAATGTTGCTATCTAGAATTTGGACGTAGTTCAGTTTCATCTAGTAGATGGCAAAATTAAAATGTGGTGATAACTTGAATAAATTAGGAAATTTTGATTATTTTCTAGAACTGGTATCATTCATATATTTTCAAGTTTTAGAATTAAAGATATAAAATTGAGAAGGGGGTTGTCCTCATAGATTTTGGGACAGTCTTTGGGGAAGAAAACGGTGTAGAGAACCAAAGAATCAGAAGTACGTTATAACTAGGGATTTGTAGGATGTTTCGTGAGGATTCTAGAAAGTCTTGGTTGGTTGAATTTGGAGTTCGGATGAATAAGTTAGATCCATTTTACTACTGGAACAGTGGGTAGTGCGTTTGATAGTTTTGGGTTAATTGGGTCAGTTTATTGTAAATGTGCAAGGACGATAAGTGTAAAGTGTGAGTGCTGTGATGTTGTAATTTTGAGTTGTTTCTTGCCATATTTGTCCAGGGAGTGTGGCCTCTAGTGCCTTGCCACTG
This sequence comes from Phyllostachys edulis, assembly GCA_036346405.1. Classification (NCBI taxonomy): domain Eukaryota; kingdom Viridiplantae; phylum Streptophyta; class Magnoliopsida; order Poales; family Poaceae; genus Phyllostachys; species Phyllostachys edulis. Next base: position 40,235,067 of record CM070556.1, read on the forward strand.
CTTCGCTATCCAGCTCCAAGGGGATAAAGAGGCAAGTGCATGATAAACAGTTATTGATAGTAGATCACTGTATTCTTTATCACTCATTACCATTATATTGTTTTTGCTTTCATATTATTTAATTACAAACAATATGAGTGGTCATGTTATCAATTCTATTGATGAATTTAAGAATGTTGGATGATGGTATTCTTGATGAACTTATGTTAAATTGAGCATTTATAAGCATAATTGCATGGAGAGAAGATGATCATGATGATCACATATCTACGTTGTTGGTAAAGACTCTACGGGAGTGGAGGAGGTCCCCAATACTTTTGGAGGACGGGCTTGAGAGTGAACATTATCGCGAGTGTTTACTCACACTATATCGGTATACGCGAAAGAAGTTGCATGTGGACATGTAGTGTAGAGACACCTTGCATTTAATGATAAGATAAATTGAGACTTGAGTATGAAAAGAAAGATGAATAAATAGTAATGTTGATGATGATAATGTTTATGGTTGAATTGATCATTGTTCAATGTTTATTATTGTTCTAGCTGAGTCGTCGACTCACTCTTGCTCTACTGTTGTTTTTTGGTGACTGTTGACGGCGTTACACATGGGAAGAGCTAACGCACTTGGAGCCACATCATACATTAAAATACTTGAAACATTTGCCGTGCGACACTTTATTAGCATGATAATTTATAATTAGGTCATGATAGTATTGCTTAGGCTTAGATGATAGATTGGAGTTGATTACTCATTTAATAGGCTTTATGCGATTGGTTTGCATAAATCTTGGGTTCTTATCTTGCTATGCTTCCTAGGAAATAATTATCTTAGTCATATCATTATGCTTGTGTTAGTGTGACCCGTGGAAGGGTTTTGCGATTGATATGTTTGCTGTAATTTACTGTTAATTGATATTAAAATTTATAGTTAGTGTAGTTTAGTGGCATTCTGGGCTCACTGTTTGGCCGAGGTGTTACACCATATTGATCTAGAGACATAGGAAAGACATCCCACTGCATGACATCTTTGAAGAGTGAGGATAGACCACAAAAACTAAGATAGAGGATACTTAACAAAACAAGTGATAAGTTGTCTCTACATCCGAAAACTGAGATGGATGATATTTAAAAAACAAGTGATAAGTAGTCTCTACGTCCCTACAAAGTAGAGTGTTCAACCCAAGGTGGACCACTGTCTCCTTTTTGGATTCACTTCATTTGAGATATTATCAAATAATAGAAACCAAAAGAGGAATTTCATCCTGTGTGTGACAAATAGATCATTTGAGGTGAAGAAGCACAAGAATCCTTGAGAAGTTCAGAAAGCAATTGAGAATAGTACTGCTAGAACTTCTCAAGACCCCACCTAATTTCATCTCGTAACTATCTAGAAACAACCTAATGAATGAGATATCGAAGCCCATGCCAAAACAAAAGTTCACCAGGCTCAGATTTCTTCTAAAATTGAATATACATTTGCGAATCTGGAAAGGCTTCACTAGCCTTAATATTTGCATCTAGTGTTGCTGATATGCCCTAGAGGTAATCAAAGAGATGATTGTATCATGTTTATATTTAAGAGTTATAGAATAAATGTTATTATATTCCTTGAATGAATCATCAATTATAAAGATTAACAAGTACGTGACTTGTTGGTGAAGCTCTTTAACTTATATGATGTCATTCTAAATGTATCCCTGGTCGGATGTCACTAGTCAAAATACTAGTGACTTATCGACCAGCACATGTATTGATTGATAACCATGTTTCACTGGTCATGGATATAGGGATATCGAATCAATAATGTGAATACATATTAGAGAACATGGTGTTGGATTAACCCACCTTGCGATACTATTGAGATTGTTATGATTTTAAGTGTCATCAGTTGGTCTCAAGCAATGATGATGTATAATCCTTAGACTTGAGATCATTATGGTTTCCTACATGTGTGTAATAGTATACTTTGGGGTTACCAAACGCTACTCCATAACTGGGTAGTTATAAAGGTAGTTTTCAGGTATGCTATGAAACATGCGGAGGGATGTGACTAGTCAGATATGGGATTTGCCCCTCCTAACATAACATGAGAGATATCTCTAGACCCCTCGATGCGGTCGGATAAAGAAAGACCACGGCCATGCCACTAGTGGTCGAAGAGTCGACCATATGAAGTTATCCATCACTTCATCGAGAAAGTATTGAACAGTCCATGGATGACATAATATCTGACCTAGAGTTCAACCAGATATCGTGAGGCAAAGGGGGAATACACGAGCAGGTCGTTCATTTCGATCAGATATAGACTTGTCAGATGGAGATACGAGTTGGTCGTAGACTGGTCGAATATGATCACTAATTGGTTGTGAACTGGTCGTAAGGAGTTACGAACTGGTCATGACTAAATATGAAATGTTCGTACAGAGATACGAGCTGGTCATAAGTGATAAGAACCTAGTCGTAGATCATATTGCATTAAGGTTCGCCCGATATAATTTGTGTGTATTAGGGAATCGTTATGTCCTGCTAGGAACCACAACTACTACAGAAAAGGTCTTCACGGACGGTTCAAAAATGTCATCATAAGCGGTTTCGTGAGCCGTCTGAGTTTATGGGTCAGTAATAACATGAGATCATCATAGACGGTTTTTGAACCATCTGCGATGCAATCTATCACAGACGGTATTAACTCAAAACTATCTGTGACAGTTAACTATCATATACTTTGTTGATGAAATCGTCTGTGATAGATGACGTATCATAGACGGTTTATAGATAAAACCGTGCGTGATAGCTTATGTATCACAAACGGTTGGTAGATAGAACTGTCTATGATAGTCTCTTCTATATAAATCTCTAAGCAGTGGCTGCTTTTGCCTTTAAAACCGGCTTCATATATATATAGTTCGTAGTCCCTTGTTACCTAACTCGAGGCCTGAATTCAGCTAGCTAGCTTACTCCTTGGCCATTCATCCTAAACGTGCAGGTGAACCACAACCTACTTCATTGAACCTGACACACTGGAGTGTACGATTTGCTTCATGCCAATCCTCCACAGCAAGAAGCAAATCACACACTCCAATGTGTCAGGTTCGATGAAGTAGGTCAGGTTCACATGCATGTTTAGGATGAATGTCCAAGGAGCGAGCTAGCTAGCTAATTTATGCCTTAAGTTAGCTAACAAAGGCTACTACTATATATATATATATATATATATATATATATATATATATATATATATATATATATATATATGTGTGTGTGTGTGTGTGTGTGTGTGTGTGTGTGTGTGTATATATATATATATATATATATATACATATATACACACACACACACACATATATATATATATATATATATATATATATATATATATATATATATATATATATATATATATATATATATATATATATGAAGCCAGTTTTAAAGGCAAAAGCAGCCACTGCTTGGAGATTTTATAGAGAAGAGATCAAGAATAGAGAAGAGGGGAGGCGGGTTCGAGGAGGTGAAGCGTGCTCAGGGGAGGGGAGGAGGCGGGCTCAGGAAGGAGGCGCAGCGGGCTCGAGGGAGGAGGGGCGCTGGGTTCGGGAAAATAATTAATTGACCAAGATAACATATTAACATATAATTTCTGTAAGACAATTAACTAGGATAAAATGCTCAAAACATAAGATAAGCAAGCATACGAAAATTGCATATTGCTCAGTTTTGAATGTTTATGATTGCTTTCAGATGTTGAGTTGCACAAGATATAATCTTGGCCTTCTCGATACTTGCGAATATTCTTTATCAATTAAATGTGATAACAATAAATCAGACTTTTGAGCTCAAATAATGCTTCACTGGAATGTCAAGAAATAACTTCTAAAACAACAGTTTTATACTTTTGGTCATCACAAGGTCATTCAACTAACAGTATGCAAAAATGTTCTATTATCTGATTAGCCAATTAGTAACCAGTTAAATGAAATTGAACAAAATCACTAATCTCAAATACTGGATAGAATCACTAATCTCAATAAAAATAGCCAATCTGCTATCAGTAAACCAGCAAAAGTACAGAACACAAATTATCCTCATCAAGTTGACAATAAGAAGCAATCCAAATAGCCCAAGTCAGATATTGCTATAACATCAATTTCGTAATATGGCAATTATATATCCTTATCAAGCAATTACCAGTGCCCAACACAGCCTAAGTCTGATATTGCTATCACATGTATTTCATAATATGATAATTATCATCATCAAGCAATTACCAAAGCTCAACACAATACCAAGTCTCCTAGTACTAATCAAGACAGATTGAAATACAACTAGCACAACATACTTAGTAAAGTAAATCAATTTTGAAAAACACAAACAACTCACGAAGGGATGGCAAGAACCACCCAAGATGCACTGGCCAAGTTCACCTTAGAGCAAGAGAGGAGGCGCACCAGGCTAGAGGAGGAGGCAGCGGCTCAGGCTCGAGGAGGAGGAGGCAGGCTCGGGGGAGGAGGTGCGCTGGGCTGGAGGAGGAGGTGGTAGCTCGTGCTCGGGGAGGAGGAGGCGCACTAGGCCGAGGAGGAGGCGCCGTCGAGGAAGCCGGCGACGTCTCTTAGGGAGCACGCTGGGCTCGAGGAGGAGGCGGCCATGGGCTCAAGAAGATGTGGGAGCTCGAACCCTAGCGCGCTGCGATGAAACTTAATCATTTAAGTGTGGGCGTGGGCAAACCCTAGAGTGTGAATATAAATAGGGTTGGACATCACAGATGGTTCTAAAGTAGAACCGTCTATGATAAATACACATCACAGATGGTTCTAAAGTAGAACCGTTAGTGCTAAGTACACATCAAAGACGGTTCCAATATAGAACCGTCTGTGATAATATACATAAATGCAAATTCAGAACATATATGACACATTCATATATTAGTAAAGCATTAGTTTGAACTCAAAGTCTGATTTGCAGTTGTCATATTTAATTAGTGAAGAATATTGACAAAAATAGTGAGGAATTATATCTGAATATATATTTGCTAAAACCGCTAATTTTATGATAAGTAGTTCAATTACACCTGTGCAAAGAACTTAGCGTACTCATGTCTAATCCTACAGTCATCGCTGCAGAAGACAACGTAGTATTCCCACCCTATATTCAGGCCACAGCCGGTGCTTGTGCAATGGTGGTCATCCTTCGGTACCGCCAACACCCGGCCCTACGGCCCGGCCATCTTCCATGTCACATTACTGACCACGTCCGCAGCGAGCCTCTGACACTGCCTGCACTCTCGGATATTGGCCATCTCGCACCCGCCGTCGGCCGGCTTGCCCTCGACCTAGCTGATGTAGTACTTTCCAACGTCGAGCGCCTCGCCGGCCATGTAGAGGAGGAGGCTAAGCATGTAAGCTGCAGCCTTGTGGCCGGTGACGGCCGCCTGGTAGAGGCATACGAGGCCGCCCTGCATGTCCTCATGCACAAAGACGAGCGTGAGGCCAACGATGAAGCAGGCCTCCGGGTTGCCAGTGTCAACCAGGTGGTTGACGAAGGCGAGGCAGCGCTCGCTATCCAGCCACTTCATCGCCTCCTCCCTCTCTAGTGCCACGCACCTCCCCACGGCGCGCTCCTTGGACGCCTAGTACATGGCCTTGCATGTGGCTTGTAGGCAACAGAGGTCAGCCATGGGCTGAGGAGAGCTCGCGGCCACGCGGTCGATGATGTCGATGACGACTTCGTGAGGAAGAGCGATGGCAATCACCGACCTCCTCGCCTTGGTCCTCGCCGTCATGCTCCATGTGCTCACCATGGCGCGCAATCGACGGTACTATAGCTAGCTGCGTACGTATTGATATGTAATGTGCATCCTCACCATGGCGTGTGATGATCATTCTTATAAAATAAGGAGTAACGTCGGTGCGTGAGAAGAACAGACGCGATCGCGAGACGAAGAGGTGCATGGTAACGTCGACGTGCGAGACAAAGAGATGCATTGTAACGTCGGTGCGCCAGACGAAGAGACGCATCGCGCGGCAGCTGAAACATTGAATTATCACATACGGTTATATTTAAAAACCGTTTGTGATGTCTGTAATCACAAACAGATCTTATTGAAAACCATCTGTGATGAGGCCTCCCGAAAAGACGGTGATGCTTTGTTTACCAATGATTTATTAGGAGCAGATTCTAATAAATCCTATCCGTCAGGCTTCCGTCTTTATTCGTTTAATCTTGGCACAAGTTGTTGGCCTATATAAATAACCATCAGAAGGGTAGAACTAAGAAAAAAATCACTCACAAACTTCTTCCCATCTTTTCTTACTTCCATTTCTTCTTGAAGTTCTCATTTTCATACCCTTCTAGTAAGACAAAATTCACCGAACAAATTGACTTCCGATTAAGTGAGCACTTCACTGTCTATGATGTGTAACTTTCGATCAAGTATAGTACTTCTGCTTTGATCTTCTGTTGATCGATCGGAAGTTACACATCAAAGATAGTGAAGTACTTACACATACAGAACATGGTGCCTACCAGATTACATATCTTCTGATTTCTTCTGTTGGAGATCAACTTCGACCACTTTAAAAGATCAATCTCAAGGAACTGGCCGTCGGAATGGACTAACCAGTCGTTTCTAATTACAGACGGTTTCAATAAATAACCGTCTGAGAATTTAGTAATATCATAGATAGTTCTTCAACATGAACCGTCTGTGATACCTCATAGATGGTCTTCAACCTGAACCGTCTGTGATATTACCTCTTCACAGACGGTTTTTAGTGTAGCCTGTAACACAGACGGTCGCTAAACCAAAACCATATGTGATTGTATTTAATACTGACGGTTCCAGTAAACTATCTGTGATGAGGCGTCCAGTATTAGCCTTTTTGTAGTAGTGCGCTAACGACTCGTGGTCGAAAAAGGGTTTTCGAGTCACAACCGATTACGCATGAACCTACAAGGTCACACACTTAACCGGTTGGAACAAACGTGTTCGAATAGGATCCATCATGAGCTCTATATAAGGAGATGCATGAGGCTGTTGGGATATACGAGACAGACACGTAACGTGAGTTGCTCCTCCGAAACCCTAGCCGCCATCTTCTCGAGAGAGCCCTACCGTGTGAGTTGGTGCTATCACACCGGCGTACGGTGTTCCTTCTCTGGACGTGTGGATACCATAGAGGCGCTACTGCAGTTGCTGTTGCGCTAAAGGACGATCCACGACTTCGCAAGGAATGCGATTGGTTACTGGAGGAGATGATCGGTGCTGAGAACGTTGGACGATCGACTACGCTGGATGATCGACTACGACTACTACGTTGATACACTCTACGTTGGATTAGGCTGCTCCAACTCTTTTTCCGTTGTACTGTGCGTCTAGTGGTAACGACCTATGATCTCCTACTTGACTGGCTTCCTGATTTACATAGTAGAATTTTTGAATTGCCATCTAGTTTAGCCTACCCATATCCCTTCATCTAGCACGTTGGAAACCAATCACCCACAAAACATATAAAGATTGCTCCCCAAAAAACACTACATGCTGCAACCTAAACCCAAAAATCAACTAACACAATCCCAAATTCGAAGATCCAACTAAAACTAACCTCACATTTGAAGAAATCAGCTATGCAACAAGTAGATCTAGCAACTCCAAAGACATTCATTGACACAGATCAAGCAAACCCTAGATACAAAAAAGCCAAAAAAAAAGTAACCTAAAATCCGGAGAAGACGACATTGGACACGAACAGAACCTCAAAAGGTGAACATCTGTCGGTCGTAGGCCGCCGTGAAGGTTCATCTTGGCGTCAGGAACAAATCGCCATAGAATCACCCCGTCCAATGCGTGGAGACCTCTCCTCTCAGCTCTCTCTCGAAATTTCATACAAGACGACGTGTGGATGGAGGAATACAAATTTTTTTATCGCAATGGACAGAGATAACACAAAATGGACAGAGATAATGGGTAGGAGGCGAAATCGGATCGGAATCAAAACTAGAAGAAATAAAACCAAACCGCACCACTAAAACAACACAGATCTCAAAGCGAATCGAGCGGCTAAGAAATCGTCTGAAAGTTTATAGATTTTCAGGCAAATGTGAAATAGCAAATCCGATGATAAATAGGGTTTTCCATGCTTGTATAACATTTCAGAGATCGATTCAACACAATATTTAATCCCATTTCGCCAAATAGAAGATTCAGATTGTATAACACACAACTAGTATGAACATAAACTTGAAGATTGAAACTAGTACAAATCAATTTTCACAAGAAATATTCATCGATCATAATTAATTATTGCACGACGCTATTATCGTAATGAAGCCTCTCTTCACTGATCATCTACCGTGCTTTGCAGGAGTGAACGATAATGGCGCTCCAGTACCCCTGGCTGGTGGATGTGGTGCTTGTCTCACCGCACCACCACCGCTTGACGGAGCATACGTCAAACCTGCTGGTGCCGCTGCAGCGTACGGCCGCGGCAGGCCGAGCTGCGGCTGCGGCAGCCCCTGCACCCTGCCTATGCCGCCGCCGCCGCCGTTCCTGCCTTTGTCCCATCCGGCCGGCTTCACCGGCGCGAACTTGATCTCGAAGGCGTCGTCGGCGTCGTGGACCGTGGCGCGGGAGCTCGCCACGGGCCTCATGACCTCCGCCGGGTGCTTCACACCGAAGCCCTTCTCGGCGTCTGCAGTTTGCTGCTCTGCCGAGGACTTCCCCCTTGACGACGATCTCCGGCCGCACAGCCGGCCGGCAATGCAAGCGGCGACGGCGAGAAATGAGATGACAGAGAGCACGACGAGGACCGGTCCGAACGAGCCTCGGCCCTCGTCGGGCGCGGGCCGGCCGGCGCGCTGGACGGAGCCAGGGGAAGCGTAATAACTGTACGGCATTGGCTGAGTCAGAGAAGCCATGGTTCTCTTCTGATCTCTCTACCGATAACAGGAAGCCACACCCTTGAGGCTTGAGCAAACTACTCAGCCAGTCAGCCTGCTGCTGCTTGCGGCCATGACTTTTTATATTGTAGTAAGGAGCTAACTAAAGGTGGCGCGCGATGTGACATGATGGTGTTTTGCCCGCCTTTTCCAGTTGTTTCCGCCTGGCCGGGTATCTTTCAACGCTCCGGGACGCGAGAAAGGGGAAGACGCCTCCGTATTCTTATTCTTTGAATATCTCCGAAACACTTTGGTCTAAAATCCATTCAATATCAGTCCATCGTCGACTCGTATAGATCCACACACATAGCATCTCACTTATATTTTTATCATCACTTTGTATATAAAAGTTAACCCAAAAGTACTACATCTAGACTCAACATACATTATATATTACTATAATTCTCTTTAGCCAAACAATATGGGACTAATCCCATCATATAATTCCACATAAGCCACATGAGCCTCACTACAAGCAGACCAAGGTATTATATTCACCGCTCTTAAAGGCTGATGCCCTCGGTAGCATGTCGTATACATGATAAATGCTCATAACTAGCTCTCGGTACACTTCCGTGTGTTTGGTGCTGGCACATATGCCACGATGTATGTCCACTCCAGACCCACACATGCTATACGCCATATGCCCACGCACCTATCCCGCCATATGTCCAAGTTTATGTGTGCATATAATTGCATATATATTTATGAATAAATATATATTATTATATTAAAATCCAGAATAGTATATCAGAATGGACCGGTACCAGCGCATTCCATACCAAGATGCAAACCGAAATGGCCTTCGGAAAGGAGTTGACAACTATGGTTCTGATGCCTTTTGCTTTGGTCTTTGAAAAGAGACTCAAGTATTGGAAGGGAATCAAGGCTAGATGTGCTATGTTTAGACTCAACAGACATCATATACTATTACAACCTACTTTAGTCAAACAATATCAGAATAGTCCCATCATACAACTTCACATAGGCCACATGAGCCGAACTACAAGCAAATGGTATTATATTGATCGTAGTGTGGCTCATGTGACCCATGTGGAGTTGTGTAGTGTGAATAGTCCCACATTGCTTGTCCAAAGTGAGTTGTAATAATATATAACGCCTGTTAGGTCTAAATGTAGCACCTCCAATTTGACCCTTTTGCATGAAGCGAGTACAAAACTATAAGTGGAGTGCTATGTGTGCGCGTGTCCGCCATACAGTGGACTAGGCATTAAGCAGATTTTGGATCAGAGTGTTATAGATGGTATGAAAGCATTAACCTTTGTTGTACGGGAATGTGAGGGACATGGGCATGGGCATATGACGCATGACACGTGTGGGTCCATAGTGGCCACATGGCATGCATATATGTCGGCACTGGACGCGCGGACATGTACCAATAGCTGATTCTGGGTATTTGTCGCGTATATGGTATGCTGCTGAGGGCGTTAGCCCTTAAGGGGGTTGAATGTAATATCCCGGTCTACTCGTAGTACGGCCGATGTGGAGCTGTCTGGTGAGATTAGTCACATATTGCTTATCCAAAGTGAGTTATAGTCGTATATAATATCTGTTGTGTCCAAACGTAGCACCTTCAGGTTAACCCTTTTATCAGAAGCGATAACAAAAGTATTAGTGGGTGCTACGCGTGAGCCAGTCTGCCTCACGATAGGTTAGATATTGAGCAGATTTTAGAATAGGGTGTTGCAATCTCTTCCTGAGCATTTTTGCTTACTTACATGAATGCAAGTACTTGATCTGGATGCAGTGTGGCCTTGCTTTCCGCAATGTGATCTTTTGCTTTCGGGCGTGCGTTGCATCGGATCAAAGCAGGGAAAGCAGGCAGGCAATCGAGACATGCTGGGGCGTCAGTAAATTTGATTCCTCCTACCTTTGCTTTACTTTGTTTCTCACCGGCTTCGCCTTGGCTTTTGAAGTGGAGACTGAACAAAATGAATGGTTAACTTTTCGATAAGCCTTGGATTGGAAACAAATGGCTGAGATCCAGCTCCACCTCGTTGGTTTACCTCTTTTTACTTGACGTCCTAGAATAAATTTGACCACCAATTAGTTCAAAACTAGTCAATTGGTTATGTGAGAATTATATCATTAGATTTTTCATTAAATATACTTTTATAATATTATACGTTTATTAGTACGTGCTGTACATTTTAATGTAAAGTTATAAAAAGTGGCAGTTAAAGTCTGTGGATATCATGGGGATATGCTCATGATCTTAGGATAATGATACAATTAGCAATGGCTTTTGCGGTTTGTCGATTCAAGCGTTTTCGGCAAAGATTCTGAACTGTCAGTTCATTGGCGGTCAGACCGGCCATACCTCGAATAGTTTTTTGGTTAAGTCCCAGGGGCGGTCAGACCAGTCAGAACGGCGGTCTGACCGATTTTGACTTGATTCGTCGATTTGTTTGGCGATGCTTGTTGGGTTAGCTTAAGAGCATGGGTTTCAGTCCATATGTGTTGCATGTTGCATGTTTTCACTAACGTGGGTCAAGTTGTGAAGAACTTGTTCCCAGATTCGATTTGCTTGTCTATTGGTGTGTAGGTTGCTTGGAGGTCAACGACGGTCAACGACGAGGAGGATCGGGACTAAGCTTGGAGAGCTAAGGTCTAGAATGATCAAGGATGTCGGGTGAGGTCAATGGACTCAAGTGTGGCGCAGAATGGACAAGGATGACCGAACGGGCAATTCGGTACGACTGGTTGATCAAGCGGTGCGGAGGTCGGTGCAAGTGCCATGGTGGTCCAGTGGGAACCAGATGGGAGAGACTTGTCGACACGATGAGAGCCGCTGGATCAACCTACACGTGGCATGGCATGGAGTGCTTCAGCAAGAGTTCTGACTCGGTCTTCTGAAAAGATCGAGAAAGGGTATTTTGGTAATTTTACCAAATACCGCATTGGTGACCTTTTGCCAACCTACGGCGCAAGACGGAGCATAGTGAAGCGGATTAGGTCAAGAGAGTTGAAGATGATGCTTTAAAATACGTGCGTGTGTGATCTGTTTGTGTTGGGCCTTAATGGGAGCCCATTAGGGTTAACTCTCTAGAAGCTAGGCCTCCATATAAATAGGGGTGGCTGCTGTCAAACAGCACCCAAGCACTTCATTTGTAAACCCTAGTTTGGTTTTAGGGTATTAGAGAAAGAGAAGAGGCTTAGGGCTCTAGGGAGATGATTTGAGTTGTGTGCTCATGGATTGAGCTTTGTCCTCTATTGATAGAGTGGCTATAAACCCTCTCAACCTCAGATCAATCTATGGATGATTCCCAAAGATGAGTCTCTTTTATGTTCTTGCTCTATATTTGTGATCTTTGGTCTTTTCTTGATCCTTTGGTTTTTGGTTGGTTTCATGCCTTCTTCCACCTTGCTGTGACATGTGGGAACTTATCTAAGATCACCTAGATCATTAATCTCCCACGAGCAAGTGTTGGATCAAGTTTTTCGTTTTGCTCAGTTTTGTACCCTCCATGGTAAAACTGAAAAAGATCAAAACTTTGACGTGGATCTACTCAATCGCTGCTTGGAATAGGTTCCAAATATTCTTAGGAAGGTGTGTTCCAAGTTTGGTCAAGTTTGGCCCTGTAGATCAAAAGTTTGATTGATTTTCGTTTTGGATCTTGAGCTATCTACACTATTTCTGGCCAGGGCCGGTCAGACCGATTTCCTAACGCTGGTCAAACCGCCCGTTGGTCTGACCGAATTTTTGCCGGCGGTCCAACCGATTACCAGATTACAGTTTGGTCTTTTTGGTTCTCTTCTTTGGGGTTTTTGGTTCAAGTTCAATACAAGTCTTCTGCTGTTGATCCTCATAGCTCTCATAGCTATTGGGGTGAATCTGGTGTTGAATCTGAACGAGGTGAAAATTAGGCGAGTTCCTATTCACCCCCCCTCTGGGCGCCTTTCCGATCCTACAATTGGTATCTGAGCCGGTTAGCTCTTCTTATAGATCTTAACCGGTCTGAGGAGCCATGGCGTCTGACAAGTATTCCACCGAACCGCCTGTGTTTGATGGAGTCGATTTTTCATACTGGAAGGCTCGCATGCATGCCTACATCGAGGCTCAAGGGCACTCAATTTGGCTTAAGGTTAAAAACCCTTATGTAGTTGTGACGCCCTGTGTCATTACCCCAAGGGTAATCACACTTAGGCATACGGATTACTATTCGCTTGCTCAAGAGAACACCGCTCCAACGAATAGTAAGCCTTTACCGAGTCACGCAGTGAGTAACAATAAGATAGAAATCGACATTTTATTCCAAGAATAACCACGCAGGCTATGATTCTTAGTACATATTTTATACTGACTACAAAAGGAACGACTCGCTTTTCTCGCCAACCTCAAGCCTTGGCCTTCTATTCGTCCCACGAGTCAAATATGGTGTCCGTCTCGCTCCGGTCCTCGTAGTCCGCGCCTTCTCCTCCCGCGGTTGCTTTAGTACCTGCAAGTCCTTCATCCTACTCGGGATAATTCCCGGTCGGACTAGGATCTACAAAGGAGAATACTAACAAGGTTGAGTACACGAATGTACTCAGCAAGCATTAATAGCAAAGAATGCACTGGATGACTATCTCTAGTTGTTATCACATTTTCTAAGTCACCTCAATTTTAAAAATAATCATTAAAACATTTAGTTGGCAAATTTTAGTTCTGAAAACACTAATAGTCACTCGGAGAGAAGAAAGACCCCTAGTGGTTCCCGTAGACTCCAATCCTGGAGACTGGCATGAATTCATGATTTGTATAGCACTGCGTAGGCTTTGTACCACTTTACCCATAGCTACTCTGAGCTCTCTGAGAACTGGGTTCACCGCATTTCCTTTGATGCGGGCTCGAGATCAGAATACAGAATGTTTTCCATGTTACGTGAATTAATTTCTCCACCCATTACTTTCCGTCGGTGTCCTGAGCGCACCCAGTCCTCCACCGAGTTCTAGCAATGTTGGTTGGGGGCAGCTTCTATCCTGCACCCAACACTCCACCTTAGCGCTATAACGCCTTGGATCCCCACTGGTCTCTCCTCACGGCTCGGGTTCCTCCATCACACACACTCACACCTATTACTTACCCATTGTGGAGAGCATAGTCACGTAACAAGGTAATATATTCGCGCTCAATAAACGGAAAATGGTTGGTACGGATTTTACGGCCTCTGACTGAGCAAGATTTGGTTGATCCTTATATTGTATCCATATGTAAAGGGTCCCACTGCCTTGCCTCATATCTTACCTGCCAAGGGCCCCCTTTACCAGCCATAATAATCTCATATTACTTTCTTTCCTCATTCACATCTCATTCATTATTCTCATTCATTCAAGTTCATGTTAATCAGTTTTATTTCATTCATCCAATTTAAGTTTTGAGAAACAGTTTTGATGCAATACGTATAATAGTACAAGATACGGTTTACATTTAAAGTAGCTATATTTATGTTCAAGAGGGTCGCTTGCCTGTGGAGTTGTAGGAAAGATTGGCGTCGACGGATCTCTGATCAATTTCTCCGGCCCATGATGGTTCGTCCTCTGTAGTAACACGGTGGCACGAATAGTTATATAAATAAATACATAGTTGATTTTGAGTGATATTATGCATACATAAGTTAGCGGCTTCTAGTTTGTTAGCACAATTTTATTTAAGTAAAACTTTTCGGGTCTTTTGTTAAGTTGGCACTCCCCACTAAGCCGTTCTATCGTCTATCCACGAAATACTCAAAAACCCAAGGTTCGCGCTATAACGGACAAAAGAAGCAAAGAAGGGAAATACTATTCGTACTCGCAACTAAAACATATAACCAATTTTAATCGAACAGAAACGCCTAAATGATTTTAATTAAGTCCGCCCGTATTTAATTAATTCTTTACACAAGATTGGGATTGCTTTAATTACTTTACATGATTAAAGCAGTTCAATTTGTTCGACCAATTGCCAGCGATGCAAAGTTTTGCTACGCAAGCAAAAAGACATGTTATTAACCGAGCTAACGGCAACTCAATTTATTTTAGTAATTATCCAACAAATTGATCTTAAGTTCGTTAGTTCGACAAGATCAAAGTTAAATTATTTAGACGCGATATTACATAGCTAACAAATAATTAATCACTAACAGCTACTGAAAGCACACAGTAATTACAACAAATAAATAAAATCTACCCAAGTCCTAATTTTCTCCTAATACCCCAGCTTCTAAACTTACCCCTAATCCTACCCTAACCCCTCTCTCTCTCTCTCTCTCTCTCTCTCTCACTCGGCTGGCCTCCAACCCACAACACACCCACTCACACACGCGCACACACAACCCACACTACACAGCACCCACACACCCCATCTTCTTCCCCCAACACCCACATCCAACTTTCCCCAAATCCCTCCCTCCCTCTCTCAAGCACTGCCGCCACCACTGGGCTCCTCCCCGCCGCCGTTGTTCCCCATGGCCTCCGCCGCCATCATGTCTGCGCCACCTGGCGCCCGCCGCCTCGTCTCCCACATGACCGCCCGGCCGGTCCCCGCCGTCCTCCTGCTCTCCCCATGGCAGCTCGACTCCGGCTTATTCGCCACGCCTCCAAGCCCGGCCATCATCGACGCCAACACCTTCTCCCGACTCCTCCGCCCCAAGTCGCCGCCTTCTCGCCGATCCCCTAGCCGCCGCCACCACGGGCCTGGCTCGGCCCTCGCGCATCATTCCGACTCGGCCGGCCTTCATGGCGCCATTGCCGCCACGCCATGGCGGATCGCCGCCGCCGGACTTCGGCTTCTGACCTCCGCGTGGCTCGGTGCGCTAAGCGGCGCCGCCGCCATCACTCTCTGCGTCCCGGTCCTTCGCCCAAGCCGTCGCTGGCTGCCCTCTACTCGGCGCCACCGCTATCGCCTTCCCGACCTCCTAGCGGCACGGCCTAGGGCAGCGCCACCTCGGCCCGCGCCTCCTCAAGGCTGCTCGGCCGACCTGCGGCCGCCTCGCTTCGCCGAGCCTCGGCTCGGTCCGATTATTAAGGTTAAACTCACCCTACTCTCCTCTTGCTCTGCGATGATTATCGATGATGGATGCGTCACTGAGGGTTTGGCTTTGGGCAGAAATGCCAGAGGGAATGGATGGTTGGTTACCTTGGTTGGTTGGGTTGGGTTGAGGTTGCCAGAGGTAGGGGTGATGCTGGCTGTGGGTGGATGCGTCTCCTGCAGGTGTTGGTGTGGCCTTGAGTGGTCGCCATGTGCGAGCAGCACCGTGGCGCCGCCCTTGCTCTCCGGTGCTTGCCCTCCTTCCTGGCTCTCCGGCTCCTTAGCTCCCCTGGCTTGCCTCCCTTGCTTCTTGCTCCTTTGGTCTTCCTCCTGCAGGTCCTGCCTCCCTTCCTCCTCTTGATCCCTTCCTCTACTCTCTGTGGGTGCACTTGTTTGGTGAGGCCGATGGCATTGCTCTTGCTTTGGCCTTGCCGTGCAGAGGTAGAGGAATGACTTTGGCTTTGCTTGCCTTTGGTTAAAAGGAAATGGGAGGGGGATGTATTGTTGTGCTTTGCTTGGCTTGGGATGAGCTTGAGAGTGTGTTGGTTTGCTTTGGGCTTGTGCTCTCGGCTGATGAATGCAAATGGGGGGAAGGCAATGTGTGGCTGCATGCTTTAAGGGGAGGTGGCTTTGGCTTGAGCACTCTCTTGCCCACGCACAAAGACCATCTTGCCCTTGCTTTGATTCTCCTAGAAAGATTTCGTTGGGGGCTTTTTGGTCTGGGTTTAGGAAATCACTATGCGTGTGATTTTCTGTGGCTAAGTACTACAATATACGTGGGTGTCGGATTAAGGTAAACGCTGGATGATGAAACCCACGGAAGCAAAGAGGTGCCAGTTAACTCTAGCTAGTCTGGGGACCTTGATCGATCAAATTTGGTTAGCTTGAGTTGATCGAGGAACCCTAGTGTGCTTTGAGAATTCGACGGTCACTTCCAACCTTCTACTTCCTATTTTCTATTTCCACTTGGCTTTGACTTACTAACCGCTTAAATTTTTCACGAGCGATGCGAAAGGATCGTACGATGGCTCTATGGACTGGTGCTCAAGGTACAAGGTGGCAAGGATAGCTGATGCTACAAGAATGCAAGAAGCGGATTATGATTTAATTAGTTGTTGTTATAAGCATTGCAATTGGTTGTATAATTAATTTTGGAACAAGCAATGGGTTTGTAATATATTACCTGTGTTTTGTACTTGGATTGATGCAATGTTTTCTTTGATTGCATTGAATGGTGTAAATATTTCTGAGTTTGTATTAATGATCCACTTATGCCTGCAATGGATTTATTTTTGTAATTGGATCTTGATTGATACTGATATTGGAGAAATTGTTTTTATAACCTCTTGTTGCCAGATGTAGCGATTATGCGTTTGATATTAACTCTGAAATTACTATTTGTTCTGGATTTAAAGAATGTTAATTATTGCTAATTACAGATTATTGTTAATTAGGTTAGGTTAATTATGCGGGTTCTCACAGTAGTGCCAGCCAATGACGATGTGATCATACCTGATGTGGATGCAAATAGCAAGGCTCGAAATTTTCTGATTCAAGGGCTTAGTCGATCTGAGTTTGAGCGTGTCGCTCACTTGAGGTCTGCTCACGAGATCTGGAAGACCCTTACTGACTACCATGAGGGCTCTACCGCGATCAAGGAAGTGAGACAGAACCAACTTAAGAAAGAATACTCAAAGATCGAACAAAGACCTGGTGAATCTTTGGATGAGTTGCTGGGTAGGTTTTCAAAGATCATTCATGACTTGCGTGCTGTGGATCGTGTTTTCACTGAGTCTGAGAATGCACGCCAGTTCTTGGGTGCATAGGATGTGAGAGTTTGGGGGATGAAGATCACTTCCGTCAATGACAACACTGTCATGAGTGAGCTTACCATGGATAAGCTCTACTTGAGGTTGAAGTCGCATGAGATTGACTTCATCTCACGACTTCCCAAGACAGATGTGATGGCTCTAGTGGTTGACCCTTCTAAGGGTAGCTCTTCTGATTCTTTGGATTTTGGCTCATCTAGTTTTTCTTTGTCTGCTTTGCATTCTTTGAGCGATGAGCAGCTAGAGAAGCTACCTGAGGATGACCTAGCCCTCCTATCCACAAAATTCACGAGAGCCTACAACAAGGTGAGGTTTAGAAAGAGAGGTGGCCCTGTTACCTGCTTTGAGTGTGGTGAGCCAAACCACATTCGGTCCAATTGCCCCAAGCTTAAGGCCAAGGAGGAGAAAAACTTTCAGAGGCGTCCTCAAGCTCGAGATGCAAAAGACAAGAAGCCCAACTACCGGAAGTTCGTCAACCGGGTCCTTGCCGCTCTTCAGAATGTTGATATGAGTGATGTGGACTCGGGGACGGAGGACGACGAGGATGATTCTCGTGGCAAGAAGAAGGCCCAGGACTTCACCGGTATGTGCTTCATGGCTAGGGACAGCCACGACGTCGACTCCTCCAACGACGACGAGCTCTTCAGCGATCCCGACGAGGTACGCCCCTCACCAAATGAGATGAAACGTGCATTGATTGCTGCTGAACGAAAACTGAATAAGCAAGCTAAAATGATTAAGAAACGGGATTTCGTGATTGACAACTTGAACCTAGAAGTGGTTAGGCTCAAATCCATTAATCCTGCTGATGATTGTGATTCTTGCTCTAGCTTGCTTAATGAACTAGCAAATCTGAAATCTGCTCATTCCTCCATTGCTAATCAACTGAAAGATGCTTTTGATGAACTAGATTCTGTTAAGTCGAGTCCTAGTCATGTTTGCATGGATGCTATCACTCTAGATGTGACTGCTGTAGATGCTATTCATTCATCTTGCTCAAATTGTGCATTACTTGAGTTGAAATTGGATAGTGCTACTAAGGAATTGCAGAAATTTGATGCTAGCCACACGTGCTCTCATTGTGAGGATAGTAGGATTAAAATGAAGGAGATGACTGAAATGGTTCTTCATTCTAAAACTGCTTCATGTGAAAACTGTATTAAACTCACAATTGAGAATGATGCTTTTAAAAAAGACTCTAGAGGAGAAATCTAAAATTGAACAATCCATGTCCATGACTGCTTCCAAGAAAGTTGTTGATTCTGTTTCTTGTGTTTTTTGTGCTGAAGTTGGACTAAATGTAGATAAGATACAAGAGGCATTTAGAGTCAAGTTCGAAGAGCAGTTGGATAGGATTAGGAATGCTTCCTGTGTGTCTTGTGAGGTTTTGAAGGTTGAGACAGCTTGTTATAAGGAAAGGTATAATATGGCTATCAAGTCAAACAAGTGTCTCATGTAAGGAGTTAGCCAAAGAAAATGACTATTTTAAAGGGACTCTTGAGAGATTTTCTAATGGGAAGAAGAACCTAAACATGATCCTTGATCAATCTAAGGTGAGTGTGAACAATAGTGGCCTAGGATTTAATTCCTTTGAGAATTCTAAGAATCACCCACCTAAGGTTGTGAGAGCTGTTACGAGTGGCTTATTTGAGGTAGAATCTCCTGAGTCATCTAAGATAATTTTTAGATCCACAAGTTTTGCCCAAAACCCTTCTAGCAAGACAGATGCTTCTAAGTCAGTTGATCAGACCTCTCAGAAGGTCAAGTATCACTGCATTTTTTGCAAGAAGGATGGCCACATAGTTGAGTTCTGCTTCCGTAGAGCTAAGAGTGAGAGGAAGGAGAGAGTGCATGTTTTGAGGTCCATTAGAGGAGTTTCTTCACCTACAACAGTCTCTAGACCTAGACAGCCTGTCTTTCCTACTAGACATAGGCCTAGGTTTGTAGATGATTTCTTTGACTCCTTTGGTGGCTCTAGGCAGCGTTTTGGGTTAGGATATCGTGAGGAGAAACCACGGGTAGCATCTAGACAGGGGGAGTACGATCTTTTGGTAGATCGATTCAAAGAGGTCTAGGTGTTGCTCGTGCGCATTCTTATGATTATCACACTAACCATTTTATTGTTGCTTCTTCTGCTGTTCCTAAGCATCGTGTGGCTCGGTACTCGATTCCCAAGTCTTTTATCACTAACCCCAGTACTGAGGTATAGATGTTCCCTACTTATGCCCTGTAGGTCCATCGTGCGAGGAAGGAGGACATATGGCTTGTTGACTCTGGATGTTCTCGACACATAACTGGAGATTCTAGATGGTTCTCCTCCCTCACACGTGCACTCGGCAATGAGTTGATCACATTTGGGGATGCTTCTACTGGGACCATGACAGCCAAGGGCACAGTGCGCGTCAATAACAACTTCATGCTTAAGGACGTCGCTTTGGTAAGTAAGCTGAGGTATAATCTGCTATCTGTTTCTCAGCTTCTTGATGAGGGTCTAGAAGTGAGATTTAAGAGTGGTGAGTGTAAAGTTCTAGACTCCTCGGGTGTGCTTGTCTTTGAGATCTCTAGGTTTGAGAAGATCTTTTGTGCTAATTTCAGTATCTTTTCTGCTTCTAGCCCTAGGTGTCTTGTGGCTTCTGATTCTCATGATTTAGTGTTGTGGTACCGTAGGCTTGGACACATAGGCTTTGACCATTTGACCAGGATCAGTAGCAAGGACTTGATTAGAGGGTTGCCTAAGCTTAAGCCTGTTAGAGACCTTGTGTGCACTCCCTATAAACATGATAAGATGGTTTCTGCTTCTCATCCACCTCTTACTTTAGTGACGACCGATGGACCTGTCTAGCTCTTGCACTTAGACATTGTTGGCCCTTCTAGAGTTCAGTCTGCTGGAGGGAAGTGGTATATGCTTGTCATTGTGGATGATTTCTCCAGGTATTCATGGGTATATTTTCTGGTTTCTAAGGATGAGGCTTTTGGCTTCTTTAGGGAGTTGGTTCTTAGATTAGCTGTTGACCTCCCTGGAGCTTTGAGAGCCATTAGGAGTGACAATGGGACAGAATTCAAGAATTCTTCATTTGCTACCTTCTGCACTGATAGGGGACTAGAGCACCAGTTTTCTTCACCTAGAGTTCCCCAGCAGAATGGTGTTGTAGAGAGGAAGAACAGGACCCTTGTAGAGATGGCTAGGACCATGCTAGATGAGCATAGCACTCCTAGGAGGTTTTGGGCTGAGGCGATCTATACTGCTTGTTATGTGTCTAATAGGGTTTTCTTGAGATCTGTTATAGGCAAGACTTCTTTTGAGCTTAGATTTGGTCATAGGCCTAGAGTATCTCATTTCAAGATTTTTGGTTGTAAGTACTTCATTCTTAAACATAGCAACTTGGATAAATTTGAATCTAGATGTTATGATGACATTTTTCTTGAATATCCTGCTCATTCTCATGGCTATCGCGTATTACATTTGGATACTAACAAAATTGTTGAGACTTCTGAAGTCACTTTTGATGAGGCTAGTCCTGGTATGGTACTAGACCCAATGCTGCAGGTACACAGGTTCCTAATATTCAAGAAATCATCTTCGTCGACGACGACTCTGAGGACGAGGATCCAATCCATCCTCAAGGCACTACTGAGACGGTTGGAGAGCCTGCTTCTACATCACTAGCTTCAGGAGAGCAGCCTCCTCCCACTTTCACCGGCGCGACGAGTGGCTCTGCTCCTACCTCCACAGCCCATGAGGTAGAGGCCACATCTGCACCAGGACCTCCTCTTCATATTCAGCGACAACATCTACCTGAGCAGATTATTGGGGATCTTCATGAGCGAGTCACTCGCTCCAGGTTTATTTCTCCTGATTCTCATGCACATTCTGCTTTTGTTGCGTCTTTTGAACCCCGAGATGTCACCCATGCTTTATCTAATTCCTCTTGGGTCGATGCCATGCATGAAGAACTTGAAAATTTTGAAAGAAACAAAGTCTGGACCTTAGTTGAACCTCCACCTAATCAACATGTAATTGGAACAAAATGGATTTTCAAAAATTAGCAAAGTGAGGATGGGTTGGTAGTTCGCAACAAGGCTAGGCTTGTAGCTTAAGGTTATTCCCAGGTAGAAGGCTTAGACTTTGAAGAGACCTTTGCTCCTGTAGCTAGATTAGAAGCCATTCGCATATTGTTAGCTTTCGCGACATCTAAGGGATTTAAGCTTTTTCAAAGGGATGTCAAGAGTGCTTTCCTTAGTGGTTTCATAGAAGAAGAGGTCTTTGTCAAGCAACCTCCTGGTTTTGAAAATCGCAAATTCCCAAGCCATGTGTTTAAGCTCTCTAAAGCCTTGTATGGATTGAAGCAAGCCCCTAGAGCTTGGTATGATAGGCTTAAGACTTTTCTGCTTGAGAATGATTTCAAAATGGGAATGGTAGATAAAACCTTGTTCACTCTCAGGCATGGCAGTGACTTTTTATTGGTTTAGATTTATGTAGATGATATCATATTCGGTGGTTCTTCTCATGCTTTGGTTTCCAGTTTTTCAGATTCTATGGGCGAGGAATTTGAGATGAGTATGATGGGCGAGCTCACTTTCTTCCTTGGTCTTCATGTCAAGCAACTCAAAGAAGGTACCTTCATTCATCAAAGTAAGTACACAAAGGACCTTCTTCGACGCTTCGACATGGGAAGCAACAAGCCAATGTCTACTCCCATTACCACTTCTGCCGTGCTCGATCCTGATGAGGATGGAGAGCCCGTGGACCAGAAGGAGTACCGCTGCATGATCGGCTCCCTCCTCTACCTCATGGCGTCGAGGCCGGATATACAGTTTGTTGTGTGTCTGTACGCTCGATTTCAGGCTTCCCCTCATGCCTCTCATCGTCAAGCAGTGCGTCGCATATTCAGGTACCTCCAGGACACTCTTGACTTTGGACTCTGGTTTTCTTCGATTCGCTCTCTCCATTCGAGCTTTTTTTCGATGCTGATTTTATGGGTGTAGAGTGGATAGGAAGAGTACTTTTGGCACGTGTCATTTCTTAGGCACATCTCTTATCTCTTGGTCTTCTAGGAAGCAGTCCTCTGATGCACAGTCCACCACCGAGGCTGAGTATGTAGCTGTAGCGAGTAGTTGTTCTCAGGTTCTCTGGATTTTATCTACTCTGCGGGACTATGGGTTGTCTTTGGATAGTGTTCCTCTTTTCTGTGATAACACTAGTGCCATAAACATAGCCAAAAACCCAATGCAACACTCTAGGACCAAACACATTGATATCAGGTATCACTTCCTTAGAGATCATGTAGAGAAGGGTGATGTTGTGCTTCACTTTGTAGAGTCTGAGCAGCAGGTTGCGAATATTTTTACTAAGGCTCTTGATTCTTCTCAATTTGCTTTCTTGCGGGGAGAGTTGGGAGTTATTAGTCCTTTTGGCCTGTTTTGAGGGGGAGTTTGCTCTTTTGCATTCATTGTATCATATTGCATTCATATAAAAAAAATCCAAAAAGATGCATTGTAATATAAGAATTATGCTTATCTTTTAATTGATGAAGCTTTGCTTATTACCCTTTTGAGCTTTAGTATTTCAATTCTTGCTCAATACCATGTCTAGTTCTTTGACTTGCTAGAATTATCATGCTTTCACATGTATAGCTAAGTCTTTGCTAAATGAGCTAGAACATTAAATCAACTTGAATGAAAAACTGTAATTTGTGGATCTTTTAGCTAGTTGCACAATTAGTGCTCCTTTTGTGACACTGGCCCTGTCAAAATTGCTTTGTTAGCTCTTAAATCTAGTTTTGATCATTACTTGAGCTTCTTGTTCTGTTGAGAATTTATAACTGCTCTTGTGTAAAAAGAAAAATTGAATTGCAAGATTGTCTTTGTTAAAATGTGCCAAACTACTCTCACGAGACTACATGTCTAAGACATGAACTTGGAGATAGTTTGATGATCCAGACAATCTCATGGGGACTGCTTGTCAAAATTGACATGATGAAGAATCTAGCCCGCCATTATATGTTAATGGAGTGTTTTGGTGATTAATGACAAATGCATTTGTGAGACTAACATGTTTATTGATATACTTATTGTTTAGTCTCAATTAGATATAAAGGTGATAATCATGAAGGCATGTATGTGATAAATGACAAATCAAATTCATTGGATAAACAAAAGGAAAATCCAAACAGGTATGTATTTATAATGACAAATCTATTTGTGAAACTAACTCTCTTATTGTTATATCTCATGATTAGTCTCGTTTGGATATAAAGAACAAAAGAGGTATGCATTCTACTTTGTATTCTTATACTCTGTTGCATTCCTCGGATCCAAAATATAGGTTGAACTTCACCAAAAGAACTAACCTAAATATGTGCATATGTTCTTACTACATATTCATGTATGCACACATATAGGGGGAGTTCATTCTATATTTTGAGGTTTTATTAGTATTGATCCATATTCCTATTTCCACATATTTGGGATCTTTACTTTGAAACATATCCTGTGAATATATTTAACTTGCATAGTTAATATATTCATATGAGTATATAAGACTTGTGTAGTCTAAGTATACTTATATGTGAGTATAACATAACTTGTGTAGTTCATGTGCACTCACATATCCTTGAATATATTTAACTTGTGTAGTTAATATATTCATGTGTGTATATGAGACTTGTGTGCTCATATATCCTTTGAGTACATATAACTTGTGTAGTGGTTATATACTCATACCATTCTATATTCAATTACTTGCAATTGAAGTGATTATCATCAATTACTATAGAGGGAAAGATTGTGGTGTCTTGTCCCACCATTATGAGTTAATGGTATGGCGTGGTAATTAATGATAATCATATTATAGAACTAACACTTTCCATGAGTTGGATGAATAGGTTGAGTTCTATAGTTGGAGACTTTAGAAGATCATCATGTGTTGATGATATTGAAGTCAAGAGCTTGGAGTAAAGGATGCATCATATGTTGATGTGTATCAAGTTCAAGAAGAGGAGATGATCATGAGTTGATGCATATCAAATCATGACTCGGACTTGAAGCAAAGATGTGTGTCGTCAAGCTTCAAGTGGTTGCGCAAGGCAAAGGTATAATTAGCTAGGGCTAAGGATTTGTTCCTAGTCTTTTACCGGTCTCGGTGTTTGGTTGGGAGACTGGATTGCTAGTATAGGTTGCCGTACTATTAAGAGGGGTCTTTGACTAGTAGCTTGAGTTAGTCATGTGTTGATAGCTCATTATGTTTGCTCTAGCTCATCTTAACATGTTGCCAATATTTACGAATGTGTTTTTGCAAATAGTTGTGGCTCATGGATAACCCTTGTAGCATGTGACTTAAGTTTGCGAATGTGTTTTGCAAATGGTGTAAGTCCATGTATATTATTCCTTGCAATGTGATTATATAAGTTGGCAAATGTGTTTTGCAACTTGTTGAGAATCTCACTTGAATCCTTGTTTGCATCGCGCGTCAATTTGACAAATGTGTTTTGCAAATTGAGTTGAAGCGGAATGCAATTTGAGGCATTGATTCTAAAAGTTGGCAAATGTGTTTTGCAACTTGTTGAGAGTCTTGTCTTTAACCTTGTGTGTGCATCTTGCATCAAATGAGCAAAATGTGTTTTTGCAAATCAAGTTGATGCAAAGATCGAAAACCTCTTTCTGCTTGCTGGCTGCTAGCGGTTTGACAGCCAGTAACGGCGGTCTGACCGGCCGCAAGGCTATGCAGTTGTACCGCACTAATTTTCGGTTCAATCGTGGTGTAGTTGTTCTGATCTTTCTGAGGCTGTTTGATTTTTCCAAAAGAGATGTTTCTGGTCCTTACCCAATTCTGTGGAACTTTTCTGAAGCGGTCAGACCGGCGTCTATTGGGCGGTCTGACCGGTGGGTGGTCTGACCGGCCATTAGTTGGCGGTTAGACCGGCTGTGAGCTCAACGGCTAGTTTTATAGCCGTTGGAACCAAGAGCGGTCAGACCGGCCATTATATGGCGGTCAGACCGATTTCGTCCAGATTCTTTGGAATCTTCTCCCAACGGTTAGATTTTGTGTGTAGGCTATAAATACCCACCTTGGCCGTGTGTGGGAGGTTGCTGGTGCCCCTAGACATTCCATTGAGCAAAGAGCAAGCCTCTCATACTCTTTTGTGCATGTGTTGCACTTAGTGAGGTTAGAGAGCAAACCCTAAGTGCATGTGTTGCCTTAGGTAGTGGATTTCGTATCCATTTGAGCTTAGACACTTGATTGGTTCAAGTGAGCATTGAAGACTTGTTACTCTTGGTGTTTGCCGACACCTAGACGGCGTGGTGGTATCGTGTGTCGGTGATCTTCTCAAAGAAGCTTGTGAGAAGACCCGAGCGGTTTGTGAGTGGTGTGGTGCTCGCCATCTTCGGAGTGGAGGAAAGAGCAACCCTTTGGTTCGGTTTGGAACCGGTCCAAGTGGTTGGACTTACCTCGGAGGCGGGTGCTCAATTTGTGGAGCTGGTCCAATTAGTTTGGGCTTGCCTCAACGTGGATTTGGGGAGACCGGCAAGTCTCCGATCACCACGGTAAAATATCGTTGTGTCATTGTGGTTTGATTACTTGTGCTTTACATTGTGCAATTTACATTACTTGTATTTAAAATTGCTTACTTGTATGTGTATGATTGCTATAATTTATATAGTCTCATATTGTTGGTGCACTTAGTTGAATCTAGTTCATTTAGGCTTTAATTGTGCAAAACTGTATTTGTATTAGCTTCCGCATTAGAAATCGGTTTTAGCCAAAGAAGTTTTTAAAACGCCTATTCACCCCCCCTCTAGTCGCCCTCCTCGATCTTACACACGAACCACACGATTTGTCGCCCGGGTAAAAGCTTAGGAAGAGGTTGTGGATGGCTTCTAGTCCAGGATCTTCTTCACTAAGATATACCTTTTGGTCGAAGCTTAGGAATAGTTTGTGGATGGCTCCTAGTCCAGGATCTTCTTCACTAAGATAGACCATTAATCAACTTCAAAATTCTTTGCAAATAAAAAATTGTTGAAAAATGGGCGTTTGAGCTAAATTGAGCAAATTGATTCATTTCAGGACTTGTTTGTCTCCTTAAGTGGTCTTTACTAGCTTTTTGGTCTCACAATGATATTTTGACATAGCCATTATCATTTTAGGATCACTGTTGATGAACTTGCTAAATCTGACACATTGCTTAAATTGTTAAAATTCATTGCTTTATATTGAGCCTTCATGCTTAGCTTTGATATATATGTCTTAACATGATCTTGCTAGCACTGATAGGCTTGATATGATGGTTGTGCAATATTTAGAAATGCTAGCTTGCTCTTTTGGGTAATCTCCAAAGCTTCTTGTGCTCAAAAATTGAAAAATGAAAAATTGAAGCCACTCCATTGCATTTCATGCATGCTCTTTCTTATGCTTCGTTCTCACTTTCTGCTTTTGTTGTGATTTCTTGATGAATCCATTGTCAAAGGGGGAGAAGGAATAGCAAAAATGTTAAGAAAAAAGAGTGTGTTGGATGTAGGGGGAGAAGAAAATTTTGAGTTCTTCTGAAAATGGAGGATTATAGTGAGGGGGAG
Source organism: Phyllostachys edulis (assembly GCA_036346405.1). NCBI lineage: Eukaryota > Viridiplantae > Streptophyta > Magnoliopsida > Poales > Poaceae > Phyllostachys > Phyllostachys edulis. The sequence continues at coordinate 40,262,406 of CM070556.1, forward strand.
TTTCCTGATTTGCTTTCTTTTGGTCTTATTGTCAATTCTGAACTTGATTGCAATATTTGGAACCTCACAATGATCAAAGGTCAATTTGAACAGTTGTTCTTTCATATGGACCTAAGTGAGATTTTTGGCTATTCTCTGGAAATTGAAGCTTTTGTGCTTTCTTTGCCTTATCTCTCTTACCTATACTATTTTGGAGCCAGTTTGGTCATTTCCATTGCTTTTTCTTGCATTTGGACCAAGTTGTGCCTTTATGCGAAAACGTCGAGTATTTTCATTTTCAAACCACAAAACTACATTTTCTGGGAGTTTGCCAATGTGTTCATCAAGGGGGAGATTGTGGATATCATGGGGATATGCTCATGATCTTAGGATGATGATACAATTGGCAATGGCTTTTGTGGTTGGTCGATTCAAGTGTTTTCGGCAAAGAAAGAATCTGGTGTCGGTCATTGGCGGTCGACCGCCATTTCAGTGATCGGACCGCCATACCTCGAATAGTTTTTTGGTTAAGTCCCAGGGGCGGTCAGACCGGCCAAAATGGCGGTCTGACCGATTTTGACTTAATTCGTTGAGTTGTTTGGCGATGCTTGTTGGGTTAGCTTAAGTGCATGGGCTTCAGTGCATATGTGTTGCATGTTGCATGTTTTCACTAACGTGGGTCAAGTTGTGAAGAACTTGTTCCCGAATTCGATTTGCTTGTCTATTGGTGTGCAGGTTGCTTGGAGGTCAACGACGGTCAACGGCGAGGAGGATCGGGACTAAGCTTGGAGAGCTGAGGTCCAGAACGATCAAGGATGCCGGGTGAGGTCAATGGACTCAAGCGTGGCGCATAATGGACAAGGATAACCTAACGGGCAGTTCGGTGCGACTGGTTGATCAAGCGGTGCGGGGGTCGGTGCAAGTGCCATAGTGGTCCGGTGGGAACCGGATGGGAGAGACTGCCGACACGATGAGAGCCGCTGGATCAACCTACACGTGGCAAAGCATGGGAGTGCTTCGTGCAGTTCGGACTCGGTCTTTGGAAAAGATCGAGAAAGGGTATTTTGGTAATTTTACCAAAAACCGCATTGGTGACCTTTTGCCAACCTACAGCGCAAGACGGAGCATAGTGAAGCGGATTAGGTCAAGAGAGTTGAAGATGGTGTTTTAAAATACGTGCGTGTGTGACCCGTTTGTGTTGGACCTTAACAGGAGCCCATTAGGGTTAACTCTCTAGAAGCTAGGCCTCCATATAAATAGGGGTGGCTGCTGTCAAACAGCACCCAAGCACTTCGTTTGTAAACCCTAGTTTGGTTTTTGGGTATTAAAGAAAGAGGAGAGGCTTAGGGCTCTAGGGAGATGAGTTGAGTTGTGTGCTCAAGGATTGAGCTTTGTCCTCAATGGATGGAGTGGCTGTAAACCCTCTCAACCTCAGATCAATCTATGGATGATTTCCAAAGATGAGTCTCTTTTGTGTTTTTGCTCTATATTTGTGATCTTTGGTCTTTTCTTGAACCTTTGGTTTTTGGTTGGTTTCGTGCCTTCTTCCACCTTGCTGTGACATGTGGGAACTTATCTAAGATCACCTAGATCATCAATCTCCCACGAGCAAGTGTTGGATCAAGTTTTTCGTTTTGCTCGGTTTTGTACCCTCCTTCGGTAAAACTGAAAAAGATCAAAACTTTGACGTGGATCTACTGTGGCGACCCGGCCCAGGGCACACCCGGGAGGTCCGAAAAGGGACCCTCAGGATGTCCCGAGAGCTCCCTCAGGATCTCTTAGGAGGTCCGTAAAGAACTTCCCAGGACGTCCCGAGAGGACATGTCGGTAGGACCTCCAGACCTCCCGAGAGGTCCGATAGAACCACTCGGAGGTCTGGGGTCCCGACCCTGAGGAGGTCGTTGGACCTCAGACCTCCTCAAGCTCCACGCGCTACTCGAGGGAGGTCCGAAAGGAGCCAACCCGAGGAGGTCGTGAGGCTTGAGGATGAGCCTAAAGTCCACTGCGATCTAAACTGGTCCCCAAGGATCATCGACCAGTTCTCACAGCAAGCAAGTGACAGCAAAAACATCCACAGAACTTTATTAACAACAAAAGGAGGTTTGATTACAAGGGGTTGCTTACAAGCTCCAGCAACCAAGAGCACACAAACGCAGCGGCAAAACAAAAGACAGTGTCCACCCATTACACCATAGGTGATTGGCTGGAGGGCGCGGCCTAATTGATTTGGTCATCTTCATCATCATAAGAATCTTCACCTGCTCAATTCATGAATCAAGCAAGAGTGAGCACAACAACCGTGCTCGCAAGTTACACCTGTCAATTAACAGAATGACATGCATAGGGATACATCAAGGGAAAGCATATTAGGGTTGATTTGCAAAAGGCTAATTTTATTTCAAATACAAGTATTAAGTTTCAAGGCAGGTTACAATAGTTAAAATTCATTTTTGTCAAATCCATTTTCAGTTGGATAGCATTCATCATGAAGATGGTGAAGGATACCCTCCTGTCACATGGCTTCCCGCCCAAACCCAATTTGGTTAAACCACCAAAACCAATTTCATAAGTCTTTTGAAAACCAAAACCAAGAGCTAACTTTGAGTGACATTGCCAAGATGTCCATGACCATGACACGACTATTCAATAGATTTACACTGCAGAGGTTGTACACTTTACCCACATGACATGAATTCTCTAGTTTGCTTGGCATCCGTTGATACCACCTCACACTTCCTTTGGTGAGAGGTCTAGAGAACATAACAAGGCTTTTACAATGCATCGCTCCACCGCAGTCCACCCATATTAAGGTTTCGCAGATCCCCCCTTTGGATAGAAACCCGCCGGGTAATGGGGTGCCCTCTCTTATGCCAGGTGGGACTACAACAGTCGTAACATGACAACCCACCGCCTCCGCCGGATCAACCACGAAGAAGCTTTGCAAATTAATTAGCCAGGTCCCACGCCCCACACTAGAGACATGTGGTTGCACGATTGTGGCATAGCCCATTATAGGCTTAGCAAGTGGTGTCTCAAAGACCGGTCCTTAACTGACCTGGGCGACAAACCTCAACCCTAGGGCATCAGATCACACGACCCCCGTGCATAGACATGCACCAACCAAACAACCAGCTTCGCCCAAGTCCAACTCCATTTATCATTTTCTTTGCTTTTCAAACCTCCATGGCACACCAATGCCATGGCTAGTTGTAAAACCTCCATGACACACCAATGTCATGGGCGAATCCCCATGACACACCAATGCCACGGCCCAGATCATTTGATTAAGTGATATTTTGGTCAAAACTCCCAAATCAAGATTTTGGTCTAAGCAAGACTAAGCATTCCATTTTTCAAGAGCCACGGGTCCTCACTATTGTAAGAACCAGGTTTTATCTAGGGTGACAATGAGGTTGATTCAACATGGACAATGGTCATACCAAGCAGTAGGCATAACTATGAATTGAAAGATAGGCATTGAAATAACTTAGTAAAGTAAGCATGCATACATCTTTGAAATCGACAAAAGTAATTTTAAGTATTGGGTGCAACATGATCAAGAGTGTAACTTGCCTTGCTCAAAATCTTGAGCTTCTTCCTCTCCCTAACAGAACTCTGGTTCCACACGGCCTTGGCAATCTACACGGTGAAAACCAAATGACTCAAATAGAGCTCCAACAAAATCCAAAGGAAAATCTTAATAAAACTCCAAAGTAAACCAACAGAGAGATTGAGAGGTTGGGAGGAGGTCCAATGAGCTTGTAGGAGGAGGACCAGAGAGTGCTCGGTTGAGCCAGGGAGTGGAATTTGAGGAAAAATGAGAAAGGAAGGGCCGCCCAAGCTATATATAGTTGGAGCTAATGCACATGACCCAGAATATGAGTCCTCAGGAGTTGGTAAGGAGGACAATGGGAGTAGGCAAGGAATGTGACAATGGTATGACATGAGTACTGCAAAGGTGAGAGCATTTAATGTGATACAACATGCATTAAATGCGGTGAAGACTTCCTTGCCCAAGGACACAGTCAAAGGTAAAGGAAACTGGGTGTGACTACCCAACGGGGGCAGCCAGGACCCGCAGAGGAGGTCCTGCGAAGAAATTGAGGAGGTCTTGCAGTGAACAAAGGGAGATCCTCACCCATAGGGGAGGTCCTAACTGTTGGATCTCCAAAAAGGAGGTCCAAACAGCCAAGATTAAGTGCACCAAAGGAGGTCCACAAGAGCTAGGAGGAGGTCCTCACCCGCCAGGGAGGTCTAGACGGTTGGATCTCTAGGAGGGAGGTACAACGGTTGAGATCAATGTAAATGGGGAGGTCTGCAAAAGTAAAAGGAGATCCTCACCCGCAAGGAAGGTCTAGACGGTTGGATCTCCGAGAGGGAGGTCCAACGGTTAAGATCAATTACAAACAGGGAGGTTTGCAAAGGTAAGAGGAGATCCTCACCCGCAAGGGAGGTCTAGAGCCGTAGGATCAAATCCAGGGGAGGTCTGAATGGTTAGGATTTCCAAGGGGAGGTCCTAACGATCGGGTCTGCTAAAAAGGGGAGGTCTGGACGGCCAAGATCTCCAAAGGAGGAGGTCTTGATGGCCAGATCTTCAAGGGAGGAGGTCCGGACAGTTAAGATCTCCAAGGGGGAGGTCTTAACGATTCAGATTTACAAGGAGGAGGTTTAGACGGTTAAGATCTCCAAGAGGGAGGTCTTAACGGTCCAGATTTACATGGAGGAGGTCTGGACGGTTAAGATCTCCAAGGGGGAGGTCTTAACGGTCCAGATTTACAAGGAGGAGGTCTGGACGGTTCAAATCTCCAAGGGGGAGGTCTTAACGGTCCAGATTTACAAGGAAGGAGGTCGGGACCGCTGGATTTCGATCGGACCGCCCAGAATGATATAAGGCCCAGGGAGGGTGGGACGTTCGAACCATCTGAACGTCTCACCAGGATCAAACCGTCCAATGCAAATCGGACGACTCACGATCAAATAGAGATGCAAATAAACAAGGAGGAGATCCTGGAGGACCTGGGGAGGTCCAGTAGGACACAGGGAGGTCCACTAAAGGTAAGGAGGGGTCCTGGAGGACGTGGGGAGATCCTGAAGGACACGGGGAGGTCCAATAAAGGTAAGGAGAGGTCCTAGAGGACATGGGGAGGTCCTGAAGGACACGGAGAGGTCCAATAAAGGTAAAGGGAGGTCCTAGAGGACATGGGGAGGTCCGGTAGGACACAGGGAGGTCCAAGTGAACAAAGAGGAGGTCCTAAGAAGCAGTAGCACTGCAAAGTGCGGGCGGTACTACCGAGTTGGTGCTGGAGGGAACCTCCAGAGAAGGTTTCAAGGATACCAGCAACGAAGGAAAGTCCAAGTAACACGAAAAGCTTCAACAGGATTCCAAAGGAGCTCAGATGCACATGAGGGTGGCGTAGGTTTGGGAAGGTTGTAAGCCAGAGAAAACCCGAGAGGGAGATTTGGACCTAGGGAGGTCCATGCATTTGGGAGATGTAGACCCAAGGAGGTCTGGACCAAGGGAGGACAACGCAAAGGAGGTCCGGACCTTTGGATCCAAACGAAGGAGAGGTCTAGGCCATTAGATCCCAGACGAAGGGAGGTCTGGTCCAGAGGTGGATAAAAGATGGACAGAGAAGGGAAGACCATCAAAACTCCAACAATTAAGCAAACCAACAAGGAACTTTAGTTGAAGTTTGGGTTAGTCAACTTAAATCCATTGTGAAATTTCAGGTTAAGCTTTGAATTCTCATCAAAACAAACTGGTTCTTTTTATTTTGAAATTTTTTAAAAAAGGCTCTGAAAATCAGGTTGTCACATCTACTCAATTGCTTCTTGGAATAGGTTCCAAATATTTTTAGGAAGGTGTGTTCCAAGTTTGGTCAAGTTTGGTTGTGTAGATCAAAAGTTTGATCGATTTTCGTTTTGGATCCCGAGCTGTCTGCACTGTTTCTGGTCAGAGCCGGTTAGACCGATTTCCTAACACCGGTCAAACCGCCTGTCGGTCTGACCGAATTTTTGCCGGCGGTCTAACCGATTACCAGATTACAGTTTGGTCTTTTTGGTTCTCTTCTTTAGGGTTTTTGGTTCAAGTTCAACACAAGTCTTCTGTTGTTGATCCTGATAGCTCTCATAGCTATTGGGGTGAATCTGGTGTTGAATCTGAACGAGGTGAAAATTAGGCAAGTTCCTATTCACCCCCCTCTAGGCGCCTTTCCGATCCTACAAAGTCGCTATGAAAAAAAAATGTCAGGTAAAAAAGAACGGAGGGATTAATTAGCACTTGTAATAATGGAAACTAGGGGACTGTTTGGTTCAGCGCCAAAACAATCTATACCAAAATTTGGCGTTGCCTTAGGTATTTGGCTAGCGTTTGATTCAATACCAAAATTTTTTTTTGCCCCAAAAATTTTGGGTTTGCTCAGCTTTCCCGAGCCAATTCGTTGGCTGTGTTCGGTGCCAAATTTGGCCACCAAAAAATTGGCTAGGTAGTAGCACGCACAGTGCTACGTGTCACATTTTGATTGGCATGGCTAAGTGCATTAATTGCTTGGTTAGATGGATTAATCAGTTTCAAATGATCATATTTCCTAAACCGAGTTTCCGATTTGTGATCCGTTTGAACCGTTGTGTTCCTTGTCATTTTATCAGCAAAACAAGACCCATGTTGACATATTTTGGGGCAAAAAAAATAGCTATCATGCGGGGCCAACGTGTCATACTCACAATTTTGGCAAATTTTGGCATGGCTGCAATTTAAACACATCAATTTCGACATTACCCATGAATTGGGATGGCTACGATCCAAACACCATTTTTTTGCCCAGGTTTTGGTATTGCCAAAATTTTGGTATGGTTATCTAGGGAGGTAAACCAAACAGGCCCTAGAAGTGGGATATAGAGAAGAGCATGGACACACCTGACTTGTACTTAGAACTGTAGTAGTACTGTTGTTTATGGTTCTCGCATTTGTATTTCTTGATGTCCGAAAAGGTAATTCAACTTACTCGGTCAACTAACGTAGGTACCTGGATTATCCGGACTTCTGAATCTGGAAGGCTCATGTATATTAGCACTAGTTCCTAGATCAGTAACTAGTATACACGGTTACATTATTGAATATCAACACATATCTTGCAAACATAAAACTATTTCATAACATTAAACAAAAGAGTAATGACCTTACGCTCGAAGCTTATAATCACCGTCCTTTCAGGCTAAACAACTCGAATAAACTGTTGCGAAAGAAGATAATTGTTAGACCATGCGGTATTGTCAAGGCTTTTGCTGATGAATAATTGACTTTGGGGTTGCTTGGAATTTGCGGTTGTTAGAAGGTTCCGTTGTTCCGTTTGGGTGGCTGGTTTAAGGTCTTTTCAGGTTCGCCAGAGGTCTTCAAGGTCCTCCTCGGAAGCACCTGCGTGGACTCATGAGGACCATCCAAGACCTCCCTATGATAAATCTGGTCCATCCAGGACCTCCCCCGGAGCACCAACCCGCATCAATTGTGTCAATCCAGGACCTCCCCAGGAGAACCAACGCGCATCAATCTGGACCATCCAGGACTTCCCCAGGAGAAACAACATGAAGCAATCTCGTCCATCTAGGACCTCCCCAGGAGAATCAACGTGGAGCAATCTTGTCCACTCAGGACATCCCCAGGAGAATCAACGTGGATCAATCGAGACCATTTAGGACCTCCCCATGAGCACCAACGTGGATCAATCTGGACCATTCAGGACCTCCCCCAGAAGCTTCAACGTGGATCAATCTGGACCACTCAGGACCTCCCCTTGGAGCTATTTGGACCGTCCAAGACCTCCACCTATGAAGAGGTTTTTTGAGTACTGTAGCTCCGAGCACTGTTCACCGAGGTACTATAGCAAGGAGGTCTTCCGATGTACTGTAGCGATGAGGTCTTCTGAGGTACTGTAGCGATGAGGTCTTCCAGGTACTGTAGCAAATAGACAAGTCTGTTCAGGACCTGATGAAGATAATGCTTCTAAAATTTTGAGATCTTTAGGTTCTGAGTGGTTGATGGTTGTCACAACTATCAATCAAACTGTTGATCTAGATAATTTAACCATGGATGATATTTTCTCTAGATTGAAAACCTATGAGATGGAAGTTTTGCCATATAAGATCGATATATCTTCACCATTAGCACTTGTGACTAACCCCATGTAGGCTGCTTCTTCGAGTTCTTTTCTTGTGTCTGCCTTGTCTTCTTTTTCAGATGAACAGCTCGAACAACTCCCTGAAGAGGACTTGGTATTGATCTCCTCACGAGCATACAAGGCACTCAACAACATGAGGATGAGGAAGCGAGGTGGCGTCTCAAGTTCAATCAAGTGCTATGAATGTGATGAGCCAGGTCACATTAAGGTGGAGTGTCCAAAGCTCAAAGGAGAAAAGATCAAGGAAGACAAGAATTATCGTCATCGGCCATCCAAGAACAACAACACCAAGGGTGGTAAACTCCATTGCAAGTTTGCTGAAAAGATCATATCGGCTATCGAGCAACTTGAATTGAGTGATGTGGAATATGAGAGTTGCGACGACATCAACGATGATAATGATTCTAAAGGCAAAAAGAAGAACGACGACTTCACGGGCATGTGCTTCATGTCAAGCAACGACGACGACAGTGATCTCGATGAGGTAAGACCATCATATGATGAACTTGGAGATGGTTTGATTAAACTTGCTATTGAATTAAAAAAGACAAAAAAGAAACTGAAAGAAAATAATTATCTTGTTAAAATCTTAACTTCTGAAATTAATAGACTTAGAGCTTTTATTCCTGATGATGAATCATGTTAGTCTTGTCAAGTTTTACATTCTGAGTTGGAGACTGCTAGGTCAATAAATGCTAAATTTGATGATTTAAGACTAGCACATAACTCTTGTGATGAAAAGTTAAAACTTGCAAATGATAAAATTGAAAAGCTCAAGTTTAGTGCTTCTACATGTTTAGAGTCAAGTATTTCAAATACTCAATTTAAAACTTGCTCTAATTGTAAATTGCTAGAAGCTAGACTAAATTCATCTCAGGAATCAATTCAACAGATGCTTTATCATGAGATAGCTTCTTGCTCTAACTATCCTAAACTTACAATAGAAATTGAAGTTCTGACCAAACAACTTACTGATTTTACTGAAAAGCAAAGGTTGGCTCAGTCTAGTGCTTCGAAGAAAATCGTGAATGAATTTGTCAAATGCACAGCTTGTCCTACTCTAGTTAAAGAAAATGAGTATCTTAAGGACACTTTAGAGAGATTCTCTTTTGGTAAGAAAAATTTGAATATGATCCTAGACAAGTCAAAAGTGAGTGTTAAAAGTCAAGGTCTAGGATTTAACTTTGTTGAGCATGCCAAGAATAATCCTCCTAAGGTTGTTAAGCTTCTTGAACCTAAAAAATTTGAAGTAGAATATGAACCAAAACAAACTGTGTTTAAATCTGCTGGTTTTGTGCAAAGTTCTTCTGCTAATGCTGTAGGTGCTAGCTCATCTTTTCAAAATGATTCTGATTATGTGAAATTTCATTGCGCCTATTGTGGTAGAGATGGGCACTTGCATGAATTTTGTTTTAGGCGTGCTAAGAAAGAGAAAAAGGAAAGATTGAATGCTTTAAAACAAAAACGTGCATCCATTTTTGCTGCTCCTAGAACTAATGTGGAAGCTAGGTTTTTAGAGGATTTTTATGATGGCTTTAAATCTGCTTCACGTACTGGTTTGGGATTTAAATCTCATAATTCGCGTTCTGATCGCGCATATGCACGTGGTTCTTGCTCCAGCTTTGTTGCTCCTGTTCATCGTGTATCTCAGTACTAGATTCCTAAATCTTATCTCACTAACCCCAGTATTGTGAGACCAATATTTCCTGTGATGTAAGAACAGCTAACGAGGTTGGAGATCATAAGCTTGATTTGGTTCCAGTCTTTTGCGTCATTGCTTGATTGGATCACTTCATGGTTCTTCACTTTCTTTGATGACTTCCAAGAGGTATCACTTTCTCAAAGATCATGTGGAAAGGGTGATGTTGTTCTACACCTTGTTGAGTTTGTTTTTAGATTGCTGTTTTCTCTCAACTGCTTGATCTGCACGGTTTGTTCTTTTGTGAAGTGAATTGGGTGTGTTGCATCCTATGGGCTTATTCTGAGGGGAAGTTTGGCTTTAAAAGTTCAGAAGCTTTGTTTATTATTCTTGTCAAACAAATCATTAAGTCCAAGCCATTGAAATCAAATGAGTTATAGAGCTTTCTTTATCATATTTATTCATGTGCTATGTAGCTTTGATCTTGACTGGTTATAATTAATTTGCTACATTAGAACTAAAGCATGATATGGCTGAAAAACTTTGACTAGATTGATTATTGTTATCACTTTGCGTTGTTCATCGAAAAGGATGAGCATGTTTGTGAGCCTTATTTTAAATATTGGATTTGAAGCAAGTATGTCTGTCATTGCAATCCTGTTATGCTCACTCATTTTGGCATGTTATAATAAAAATAAAAATAAAAATGATGAGAAAGAGAAAATAGAAAAGATGTATGCCTCAAGCATGCCATACATATCTATGTATTCAAAAAAATAAATTATATGCACACAAAAGTGCTCAAATAAAAAGAAGTATGCTTCAAGCATGCCACCTTGAAAAGAAGTATGTTACAAGCATGCCACATGCATAAGATTTGAATGTGAAGCAATAGGGTGTTACATGAGGACTTCCTAGGAGATAGCTCATCTAGATTTAACGAATCAACATGGATTGCCTCTTCTCCATGAGCACCAACATGTTAGGCTTTAACTTTTCATGGTAATATCTCTTTGTGGTCTTATAATCGTCTTTTAGTCATTGTTTGAGATGCCATGTCATTGAATTAAAAGTGTGATATGCGTGTGAACTTAATCATTCTACAAACTTGTTTTGACTTTGCTACATGATACATGTTTTGATTATCATAAGGCTTTTGAATTATAGTTGTTCTAATATGATTCTTTCATCAAACATGGATGGTGCTAGCTACTCTTGGAAGTCCTCGTTTAGTGAATCAACGTTGAAGTCTACACGCCGAAAACACGAGCAAAAATAAAGAAATAAAAAATAAAAATAAACTCCAAAATTGTAAAATTAGTACTGATGGATAGATTATGAATTTAAATGAATTTAGGAAAAATAATAAGATCAATTGGAGCTCATATGAAGGAGCATACTTCTGAAAGTTTGTCGAAAAAGAAATTACTAGAAAATGATAAAGAGAGGAATATTCTTTCGGCTGAAATAGTACAAGAAATAATAGAGAATGACATGTGGGGTCCACTGTTAGTGAGAGAAGAAGGAAGAACAGAAAGGAAAGAAATGAAGAACATAGCACAGGCACGACGGCTCAGGATGGCGGCGATCACGGTGAACGGCAGGGCAACGACGAAAATGGAACGGCGAGCTGGTGGCGGTCCTCTAGGTGGTAGCGTCGCGGTCGGAGGGGCACGACAGTGGTGCTCACGACAACAACAACGGTTCGGGTGGCATGGGTGACGGCCGTGACGACGCTCCAATGATCTTCTTTGGGAGGCGAAGCGCGCATGAGCACGACGACAATGAGGGGATCACACTGGGTCATAAAGCATGGCTGGAGGGGGTCTGAGGTCGCGGGGCGATGACGGTAGTGTAACATCCCAAATGTACAAATGGAACCCAACCCAGGTTTGTGTTTCAAATGTAACCTATTATGGGTGTGTGTTTCAAATGTAATTAAATGAGTAGAAATTAAAACTTGTCTCACATCTTGAAACCCTTGAACATTTCCATAATTCTTGTCAAGAGTTGTGGAATTCAAAAACAGAAATCTCCTGTTGACTAAAGTCAAACCCTTATTCCACTTTGTCACAAATCTTGTGCCAATCTTGGAAAATATTTTTCTTTGGTTCTAGGGATGCTGTGTGACCCCTCTGAATTATTTCAAAAAATTTAGAAATTATTTGATAATTTTTGGAGGCAAGTCAAACCAAATTTTCAATTGGTCAAACCCTAGAACAGCACTTGATGAATTTCTTGAGAAAAATTCATTGCATAAAAATCTCTGGAAATTTTATGTAAGGTTAATCCTGGAGTGAGGAAGCTCCAGTCAAAATTTCGGAATTTTTGGAGTTAGTTTGCTACCTCTAAAAATTCCTCTAAACTCAGCCTTCAAAATTAAACTCAAATCTGACACTGTTCCTTGGGTCCGAGCCACCTTCAAGTGGGTCGAACCCAACCTCATCTCAGCTCAGCCCGAGCTCCTCCTTGCTGAAGCGAAGCAGCGCCGTTGATCCAAATCAATGGCCACGACCTCCTCTCTCCGTCAGTCATTGCCGATCCAGATCTAGCGGCCACGACCTCCCCTCTCCTTTCGTCGCCATTGGATCAAAATCCAACAGCCATGACCTCCCATCCCTTGTCAGTGTCATGTGCACCAGCCCGACCTCCCCTCTCTGTTGTGCGCCGTTGGATCAAAATCCAACAGCCACGACCTCCCCTCGATGTTGTGCGCCCTTGGATGTAAATCTAATGGCCATGACCTCCCATCGCGTCTTGCGCAACCGCCACAACCTCCCACCTCTGTTCGTCGCCGTTGGATCAAAATCCAACCGCCACGACCTCCCACCTCTATTCGTTGCCGTTGGATCGAAATCCAACAGCCACGACCTCCCATCGCGTCGTGCGCAATGGCCATGACCTCCACTCTCTGTTGTGCGCCATTGGATCGAAATCCAACGGCCACAACCTCCCATCGCGTCATGTGCACCAGCCCGACCTCCCCTCTCCTGTCGTCACCGTCAGATCCAGATCTAGCGGCCACGAATTCCCCTCTCCTTTCGTCGCTGTTGGATCAAAATCCAACAGCCACGACCTCCTATCTCCTTTCAGCGTGCGACCTCCCCTTTTCTTTTCCCTACCATGCGATGGAGATCTAGCGGTCGCGACCTCCCCTTTCCTTTTCGCATCACCGGTTTTGATCAAGGGTCACGACTTCCCTTTGATTATCCAACGTCGATATCCTACCGTTTCTTCTCCTTCCTCGGTCTCTGGCGTCAGATGCGCCATGGTAGAGGGAGAGTAGTGCCTTGTCACCTCCCAACCGCTCTTTTGCTGCAAGCATTAAATGTGGGTCAACCTTTCGCCCCTAAGTCTCGCTGCAGACTGCCCCATCCCTCCGCGGCCCTTGTGGCGCCATGAACCGAGCGTGGGCTAAGCTCACCATGGAGCTTAACCCTAGCTCAAGGCCTCGCTCCCCAGCTTATAAAAGGTCCCTCAAGACTCCTTGGCATTCTTTAAACACCCTTAAGCTTCTCCTCGCTCAAATGAGCTCAAGCACCCGTGAGCGCCCAACCGCCATTGCTACACCTCGGAGCTCCTCGGTGCCGACAGGGTTCCAGGGGTCCTTCCTCCGTTCTCTTTGCTTCCACTTGAGCCCCTCATCACCCTGGTGCTTTTCCCTAACTTGATTTTAGATTGTCTCCACAGGAGCGACTTAATTTCGAGTTTTCGATCCATGCGGCCGTGAGCACCCCCTTCTTCCCCATCGCCGGTAAGAAGCTTCTCCCTTCAATTTCTTGCTATGGGAGCATCTCCGAGCTATATGGAATCCATCTTGATGACGCAGTCTGGTTAATTTTGCTCAGGCTGCCTCGTCATCGTTGTCGTGTCTAGCGCTGGCGTGGGTCTTCATCACGGAGCTGCTCTCTTCCTTCGCCCCTCGCGACCTCCGTAACCTCTCGTAGTCCCTAGGAGCTGGGCACTGGTTGGTTGAACCGCTGCGGAGCTCCTTTGTCGCTTGTCGCTTGGTCGTGCTTAGCACCGCCGCCTCTCTCTAGGCTGCCGCTCGTCCACCACCGCAGTGTGAGTGGTACCAGAGGGTGCGTGCTATTGTGCACCCATAGCTAGTCAGAGCTCGCGCCGCCGCGGGTTCGAGTCATCGGCGGCGACCATTTCTTGCCATCGGTGCGTTGTCGACGCCGCAAGACAAGGCGTGCCTTGCGCGACGTGGCTCGTAGAGCCGCCCAATCTCTTAGATCTGCGGTCTCGATTTTGCGGCGTTTGTTCTTCGTTCGCTGGACCATCCATCGTTAAGCTCTACTCAAAAGATGCCGGCTCCAGAAAATGGATTTGCAAATTGGTTTAGAAATAGACTTTTAATGTTGCTCTAAAATTGCAATTAACTTGTAAAATACATAAGTAATTCTCTATAGATCCTTTTTGAGTGAATCCAATTGTGTTGGCTTTTCTGTTAGTGCACTAAATGGTAGAATAGGATTTAGGCATGTCACTATTTTCAACAGAAATGTGGGTGCATTTCAATTGTGCTCTTTTGCATGCCTTTGAAAAATCATAAAACATGCATCATAGCTCCAAATGAGGTGAACTCAATTGTGTTATTCATCTCATGAGGTGCTTGACTTACCATAAAAATCCCAGGTGCAACACCTCTTTGGAAAATTATGCTAGAGAATTTAATTTGGATGAACAGTAACCGATTTCTATTTTCCAGCATTTTCCAGGCTGAGCAGATTTGTTTTGGCCATAAATTTTTCATTGAGAATCCAAATCAATTGGTTCTTATTGCTAAATTCTCTAAAAATCATGCTCTTGCTTCTGTAAAATTTCATGGCATTTGGAGAAAGTATGCTGTGGAGTCCTTTCGGTTTTTTTCGTTCTTATCGGTTCTTTTCGCATTTTCGTTAGGTGCCGACGAGTGTGTTGATAACGAGAGTGTCCCCCTACAGCAATCTGAGCATATCCAGCAAGGCAAGCAGTTTGATCATATCCAGTTAATCCTATTACTTTTAAAGTCTAATACTTTGTTTAACTTGTATGTATGCATGCTTACTTTGTGTTAAATTATCGATTAGTTGAGCCTATAAATGCATACTCTGTAGGTAAATGTTCATTCTTTACTACTAAGCCTAGGATTATCTTGCTGTGATTTAGAGTTCGATGATGGACTCTTATCACTTAGTAGTTACGTTGATAATACTTAGAAATGCTTAGATACCAGTAGAAATGGGCGGTTGTCGACATTATGTCGATGACCTTGATCACACAAAAATTATTATTCCATTATGTCCAGCACTTGTGCTTTGTTACTTTGTAAAGAAATAAAAATAAAAATGAAAGCAAAATTGTTATTGACTTGGGCACAATGGTTGTTGGTGTGATCTCATGGTGTGATGGAATGGTGCCTAAGTCCCTAAGGACCGAGTTACTTGGGCCACTAAACTGAGCAATATTGCGTGCTAATGACACGAAGGTATATGGGACCCCTCTTGACTAAGTACTTTGGGGGGTGTTAATTATGAGCTGGTTGGTGGTGTTAAAAGAAAAATATTTTTATGATACGAGGGGAACATCTGTAATTTGGCTTGAGCTGGCTGATGTGTCCTTCTCTTTGTCGGGTTGCGGCTCTTAATTAGCATCATCCATTAGAAATGTCTCGTAGGACTTAGCTGTACCGGCATACCAAAGAAAGTGTGCTAATCATGTGGCGAAAAGGCGGTCCGACGTGTGGGTACATTGGTACACCCCTGCAGGGATAAAACTATTCGAATAGCCTCGTCCTAGGTTATGGACATGGTTGGCAAGGTCACTCAAGAACTAGACTCAACCATTTAATTAAAACTTGTTGGGTGGTATGAATTTGGTAATTCATGCTATTGTTGTGGTGACTATTGGGTTAGTCACTTCTAGGTTACTGTTGTTATTATTATTGTATCATTGTTACTTCAACATTTAAAAATGCTTTGTCAAATTGCTTTCAATCTATTACAATATTGCAAACGAAAACTTGCTTTATGCTAAAATGAGCCTAAAGCCTTCCACTTACATAAAGCTTGCATGTAGCTAATTATAGGCTGTTACCCTTACACGTCAGTCTTGCGAGTACATCTTTTTGTACTCATTTGCTTTGCTTAACTGTAATTGTTGTAGAGGAAGAAGTGGAGCCCCAAGGGCCCTACTTTTGTGAGATGTGCGGTGGTTGGGACGACTAGGTTGGTGGCTTGGTTGGTTGCCTTGTGGGCTACAGGCAAACCATATGGCTTTCTTTTGTTTATTGCCATCGTGTGGCTTTCGCTTCCGCTTTTGTTTTTCTCTTAGTTGTATTTAGCCGGTCGGCTCTTTTGTAATAACTCTCTATATTATGTATGTCTTTTAATTAATCTAGTTCGTGCTTGAGTTCTATGTTTGTATGGAATTGATGCATGATTTTGTAAAGGGGTGTGTATACTGCATGTCTGGGAAGTATACATATCTCGAAGACACGGGTTATTTTGTTTGTGATACTAGGGTCAATGGATGACTAAGCGCTACAAGCCAAATAAGCCGGGGTCCTCACAGGTAGGCAACAGAGAAGAAGGGATAGTGGTGGCGGCGCTTCATGGTGGTGCAACTATTGGTGATATGCCCTAGAAGTGATCATGGAGATGATTGTGTCATGTCTATGTTTCTTATTTATAGAATATGTTCATTGGATGAATCATCATTTATAAAGGTTAACAAGTATGTGACTTGTTGGTAAAGCTCTTTGATAGTTAAATGATGTCATTCTAAAAGCATCTCTGTTCGGTTGCCAATGGTCGAGACACTATTGGCTTATCAACCAACACATATATTGATTGATGACCATGTTTCAGCGTTCACAGATATCGCGATATCAAATCAATAATGTGAGTACATGTTAGAGAGAATAGTGTTGGATTGACCCAACTTGAGTCACTATTGAGATTGTTATGCTTTTATGTGTGATGAGTTGGTCTTAAGCAATGATGATGTATCATCTTTAGACCTGAGATCGGCATGGTTTTGTACATGTGTAATAGTACACTTAGGTGTTGCCAAACGCTAATTCTTAACTGGATAGTTATATAGGTAGCTTTCGGGTATGTTATGAAACATGCGGGGGGATGTGACTGGTCGGATATGGGATTTGTCCCTCCTAACATAACAGGAGAGATATCTCTGAGCCTCTCGATGTGGTTGGATAAACAAAGTGCATGGTTGTGCCAATGGTGGTCGAAGAGTTGACCACACAAAGTTATTCGCCACTAAACCGAGAAAGTATTGAATAGTCTATAGATGACAGATATCTCACCAGGAGTTCAACCAGATATCGTGAGGCAAAAGGAGAATACGCAAGTAGTTCGTTTAGTCCGACCAGATACAAACTGGTCATACGAAGATACAGACTAGTCATAAGCTGGTCGTACCTGATCAATTACTGGTCGATGAACTAGTCATATGGAGTTACGAACTGGTCGTGACTAAACATGAACTGGTCGTATAGAGATACAAGCTGGTTGTAAGTGATGAGGACCTGATCGTAGATCATATTGCATAAGGTTCGTCCGATATAGTATTTATATGTATTCGGGAATCGTTATGTCCCGCTAGGAACCGCTAACGACTTGTGGTCGGAAAGAAGTTTCTGAGTCACAACTGATTACGCATGAACCTACAGGGTAACACACTTAACAGGTTGGAACAAACGAATTAGGATAGGAGCTATGGGCTCTTTATAAGGGGACGCATGGGGCTATTAGGACATATGAGTTGCACCACCAAAACTCTAGTCGCCATCTCCCCAAAGGCTCTATCGTGTGCATTGGTGCTAGCACACTGGCATACGATGTTCCATCCCTGAACGCATGGATACCATAGAGGCGCTATTGCGATTGCTGCTACATTGATTGAGGACGATCCACGACCTACACAAGGAACGTGATTGGTTGCTGGAGGAGACGATCGGTGCTGCGGATGTTGGACGATCGACTACGACCAGTGCATCAATGCACTCATTGTTGGATCAGGCTGCTCCAACTCTTTTTCTACTACACTTCGCGTCTAGTGGTATGATCTATGATCTCTTACTTGCATGGCTTCCTAGTTTACGTGGTAGAAATTTTGAATTGCATGCTAGTGTAGCCTACATGTATCCCTTTAGTGGTATCAGAGCCATCTTGTACAGTTCGTGATTGAGATTGGTCGCATATAATAGATATGCGGTAGTAGTAGATTGGATCTATTGCTATTCTGGTATGTTAACCTAGATCAGTTCATATAGATGGAGCAGTTTAGGCACTGGTTCATAAGATCAATCGGTTTCGACGTTAGTAGATGGGTTTGTGGGAGGTATGAGCTGCTAGCACCAGATGATTAACAACACTTGTTCACGATCGCATTGCATGATACTTCTACAGGTCGGAATTCCGCCTTGGGGGTACACCGCGATGCGTAGTCGTATGGACACCCTGATCATATTTGTTCGGAATAGGGTTAATGTGATTAATCCAATAAATTTCCAAGGCTCATTTACTTGAATAAGATTCATGTCCTGAATTTTTTTTCCAAGGGCGCTGCCCTCGAATCGCAAGGGGACCACCGTTGCTAGGAAAGCGTTGTTGCGTTATATAGTATTATGTGTTCATATCATGTAACATCCCAAAGTTCTGTTACCAAAAATAAAATTAATAAAATTATTATTTTATTGGAATTTTCAAAATTTTAAAAGAGTTTCCTTGGTTTTTCTTGAATTTTAAAGTTAAAAAGAAATTTTAATTAATTTCTTTGGATTTTATGGATTTTAAAAGGTATTTTCCTAATTTTAAATTTAAAATAATTTATGTGTGAAAATAAAAACCAACTTTAAGTTGGAAATAATTATATTAAGTTCAAAATAATTTAGGGAGTTTATGTGAATTGTTCCATAATTTTTTTAACTCCATTTTCTATTTTTCTAAAAAGCCCATTTGATTTATTGCTATTTCTGAACATCGAAAATGAATTAAAATTCGCAAATTCTTCTTTGGGCCGAAATACATCTCCCAGGCCCATTTCTCTTTTCCCACCGAGCCTATCACCACCCGAAGCCCAGCTCGCCCCCGCCCTTCTCTTTCCTTCTCACTTCTACTCGGGCCCCACCTGCTAGCCTCCCCCTCTCTTTCTCTTTCCTCATGCGGGGCCCACCTGTCACCCCTACTTCCTCCCACCTTCTTCTTCCTCTAGCCGCCCGTGCCAACCACCATGGATGCCTCGTGAGCTTTTGAATACCCACGATTTTCTTCACCCATTTGTCGCGCACATGTGCGCATTACCTTCCTCGCACCACACCGCCTCCATTCCGGCCCTTTCCTTCGCCTTTCTCGTGCGGTTTTGCCAGAATGTTCAACCGCCACCGCAACTGCCGTCATGCCTGATCTCCTCCCTACTCCTCCCCTTGTCCTATAAAAGGGAGCACCGTGTGCCTCTCCTCTCCCTCATCCACCCTGAAAATCCTAGCTCTCCTGTCCTTCTCCCCTCGTCGCAATCACCATTTTCCCCTCACCGTCTGCAATCACCAAACTCGCCGACCGCCGTCCGTGGAGCTCTGCCGCCATCTTCTACACAGTTGGCTTCATCGTCGCGCATTCTAACTCGTTCTCACCTCGCCACCGCCAGAGCGTCGCCGTAGCTACCACGTCGCCGTCAACTGAATCTCGCCATTGCCTTCCTCTTCATCGCCGGCCATCTCTTCACGCCTCGCTATCCTCTCCCTGTTGGTGCCCTCACCGGCCGTCGCCGCGGCGTGGAACGCTGGTGACCCTCGGGACCAGAGCAGGCCACCGTCGGCTGAGCCACATGGCCACCAGATTCGACAATTAAATCCTGCGCTGGTCCACCGTGGACTTCACACGACATGGGCCCACTGACTCAATAAGTAGATTTTCCTATAGAAAAATAATTCCATAAATTCAGAAATTCAATTTCTATCATTTCTTGTGAAATTCAATCTTTCATGAGCCCGTTCTCCTTCGTTCGAGTTCTCATTCCAGTTATTTAATTTGGAGTATTTGAATTTTGTTTGAATTTGGCTTGTTTTCGCATGTAGATTTCGACGACTTCGGAGAGCCAGATTTCGATGCCATTTCAGAACAACAGTTAATTAAGCAAGACAGTTACATCCTTTGATCATGTCTGATCCCAGTATTTAAATTATGTAAATTTAGTTTTAAATTATTATTGCATGCTTATTTCTATTCAATATAATTTAAATACCTGTTTTGAAATTGTAGTTAGTCCCAATACATTTGTATGACCAAATTTTGACATTGAAATATCCATACCTTGTCATGTTAGATGAAATCTAGTTCGTACAATAGTATGAACTAGAACATTTTGGGAAAACTTAAGCTTAGCCATGCTTAGACCTGAAATATTTGATTTGAGAATTTATAGCCAAAAATCAAATGTGGTTTAAATTGTATCCATAGCATTGGTGTGCCATGGAAGTTTGCAAATGACTGGAAAAATGAAATAAGATTAAAAATTGGTTTGGCCTTGGGCAAAATACATAGTTGGTGGGTGTAGGTTTATGCACGGGCTCAATTCAGTGAATGGTTGAGGCCCAGGGGTTAGTTTGGAAGTTGCCCAAGTTAGTTAAGGACTAGTCTTCAAGTCGCATCTTACAAAGCTCCACCGTACTACGACAAGTCTAGAATGTGATAGACATGGCTAGATAATTTGTATTGTTTCATTGTGGTTGTGCCATCTGGTTGTGTGGGTGTCGGAATGACCTACTATTTATTTATTCCCACATGGCGCAAGAGGGGGCTTCTAGCCGATAATTTAGTTCAAAGGAAGTGAAACCTTAGCGAGCATGACTACTTTGGGAGGGTGCACTGTAAAGGCCTTGTTATAATCACTTAGTCACACACCTACACAAGTGTGTCAAACGGACATTCAAAATTGATTATCCCTTGTGGATAAAGTTGTAGAACCTCTGCAGTGTGTAAAGCTATTCGAATAGCTGTGTTCACAGTCATGGACATGCTGAGCAAAGCCACTCAAAGTTAGGCTTTGATTTTATTTTTAAAATATTTTATAAAACAATTTATGATATGGATTGTTGTCCACAAGAAAAATTATGGGTTGAAGTCCCGGGTTGGTGCCCATGTTTAAGTTAATGTTATGTTGGTGCCTACACTAGCTTTATTAATTCATTTTAAATTTTTTTAGATATTGTAAAATTTGATCTTTTGAACTTAGTTATGGTATTTAAAAATGTCAAATATTGCTTTTGCACAAATAACCCTATAAGCCTTCCTGTGATAATATTCGTGCATGCATTAACTTTGTTATGGGTGTAACTTGCGGCATACATTTTTGTACTCACCCCTACGTAATAAAATGTTGTTCAAAGGAGGATGACTTCGCAACTGCTGAGGATCCCAATGACTAGGCCGTTACCATAGTCGATTGCATGTGGCAGATTAGATGGACACTATTACTTCTTCTTCGTCTTTCACTATGTTCTTTATTGTTGGCTTCTAAGCCTTTCTTGTAATAAACTATGATATTTATTAATAAATTTGTGTGAGTTATGGTTGTTACCATATTTATTTACCGTGTACACTAGCTGTTGTTCCACAGAGGATTTGGGCGTGTTTCTCCCGGGTCGGACATATCACCCGATAGAATTCGATTATATGCATAACTCATTTTGCAGGGATTGATGTGAATAGTGTGGCCCATTGTGTATGTGATACATTTATGGATTTTTCATGGCTTGCGTGTCATGTTGAGTTATAGCCATCGAGATACATATTATTGTATAACAGTCCACATGCCGACATGTGATGCTTGATTTTATCATTTTAATTCATTACTAGCTTTTAGGAGCAATTTCATAGTAGATGAATATGGTAATTTTCAAGCATGATGCCTCAGTGAATAGGAAGCGTGGTAATGGAGATTGCCCTATTAAGGGCCGTACTATTTCACGGTTTAATATGATTATCCGTAAATGTTTATTTTGTTATTGTTATACTATTGATGTAACACTTTGACTATGTGAAAGTAAAAATGTTACCTAAAACTCTAACACAAATCAACAATACAAATTAATTTTAACACTATATCAACTACTGACAGTCAATGTCCAACACACATGAGGATGATTATAAAATTTGTTCTAAATTTCAGCAACATAACAAAGCTCTAATTGTACAGTCATAATAATCCATTCAAGAGCATTACTATCAAGAATACATCTATTGAACATAAAGCATTAACTAGATCATCCAAAACATAACGACGGACAATAGCAACCATTAGGACGCCAATTATTACAATTCCAAAATTTTCAACTGAATGATAATAGCAAGTTCATTAACTAAAAATTAAATATGTGAAATGAGTGAAGTTATCCATGTGACTATTCCCTCCCAAAGTATGTCGTCTTCAATGTTTACCTAAAACAAATAAACACTAACAAAAGTGAGTCCAGGACTCAGCAAATACAACAGAATAATATGAAAAATGCTGGAATAAGAATGTGTCATTCACAATATTTGAATACATAAGTAACACGGCAGAAATCTTATGCAAGAATGAAAATGCATGCTCTTCCCTTCTGCTTATACCGGTATAGCTAGTGAACACCCGTCGGTGTTCACCCAGGCCCGCATTATCCAAAATGTGGAGATCCAAGGCCTGTATGAAGAATCTTTTAAACGGGGATCCAATTTGCCCGTATTGGAATGATGGGTCTTATTTGCCTATATTAGAATGATGGGACTTCACTACCCACTCTCGTGGGTGAAACATGAATAAATGAATGAATACATCGAATTGAAAACATACTCTCAACGAAGCATGGAATATCAACCACGAAAGGATTCATACAATACTAGAATTATTCGAAATTCGTAGAATTTTAGCCATATCATAAGCAACAATCACTTTGAACGATTAAACAATCAAGACAATTCAGATTATACTTGCCTTTCGCGCTGCGATGCGCTACGAGGCAAGGAAGATGTAACACCCTAGCCCAACATAGAGCCTAGGATGCTACTAAACCACCTTACAGAAACACTTTACTTCAATTTAATAATACAAATTCAGCAAGACATACACAACAAATGATTTAATTCTAATCACAGGAACTAGCACAAGTTACAATATAGTCAAGTTAAATAATACTACCTATCAATTAATAATAATCTAGGAAAGAATCTTGCTATTTCTCAACCAAAACCAAAACCAAAACAAACGACTATGCCACACAATGAGAGTAGTTCTTTAACAGTTAAGTCTAAATCATCAATATTCATCTGAAATCATGAAGATGTAAGACTAATCAAATCATTCAATTTATTCTATCAAATTGAACTAAATGAATCAATAACTGAGTCTTAAAAGTATAATAGAAACATCCACGATAAACCTTGGCTACCATGATTACAAGTGAATCAACCACCACGAAGGATGGACACGGTTTGAAACTAAAGGAAACAGCATGAACATGAGGTTTTAGATAAATGAGGTAATTTATTCGCCATCAGTGGTTAAGTGTGAAGTGCATCAAAACTACCCCTTCCCATGCATGTTACTGCCTCGAGAGGTACCTAAAAAGAACAACAACAACAAGCGTGAGTCCACGACTCAGCAAAGTACAACAGTGATAATAAACAAAACTTCACGACTAGCTAGTGAAGATACCAAAACCTCATATGAACATTAGCAAGGAACCATAAATAAATCTCTTATGCTTGCATGCAATGCATATGTTAAGAATGCTCTTTCTTCCTTCTTAGCAATTACCGGTAATGTGGAGTAGTGCATCTGTCGATGCATACTCAAGCTTGTGTCCTCAGGTATAGGGACCTCTAGCCCACACTCCCCGAGTGTGGGGATCCATGCTCGTCCAATACATGATGTGGATCTCATGCTCGTCCAATGTATGATGGGGACCTCAAAACAAATAATGCTTGGCTACCATGTAGTCCAAGATTTAGGAATGAATACCATGATGCAAAGAACTTTATATTCTCAATTCAACATGAAAGAATAATAATCATCGGCAATATCATAGATATACTTTCATAAGTAAACCATGGCAATTATCATGAAAATAGCATCACAATTCACCCTACACTGCTTGCACTTGCCTCAACCGTGAGACGGATGACGACGATGGGAAGACTCTAACCCTAGTTCTCACCGCCACCTAGCAACCATAAGGTATACTAATAATACCATTCAAAAGTACTCAGCATAGCAATGAAACAAAATGAAATCAATCGCTCCTATTCGTAACCCGAAACTTTACCGATACACTCCAAATACCAGTCTGTTCAAACAAACTGCCATCAAAGAAAAACCATAACTTTTGATTCAAAACTCCAAACGTCATGAACCTAAATTCCCTGGATTCTACACAAGCATATCTACAACTCCTCAGGTGACCAAAGGATCAAATTATTCCATCTCAGTCTTTGTTTTTAACTCCGAAGAAAGTTCTGTCACCTTTAGTACTACCGAATTAGGAATTTCGTATCTTTTAATTGGTACATCCAAATCCACTGTTCTAAGACAACCTGGAAACTACGGAGAACTAGCTTCCTCAATAAATTTATTACAATTTTCCCCACTGTGCAAAAATGGTTGCTAACAGACAAGTCTTTCTCTACTGTCCACAACAGAAGGACAGACTACAACATTAACTTCAAAAACTCATATCTTTTGTTATAAATGTCCAAAAATTATGAACTTGATCTACTTGGAAACATCATAAAGTTATCTACATAACTCATGCAAATCAACCGCCCAAATTTGTCCATCTCTAGACCCTAATTGATAGAACTACGCTCGCTGCCCGAATCTAGAGACTGAATAAGCACCCAGACTTACAAAAATCATAACTAATTCATTATCCAACCAAAAATTGCGAATTAATGCTTTCTGGAAAGCCCACACAATTCCCCACAGAAATCTAGGAGGACCAAACCTCTAATTTGGCACTAAACAAGACCTAATTGGCCGAACAAGACGATTGCAGAATACTGACTCAATCTCAGCAGGATCAACGAATCACTAAATGACATCATCTCCTCGAAAATACTTAAACTAACAGCAAGGATTACAAATATTACCCTAGAAGACACGAATGACTCACTGGAGATCCCCCACAAAGAACTCCTTCTTCCTTTTCCTTCTCCTCTCTTCTTCCCTCTCATTCCTCTCCCTTATAGCCGACAACAATGGAGAAGCACCGGAGGAGAGGGGCACCACCATGGAGGAGAGGGGCGTGCTATAGTAGCGCCATGCTACAGTGACGGTGGCACTATAGTACCCCCTGGGCGTGCTACAATACTTGGGGTGCTAGGGTTTAGTTCCCTCCCACATTGGCCCAAAGAGCTATGGGCCAAAGGCCCGAGTTCTAAAGCTTCTCCAAAATTCTGAATTTTTCCTTTCTAATTATATTTAATTTTAGTACTAGTCACTTATATGTTTTATATTTGAATGGTATATTACATTCTACCCCCCTTAAACAAAATTCGACCCCGAATTCTACTTATCGTTCTATTCGCAAAAACACCACAACGGAAATTAATCACAATTAACACGTACGCAATGTGAACAACTCTAGATTTTGGTTGCGCATGCGAGATTTTAACTCTCAAATTGCTTCCCTCTTGGACATATGCGACCACCTCACCTCGAAGGATATCAACATCTTACACCTCAACACTCGTCTTGACCCTTTTCAGGTACACTCAACAGACAGGACCCGAAGGTAAGGTTTTACTTGTTGGTCAATGGCTCTAATGAAACCTCGTACTCTAGATCTCTCAAACACTCTCTCGACACTGGGTCATACAGAACGTTGTATACCCCGTGCCAAAACTCGAGACGGTTCTATCGAAACGCTAACTTCCAAAATCCCCGCAACGTCCAAAACAAACCAATGTACTTTGAGTCAATCTTCCCTTTGGTACCAAACAACACAACCGGCACAAATTACACGAAACTCTTGTTCCATGTCTCAATCAATCCCTTCACATTAACAAGGAGCACATCCTTTAACAAGGAACACACAACAAAACTCGCTTTAAACAAACTCTTTTACGGATATAGCTCAACTGAAAATGAAGGACTCTCATCGTAACCACTCATTACCAAAAGAGTCAAATCTGGAATCGAAGATTCATCACGAAAACATTTCCACTTTCCAAGTGGGCAGTTTGCGAACAAGTGTCACGAAAGCCAAAGGAAAAATTATTCAAATGTCCAAATCAAACACATCATTTATCTTTATTGGACAAGAAAGAACCACCATGCCAACATAAAACCAACGCAAATTGTAAATGACCTCTGTCATAAATACACAGCTCAAACAATAATCAAGGGAGTGTTTCATTACCCGAGGCAACATTTTTTCCCCTCAATTTCTCTTTTAAGAATAACATTCCTCTCAAACATTAGAATTCCAATTCATCGCATACCACACTAGCTCATATCTCTTAAATTGGCATCCTCAAAACTATGATCAAATCAAAACACTTCATCCACACCTTTGTAGAGATGCTCTATTGACCCCACCGAAAAACTCTAGACAACTCCTTCTACCGACAAAATTAATTTGATAGATGACACCCAATGCATCTTGACGGGGATCTAATAATCCTCATTTTATCATTTATCTATAATTCTTATTATGGGTAAATATGACGTCATATGGTCCCTGAGTATACCCCATATATTTACAAGGAAGAAGCCAACCAGGTGGTTGTAAGTTCTTCTACGACCACCCCCATAGTCGTAAGTCCTGCTACGACTACCTCATGGTCGTAAGTTCTTCTACGATCACTATCCAGTTGTAAGGTATTCTACGACTACCCTATGGTCGTAAGCTCTTCTACGACCAGGTCAGATATGACCACCCTATGATCAACAGAGCCTACAGACGAGTGGGTACAATTGATTGGGGAATTCAAGCAGTCAATATACGCTATTATTCTACGGAGTAACAGCACATAATACTCCATTATCTCTGACAAGTAACTGCCAGACGACACGGAGGAGTTAATACCCCGGTGATTACTGCAAACATGCGCCCATTATAGGAACTGATGAGGCGCCACTTCACTTGGAGAAATGTGTGAGGACCCCGGTTTATTAGGCTTGTAATACTTAGTCATCCATTGACCCTAGCATTACAAACGAAATAACCCGTGTCTTTGAGATATGTATACTTCCTAGAATGCAGTATACACACCCCTTTACAAAATCATGCATCAATTCCATTCAAGACATAGAAATAAAGCACGACTAGAATAAAAGACATACATAATATAGAGAGTTATTACAAAAGGGGACGACCGGCCAAATACAACTAAGAAAGATAAACACAGCGGAAGCAAAAGCCATAAGATGGCGATAAACAAAAGAGAGCCACAAGGTTTGCCTTTAGCCCACAAGGCAACCAACCATGCCGCCTAGCTAGACTCCCAACCGCAGCACATCTCACAAAAGTAAAGCCCTTTGGGCTCTACCTCCTCTGCAACAAAGTTATTAAGCAAAGCAAATGAGTACAAAAATGTACTCGCAAGACTGACGTGTAGTATAACAGAACTATAAATAGCTACATGCAAGCTTTATTTAAGTGGATGAGGCTTTGGACTCATTTTAGCATAAAGCAAGTTTTCATTTGCAATAATGTAATAGGTTGAAAGCAATTTGACAAAGCATTTTTAATTGTTGAAGTAACAACGATACAATAATAATAATAACAACAAGAACAACCTGGAAGTGACTCACCCAAGTCACCACAACAATAGCATGAATTACCCAATTCATACCACCCATCAAGTTTTAATTAAGTGTTTAGTCTAGTTCTTGAGGGAAATCACCAAGCGTGTCCATAACCTAGGATGAGGCTATTCGAATAGTTTTAACCCTGCAGGGGTGTACTAATGTACCCACACGCCAGACCACCTTTTCGCCACTAGATTAAGCACACTTCCTTTGGTATGCCGGCATGGCTAAGTCCTACGAGACATTTCCAATGGATGATGCTAATTAAGAGCCGCAACCCACAGGGATAAGGACACATTAACCAGCCTATGGCCGATCTGTTAATGCTCCCCTCCCAACACCACACATACCCACCAACCAGCTCATAATTAACACCCCCCAAAGTACTTAGTCAAGAGAGGTCCCATATCCCCCTCGTGTGGTTAGCACGCAAAAGTGCTTGGATCAATGGCGCAAGTAACTCGGTCCTTGGGGACTTAGGCACCATTCCGTTCACACCCAACAAATCACACCAACATCCATTGTGCCCAAGTCAACAACAATTTTGTTTTCATTTTTGTTTATTTACAAAGTAACAAGCACAAGATGGACATAATGGAATAATAGTTTTTGTGTGATCAAGGTCATCGACATAGTGTCGACAACCGCCATCTAAGCATTTCTAAGCATTATCAACGTAAACTACTAAGTGATAAGAGTCCATCCATCGAACTCTAAATCACAGCAAGATAATCCTAGGCTTAGTAGTAGAGAATGAACATTTACCTACAGCATATGCATCTATAGGCTCAACTAAACGATATTTTAACACAAAGTAGCATGCATACATACAAGTGAAACAAAGTATTAAACTTTAAAGTAATGGGACAATAATGGGATATGATCGAACTTCTTGCCTTGCTGGTTATGCTCAGTTTGCTGCAGAGGTTCGCTCACGTGATCAACACACTCGTCAACACCTAATTGAAAAGGCGAAAAGAATCGATAAGAACGGAGAAAACCAAGAAGACAGCACAGCAAACAAGCTCCAAATGCTCTGAAATTTCTACAGCAGCTAGCGCATGATTTTTAGAGAAATTATCAATAAGAATCAATTGATTTGGATTCCCAATGCAAAAGATATGAGCAAAACAATTCTGCTCAGCCTTTAAAATTGCAAACTGCTACTATTCACATAATTAAATTGCTTAGCAAAAATTTCTAGAAAGGTGGTGCAATTGAAATTTTTACAGTAAAACAAGCACCTCACAAGATGAACAACCCAATCGGATTCATCTCATTTGGAGCTATTATGCATGTTTTATGATTTTTCAAAGATATGAAAATGAGCACAACTAAATGCACCCACAATACTTTTGAAAAACAGTGACATGCCTAAATCCTATTCTAACATTTAGTGCACTAACAGAGGAAGCCAACAAAGTTGGATTCACTCAAAAATGAGCTCTAGAGAATTACTTATGCATTTTACAAGTTAAAGGAATTTTTAATGTAACATTTAAAGTTAGTTTTGAAACCTATTTAACAATTCCATTTTCTGGAGCCGAACTGAGCTCACAACCATTTTTAGATTAGAGCTCAGCTCAAACTAGAGCTACAAAAATTTGAATCAACTCATTTGGATTTAAAATGAAAAAGATATGCATTTTACAAGTTCATTACCTTTTTCAGTTTACAAAATAAGAGCTCTCTGGATTTCTAAAAACCAAAATGACAGGGGAGGACATGAGCCGTTGATCCTGGATCGGACGGCCCAAGACCTCCTAGGGAAAACGCGCACGCGCCTGCGCAGGTCCAGAGAACCTGGGCCGTTGATCTTGGATCCAACGGTCCATGTCCTCCCGGCAACGCGCGCGCGAATGGGGAAGAGGTCGTGGCCGTCGATGGTGCATCCAACGGACCAAAACCAACGAGGGAGGACTGGGACGGTCCAGATCGACACTAGGAGGTCCTACACGGTTGAGATCAACACAGGGAGGACCTCAACGACTGAGATGACCTCGAGGAGGTCCACAACGGCTAAGACTTACACGGGGAGGTCTTAACGGCTCAGATCTCCAAGAGGAGGTCTGGACGATTAAGATTCGCAAGGAGGGAGGTCCTGGGGGTTGTCCTTACAAAAGACCAGGGGTGATCTTTTGCAAAGAGGACCCCGAGGGGAGGTCGTTGGGGTGGTCTTTGCCAAAAGTTCACGGGGTGGTCCTTGGGCAAGGAGGTCCCAGAGCGACGCACGCGCGCGGGGAGACTAGGCGCGCAGGCCTTAATTACGCGACAAAGGGACAGGATCTAAGGCATTAATGGCTAACCCAAGATTACCAATGATTAGCAATGATTGACGCATTAAAGGGGAGGATCTTTGTCCTAAAACAACAACAGCACCACTGTTTCGTCCGACAAAGATCCCGAGCGCAAAGAAGTGGTCATCGCCGGCGATACAAACCTCGTCGGCGACATCCAAGGACACCACTGAGTGTGCAATAGCCTTGCGCACCAAATGGACCTACTCTCAACGGCGGCAGCGGCCTAGAACGCCGACGAGCCGGAGAGGAACAAGATGACCAACACGGCCAAAGCAAAATTGAAGTAAAGCTCCGCAACAACATACAAGCGGGTGCCCAGCATCTAAAGGACTACCAGGACGTTACCTGGAGGTCTTGAAGGTGCTGAGGAGGTCGGAGGAGAGGAGGACCGGCAATGGTGAAGAAAGGTGCTCCACGGCCAAAAGGGGAAGTCCTCCAAGCTCCAAGCTCCAAGTCAGGCCAACTCTTAAAACGTCCCAACCAATAAGTTAGGGCTTTTGTCACAGAGAGTAGTGGCTTAGATTGAAGCAAAGAGATGGGGAGGAAAAGCCCCAGGGACCCTGTTCCACTGAGGAGCTCCAAGCTCCAACGATGGCAGCCAAGGGCTCACGGTTGATTTGAGCACACAAGCACAGTGCGCGCAAGCAAGGACTCAATGGTGTGTAAAGAAAGCCAAGGGGGAGGCGAAGGGGAGGTCTTATACCCCAGGACATAGAGGTCAAGAGCCAATGGTTAAGCTCATGGTGAGCTTAGCCCATGGCGTGGTCCATGGCCTTGACAGGGACGTGGAGGTGACAGAGGGGTAGGTCAGAACAGGACTAGGGTGCAGAAAGCACTAACACGCATTAAATGCGCGCAGCACAGAGCCATTGGGGACAAGACAGGACCTGCACACCCACTGCCATGGTGCTCGCATGCGTGACAGAGGAAGGAGAAGAACAGGAGCTGCTCTCCACCGCTGGATAAGAAAGATAGGGAGGTCACAGCCCTCAGATCTGAAACGGTATGATTTTAAATGGAAAGGGAGGAGGTCACAGCCACTGGATCAGGACTGGGGAGGTCGTGACCACAAGATCAACATTGCGCGGAGGCACAAAGGAAAAGGGGAGGTCACAGCCACACAATCTCCATCGCATGGTTGCGAAAAGAACAGGGAGGTTGCGCGCGATAAGGGGTTAGGAGGTCCTGGCCGTTGGATTGCGATCCAAGGGCGCGGACATGATGGGGAGGACTTAAACAAGCACGCGACACAGCCAAAGGGATGTGGAGGTCGTGGCCTTAGGATCTACATCCAAGGGCGCACAACATGAGAGGAGGTCTTGAGCTGGTGCGCACGACAGAGAAGGAGGTCATGGCCATTAGATCTGAATCTAACAGCTACGAGCTGAGGTGCGGGAGGTTTGGGTTGTTAGGCACAACACAGAGAAGGGAAAGGGAGGTCATAGCGGTTGGATCTGTATCCAATGGCTACGAGATGAGAAAGGGAGGTCATGGCCATTAGATCTCCATCTAATGGCTACGACCTCACGCGGGTGGGAGGTCTGATGCGCTCGATGCAAAAGGGGAGGTCATGGCGGTTGATTTTTAATCCAAAGGCGCACAACACACCACTTAGGGGAGGACTTGGGCTGTTGATAACGAGGGGAGGTTGTGGCTATTGGATCTGATCCAACGGCTACGACCTCGACGAGGTGGGAGGACCTCGCGGTGTTTGACCGCGGCGGAGGTTGTGGCAGTTGGATTTTAATCCAACAGCTACGACCTCACGCAGGTGGAAAGGAGGTCTGATGAGTTAAGGATGCGGTTGGGTTTCACCAGCTTTGTAAAGTGGCTCAAGCCCAAGGAATAGTGCAGACCCTAAGAGTTTGAATTTAACAGCTGAAACTTAAGGGATTTATTTGAGATAGCAAATCAACTCCAAAATTTATGAAATTTTAACTGGAGCTTGCTGACTTTAGGATTAACCTTTCATAAAATTTCCAGAGGTTTTTGTGCACTGCACTTTTCTCCAAAAATTCCTAAAGGCTGTTCTAGGGTTTGATTTACCTCCAAAATTTATCAAACAAGTTTTAAAACTTATGATATTTTTCAGAGGGGTCCCACATCAACTCTAGAACCAAAGGAAAATGTTTTCCCAAGTTTGGCACAAGATTTGTGACAAGTTGAATAAGGGTTGGACTTTAGTCCACAGGAGGTTTAGGTTTTTGAACTCCACAACTTTTGATAAGAATTATAGAGGAGTTCAAAAGTTTCAAGATATGAGAAAAAGTTTTAATTTCTACACATTTTCTTACATTTGAAACACACACCCATTTATACATTTGGGATGTTACAAAATGGTCACTCCTTCACTGACTATATAATGGTGGCGGTCAGAGAGGAATGACAAGAAAAAACAGGGAACGAGACAGAAGGCAATCGGGAAGATAGGCACTATCCTCTGTAATAGTCTTTGTCTTTCTCCTGATTGTAGATAGTTATACTCAATACCATACACACACAGGAGTAGGGTTGTTATTCTCTTCGGAGAAGGCCTGAACTGAAGGGATACGGGTAGGCTACGATAGCAACAATTCAAAATTTCTACCACGTAAACCGGAAGCCAAGCAAGAAGATGATCACAGATCGTTACCACTAGGCAGCAGAGCGGCGGAAGAAGTGTCGGAGCAGCTGGTCCGACGAAGAGCGTCGATGTCTTGATCGTAGTCGATCGTCCGGCGCCCAAAGACGTTGATCACGATGGTCGTGGTCGATCGTCCGGCCCTCGTGAGTTGATCGTCTCCTCGGCACCTCTGCGGTTCCTTGCGAAGATCGCGGATCATCCTAAAGCGCAACAACGAGAAGCGCCTCTATGGTATCCACATGTCCAGGAAGGAACAACCGTGACGCCGGTTTACTAGCACCAAATCGCACGGCAAGGCTCTCAAGAAGATGGCGGCTAGGGTTTCAGTAGGGCAACTCGTGTCAACTCACTCTACCCAACAGCCTCATGCATCTCCTTATATAGTGCCCCGTGACGGATCCTATCCAAACACGTTTACGAATCGTATTCGTACTGGTTTGTTCCAACCCGTTAAGTGTGTGACCCGTTAGGTTCATGTGTAGTTCGGTTGTGACTCGGAAACCCTTTCCGGCCACGAGTCGTAGCGGTTCCTAGCAGGACATAACGATTCCCGAATACACACAAATTATATGGGACGAACCTTAATGCAATATGATCTACGACCAGGTCCTCATCACTTACGACCAGGTCCTATCTCTATACGACCAGTTCGTATTCGATCACGACCAACTCGTAACTCCTTACGACTTGGTTTCGACCACTCTGTGATTACGTCACCGCCGATCTCGACTTGCTTGTATCTCCATACGACCGGTCCGTAGTGGTCGAACTAAGCTTATTTCTCATGTATTCTCCCTTTGCCTCACGATATCTGGTTGAACTCGGGTGAGATGTTGTGTCATCCATGGACTATTCAATGCTTTCTCGTCGAGTATCGGATAACCTCATGTGGTCGAACTCTTGACCACCGAGGGTATGGCCATGCACTTTCTTTATCCGACCACTTGAGGGCGAGAGATATCTCTCTGTTATGTTAGGAGGGCAAATCCCATATCCGACCGGTCACATCCTCTCGCATGTTTCACAAAGATACCCAAAGCTACCTTTATAACCACCCGATTCTGAGCGGCGTTTGGCAACCCCTAAGAGTGCTATTACACATGTAGGAAACCATGCTGATCTCAGGTCTAAGGATTATACATCATCATTGCTTGAGACCAACTAACGACACATAGAATCATAACAATCTCAATAGTGTCTCAAGGTGGGTCTTATCCAACACCATGTTCTCTAACACGTGTCCATATTATTGATTCGATATCCCTATATCCATGACCGGTGAAACGTGGTCATCAATCAATACATGTGCTGGTCGTAGAGTCACTAGTGTTCACCAAAGTGACTTTCGACCTGGGATATTTTTAGAACGACATCATCATAAGTTAAAAAGAGCTTCACCAACAAGTCACATACTCGTTAATCTTCATGACTGATGATTCATTCAAGGAACAAGATAACATATTATCAAATATTGTGAACATAATGAAATATAATCATCTCTATGATTGCCTCTAAGGCATATTTCCAACATGAACCTGTATAAAAATTCCCGTGTCAATCTCTCTGCGTGATTTCATTCTTGGAGACCTCCCGAATCAAACAATCTGTACGTATGATCAGTTCTAAAACACCGACAGTTGGCACCGACTGTGGGGAGTTTTCGGTAATCTCTTATCAACATACTCTCTTTTTCCAATCCTCATGCACTCATGGCAGGAGAATGGAATGAGGAGAACCAGTTCGACTTGGCAAATTACGCAGACGTCGACATGGATGCCGATTTCGACTACGAGCTGAGTATCGTCTCATCCGATAGCATTGCTGCCTTCGGAGATCTTTCTGCAGATCCAGGAGACCATGCCACCGATGGAGTTGAGGAGGGATCCTTATCCCCCACAACAGTACGTCTAACAGAGGAATCGATTTCCTCAAAGGACAAGGGTCAATCCGACCATAATCAGGACTACACCCAGGTGGACTTACAACACGACGAGAGTTTTTCCTCCGAGTGTCCGAGTCCCCCTAAGGCGGTCTGACTTGGCAAGACAAGTTCAAAAAGCCACAATTCCAGGGCTTCGCTAGCATCTAGTGGTCCTCTCTCTTTAGTTAACGCACAGAGAATGGGATCAAGCATGTTTTTCCTGCAAATTCCACCATCTCTCCGCAGGTCACACCTACGGACAGAGACGGTTATAACCCAGAGTTCCCCTTCCTGGAGGGGATTACTCCAAGTCGCCAGATGGTGTCTCTCGACTACTCCTCAAGCAGGGAGGCCTCAAGCACAAGTGAGAATCATCAATGGGAGGTCTTCGTCCTTCCCTCGGATCAAGGTCACCCTTCTAGAGACCGAACAAAGGACCCTTCCTGAATATCACGTACTGCGTCCCCTCGTAACAATGGCAAGGGCACCACCAGTGATGGACAGAACCAACACTCTGATGAGCGTGAGGGAAATCCTCGACATACTCGCACTCCATTGAGGCAGTTTCAAGGATCTGATGTGGAAGATCTTGAAGCAATTCGACGGAAGAAAATTGCAGCCCAGAAAAATCTGCCTGGACACATCCAGTATCAGTTAGAGGAAGCTCAAGAACTCCAGCACATCAACGACCTCCTTGAGAACCCAACTCGAGAGCTTGCCCGAGTGCCAGGCTACGACCTCTTCGTCGAAGAGATCGCACAAAGGCTTCGGAATACGATGGCAAGACTGGAAGCACCTCGCCAACATCATTCAGGAAGTTGTAGCAATATGACTTTCTCAACTACCAGTCGTTCGAACAATTCACCGCGTAAAGATCGGTGCAACGACAAGTCGCATCGATCTCCTACCCAGAGAAATGTCCTTCGAACGTCAGATGATCAACAAACCACTCAGAGAGGTGATCGCTCACCATTCCGACATGGAAATCTGCAGCAGCAGATGGAATACGAGGAGTATTTCCCTCGTAAGACCGAGACCTACTATAGGTCAGGTCAACCTGTCACCGGGTATCGTCGAATACGATCACCTGGTGATATCAACCCTTCTTTCTTGCAAAGGAGGCATCAAGAAGTCATTTCCGGATGTCGAGCCTTCTCACCTGACCTCCGAGCAATTCGCCGACTGCCTCATTTTTGACCAGTGAACATGGAGAAGTTTGATGGATCTCAGAATCCCATCGAATTCCTCTAAATTTACACAACAGCTATCCGAGCAGCAGGAGGAGGAGAGCATGTAATGGCGAATTACCTTCCAACTGTCCGAGCAGCAGGAGGAGGAGGAGGGTCTGCTCGATTGTTGCTACTGAACCAACCACTCGAGTCAATCTATTCGTGGCAACACCTCTGCGACTTTCTACTAGCAAACTTCCAAGGCACCTACAATCACCTTGGAAAGGAGGATGACTTGCACCGGATGAGACAAAATGACCACGAGACCTTGCGCCAATTCATCAGGCGCTTTAGTCAAGTTCGTAATTCAATTCCAGAGGTTTCTGACTCATCTGTCATCAGAGCTTTCAAGCAGGGAGTCCGCAGTAGAAGAATAACGGATGATATTGCTTTGAATCCTCCTGCTACCGTCGTCGAACTCTTTAAGATGGCCGATCAGTATGCAACTGCTTCTGAGGCAGTTGAATGGAACAACAAAATCAATCGGGAAGACAATACCTCTCGAGAGCCAGGCGAAGGTAGCAAAAAGAAGGATAAGAAAGCAAAAAAGTCCAAGAACAAGGCGAAGGGCCAAAAACCTCAAGCCAACGGTTCTAAGGAGGTCTTGGCTGTAAACGACAAGGAGCCACGAAGTTCCAAACCATACTCCGACCGAGGCAAAGGTAAGCGCCCCGATCGGAAGAATGATAAGCCTAGGTGGTGTTTTTTCCATAAAAAGGAAGGACATGATCTTCGCAACTGCCGAGTTTTCCAACGAAAACTTGAGAACTACTACAACGGCAAAGGACCACTTCCCACTCTCGAGCATGTAGGGCAAACGAGTGGTCATAAGTCGTCGAATGATGATGAGGAGATGCCGTTCCAAGATCCACAACATACCGTCGAGCACATCTACGGGGGATCATCGGCATATGAATCAAAGTGATAGCTTAAAGCTGCCGAACGCGAGGTAAACTTCATAGACCCTCCTATCGTCAATAAATTACCGAATGGTTAGAAGTCACCATCTCCTTCGAGAAGGGTGACTGCCTGATTCCTTCGACTTGACCAAGTCTATATCCGATCGTAGTTGAACCCACCATTAACAATTGTCGAGTCAATCGAGTTTTAGTTGATGGTGGCAGCTCGTTAAACATCCTGTTTACGAGTGCCCTGGACGAATTGCAAGTACCTAGGACTAAGGTAAGACCAGTACGATACTCCTTTCATGGGATCGTAATAGGGTCTTCGGCCAAACCTATTGGCCAAGTTTCTCTTCCTTTAACATTTGGTTCACCAAGTAATTTCAGGACAGAGAAGATCTCCTTTAATGTGGTCGATTTCGATACGGCATATAACGCCATACTCGGATGACCAACTTTGGCAAATTTCTTAATGGCTACTCATTAAGGGTATCAGTGTCTTAAGATGCCAGGTCCCAAAGGAGTAATCACAATCCATTGTGACAAGAAGATGGCGCATACCTACGACCGTTGATCCCTCGAGATGGTTGGTCAAATACCAACTCGAGAAGAAAGTCAACCTTCGACTAACAAGTCGAAGCCTAAAGCTACACCAAAGCCGAACGACCAAGTCAAAGAGGTTCCTCTCGACGCAGGGAGCCCTCAAGACTGCTCGATCGGGATACTTCGACCCCTGTAGGAAGACGCCCCCATCACCTTCCTCCGAGCTAACGCAGATGTCTTCGTGTGGCAAGCATCCGACATGCCCGGAGTCCCCAGGGAGGTGATCGAGCACAGGCTAGCTTTACGGCCTAATAAAGTACCTGTAAAACAAAAATTACAGAGATTTTCTCCTGATCGATGAGATGCTATCAAATCAGAATTGTACAAGCTACTTAAAGCAGGCTTTATAAGAGAAGTTGACCACCCAGAGTGGTTGGCTAACCCTGTAATGGCTAGGAAGTCGAACGGCAAATGGCGTATGTGCGTAGACTTCATTGATATAAATAAAGCTTGTCCAAAAGATGATTCCCCTTTACCTCGTATCGATCAGTTGCTTGATTCTATTTCAGGTTGTGAAGTGTTAAGTTTTCTAGATGCATATTCTGGTTACCACCAGATCAATATGTGTCTAGACGATGAAGAAAAGACTGCATTCATTACGCCATTTGGTATATTTTGCAATGTCACAATGCCATTTGGTCTAAAAAATGCCGGCGCTTCTTTTCAACGCTTGATGCAATCAACTTTTTCATATCAACTAGGCCGAAACCTGGAAGCCTATGTTGATGATCTAGTCGTTAAAAGCATCAAGAGACTTAATCATATCAGCGACCTACAAGAAACATTCGACAACCTCGTAAAACACCGCTTGAAACTCAATCACGAGAAGTGTGTGTTCGAATCTCTTCAGAAAATTGCTTGGATTCCTAGTATCTATACAAGGAATCGAAGCAAATCTGAAAAGATCTGAGCCATTGTCCAAATGCACCCTCCGACCACGAAGAAAGAAGTCTAGAAACTCACAGGGTGCATGGCGGCTATAAGTCGTTTCATCGCGCGGCTAGGAGAAAAAGGACTACTCTTCTTCAAACTTCTAAGGAAGCACGAGGGTTTTGAGTGGTCGAAATAGGCAAATGCTGCCTTTGAGGATGTCAAGAGGTATCTTACGAGTGCTCTGACGGTGTTTTAGAACCGAACTTACGTAAAGATTGTTTGATTCGGGGGGTCTCCTAGAATGAAATCACGTGGAGAGATTGACACGGGGATTTTTATCTGAGTTGAGCCTTCTCGGGAGAATAATAACCCTACTCCTGTGTGTGTATGGTATTGAGTGTATTACGAACAACCAGGGGAAAAACTAAGACTATTACAGATGATAGTGCTTGTCTTCCGATGGCTTTGATTCGATCCGCCCTTTCCTTCTCGATTCTTGCCTTTATATAGTACGTGAAGGAGCGCAGTTTCTCAGTGAAGCGGCGCCTCATCACATCTGTAATGGGCGACGTTGGTAGTAATCACCGCGATAACTCCTCCACGTCGCCTAATGACTATATACCGTAGATAATGGAGCATTACGTGCTATTATTTGGCAGAGTAACAAAGGTATGATGATTTGTTTGAATCCCTTAATCAATTGGGCCCACTTGTCTGTAGGTTTAATTGATTATAAGGTGGTCGTAGCTGACCTAGTCGTAGAAGAACCTACGACTATGAGGTAGTCGTAGCAAGAGTTACGACTATGGGGTAGTCGTAGCATAACTTACGACTATGGGGGTGGTCATAGAAGAACTTACGACCACCCAGTAGGCTCCTCCCTTATAACATTAAGGGGTATACTCAGGGACCATATGACGTCATATTTACCTATAATAAGAATTATAGATAAAAGATAAAATGAGGATTATTATATCCTCGTCATCTAGCCCCCCAGCTTCAAGTGAAAGCAACGTACTTGGTAAAGGAGTTATAGATGGTCTTACGACCACGAGAGGGTCGTAGAAAGATAGTCGAAGGCAAAACTCTTCGACATTCGTGTACTACTTTGACCAAAAATATGCTTGGTCAAGAAAGTTACTTACGACTATCAAATAGTCGTAGAACATTCCTACGATCACGAGATGGTCGTAGTATGGTGATCGGAAGAAAAACCTTTCCGATTGACATTTCTTTTGGTCAAAAAGATCTGACTATGGAAGTAATTTCGCTTGAGGTGTGAAACGAACCTGATTTCCCTGAACGGACAAGTTAGGGAATTTCAAATGACACCCGTTAACCTGTCCGTTGGAGCGGTTCCCGAGACGATGGCAACCTTTGGAATGCCACGCCTCCGGCCCAATGTACGCGGTTATAAATACTTACCGGGGGTAAGACCTAAGTTCATACTTTTCCCCAAATCATTCCACTGTTCATCAAGTTCTTGTCTTCTCCGCCGCCAACTCAATCGAAAATCTCCTCCTTCTGAGAGAAATGGCCGGGAGAATCTCCGAGTGGGCTGAGTCGGAAATGGATACGATGAAGATGCAAGCCCTTGTCAACGCTGGGAAGATTCCAAAGAGAGTTCTTGTGGAGTGGTTCCCGGCGTACAAGCAGCAATGGCCGTCGGGGGAGGATGAGCAAATCCCCGTCTTCCAGGCACATTGTGAGTGTGGTCTTCGATTGCCTGCTCACCCCTTTCTCACACTCATACTCGAGCATTTTGGGGTGGAATTGGTGAACCTTGGTCCCAATTCCATCACAATGCTGAGCGTATTTGTGTATCTATGTGAGGCGTACCTAGGAATTCCAGCGGACCTTGAGCTCTTCCAATATTTCTACGGAATGGCTCGACAAGCTGGGATAGCTGGAAGTTGCGGTCTGAAGCTCCATGACGGGAAGTCGAAGGAGTACATTCAGATGTTCACTAGGTCTTCGTGGCCGTTGTGGAGGAAGAGGTGGTTTTACTAGAAAGTCACCTCAGAAGACAGCCTTACCTTCCAGGGGAAGGCTGCCTAAAAGAAATCTTCGTGGGATTCGACTCCCCAAGATATCAGTCGAATTGCCCCCTATATTCAAGCCATTAAGGATTTGAAAGAAGGGGGGTTGACTGGATGGCATGTGGTGAAGGATTTCAT
Source organism: Phyllostachys edulis (assembly GCA_036346405.1). Taxonomy (NCBI): domain Eukaryota; kingdom Viridiplantae; phylum Streptophyta; class Magnoliopsida; order Poales; family Poaceae; genus Phyllostachys; species Phyllostachys edulis. Next base: position 40,302,622 of record CM070556.1, read on the forward strand.
CACACGTCAAATTAGCCCTTTGAAGAAACGAGTACCTCCTATGTGGAGGTATACGGGGCCAAAAGACCCGACCAGATACTACGAGGAGGGTAAGTAGTTTTTCGACTTAACTCTCAGTTTGGTATTCTTCAAAATTGTCTAATGAATATCTTTATCTGCTTTATACAGATCTTTCACAGGCAGAGATTGACGTTCGAGTCAAACTTGTTTGTGAGAAGCCCCCGCCACCCAGTATAGCGGTTCCTCAAATCCTTGCGGTTTTGTCCGCAGAGGAAAAGGTTGAGCGCCTAAAGGTAATCAAAAGTTGATTTTATCCTTAGGACTTCATAATCGTAGAAAGAACTTACGACTAGGTAGTGATCGTAGAAAATCTTACAATCAGGGACATGTCGTAGAAAAGCTTACAACTAGGTACTGGTCGTAGAAAAACTTACGACTGGTCATTGATTCTTCTTTTTCTGTTTTTCTCTGTAAAGTAGGTATGGAAACCGTAGGGATGACGAGGAGGTCGAACTGGTGACCATTGGCGCAGGGGTGACAGTGGACAAGGGCTCATCTCCTCCGATGAAAAAGCGTCGACTCACAAGAGTCGCCGACAAGGGAGGACCAAGCTCAAGTTCCTTCGTTTCGACCAGGTCCTCGACAAGGTCTGCGGCATGCACGGTCGCAGCTGAAGCCGAGGTCGAAACAGCTTAAGTCGAGGAGGATGAAGAACCTCTTGTTCGCAAGGCCCGCAAGGGCAAGGACACGGCCACAGCAGAAACCGAGATTGAAGCGACTGCAGCTGAGGAGGCCGAGGAGGTCGAAGAACCTCTCAGGCGTAAAGCCCACAAGGCCAAGGTACCTTTTTATTATGACAAGAAAGCTTTCGCAGTTTCTGCCACTTCTAGTTTTGTCAAGCAACTAGAAAAGGAGAACTGGAAGGAATTTATGTCTTTTGTGAAGGACAACGCTGATCCAGCCGAGCCTACCGTTGAGGGTAGCGCTGCTCTTGGAGTGGTCGAGACCGATCTCGGCCCTCCGGAAAATCAGGAGACCAGAGAGATGGTCCCTGTTCAAGATTTACAGCCAGACGTGGTCGTGACCGAGCCTATTCTCCAACTTGAGCTACGACCAGACGTGGTCGTAGAAAAGAAGTCAAAGAACTCTTCCATCGGGAAGATGGCTTCAAAGTTTCTGATCAAGTCTAGGATGCAGAGGTATGTGAAATAAACTAAAGTGTAAGAACAACATTTACCTTTTGCTTTCCACAATTTGACTCGCTATCCTTTTGTTTATTTTAGCCCGACTCATTCAGCCCCCGAAGTGGCTTCTATCGAGAAGCCTATTGCCACCTCTCCAACGATTGGAGAGATGACAGCGGAAGTGGTCGAAGGATCATCCACAGCCCGGGTTGTGGAAGAAGTCGTGGCTCCTGAAGCAGTTATCACAACCGCTGAGGTCGTAGCCATCGCCACTGAGGTAGCGGCTACAAACACTGAGGTAGTGGCTACAACTACGAAGGTAGCCGCCACGACCATCGAGGTTGCAGCTACGACTACTGAAATGGTCGTGGTACCAGCAGAGGCAGTCGCAGAAGCCTCTACCCAAGGTGGTGATGTACCTGACCACTGTGCGGGAAACGAAATCGTTGCAGACCTCCTTCCTGGTACCCAAAGAGAAACTGCAATTTCAAAATCGGAAGATGAGGAATACTTCAACTTCTGTTCTGATTTCTTTGGCCCTGCTTCCATAGTGGGGTCTTCTGCTTTTAGATCTCACCATCGAGTCCCTCATCCCAAAGACATTCCCAATAGAGGGGACACTTTTGACAATGAGCGTCTTGAGAAGGTTTGGTGGGATCAAGTCGATAGAGTGGACAAGCTGAAGCATCCAGAGCTGGTTTACTCGATATTTGCTCGATCAACCATGAGTGTAAGTATTTAAGGATACTTATATATGTAATCTTCCCTTGTTTCTTACTGTCTTTCCTTTTGCAGAAAGCTCTAGAGCAAATTGCCGTTGTCGGTGAATATCACCGACAACTTCTAGAGCTACGACAGGAAAAAGAGGAACTCTGCAAACAGGCAGAGAGATGGTAAGTCACTATTTTTCATAGTCGTTTTTGACTTGACTACTTATATAGTGCTTACAGGGTTTGTCGTGGAAAAACTCACGACTAGGTACTAGTCGTAAAAGGCTTACGACCAGATGCTTTGTCGTAGGAGATCTTACGACTAGATCCGTGGTCGTAGAAGAACTTACGACTAGATCAATGGTTGTAAAAGAACTTACGACCAATTTGATAATGTTCATGTCCACTTTTAACCTTTACAGGTTAAATAGCGACTAAAAGGTTCTGGCCGACTCACTCGATTATGAAAAAGAGGAGTCGAGAAAGCTATGCGAACAAGTAGAATTCCTCTTGAGGAAGGTTAAAGCAGCTAACTGATACGACACGGGGTCCCGATCTTCACGATGTAGGATGATCACCAGATAACTAGCTTCAAAGAAGCCAAGATAACTTGCTGCAAGCAGCGATAACTAGTGCAACCTGACAAATAAAACTCGAAGCCAACCACCGTCTTTAACCGGCAACCTGAATCGAGGATTCGCCCAACCACACTCTCAAGGAACCAACCAACACAGCCTACAATCAATCGAGAAACCTCGAAGGGAGTAGGAGCACCAATTGGGAGCGGATGAAACCGCCCGCTTTGTAATCCCGCCAAGGAAATCACAAGAGCAAAGGGGTGAGATCAACTCTCAAAGGTTTGTTAGCACACGGTGAACAAAGGGGTTACGTATTTCGTTTATCAAAAGTCCCTGTTGCTAAGAAGCAATGAGGTATTTATACTAGGAACATCCCTCCTAGATAGGTGTAAACACGAAATGAAAAAGATAAGATAGACTATGTGAAAGGGCCTCCACGAAATGGGCTCGAGTTGTTCCCGCGTGGCTGTTGGTATTCTCTTGCGATCTTGGTGTTTTGTCAATAACTCCACCTTGGAAAGTCCAAAAGATGTGCCGTCAGTTGCGTTGGAAAGTTAACTTGGTAGCTTTCACACCATGTGCAGCATGCACCACGAAATAATGTAGAATGGTACAGTTTTGCATGGGAAGTTGAACGTCTGGCGATCGTTGACCTTCGACCAGTCTTCACTAAAGCTGGTCAGCTATGGAAATTCAAACAGCTCGGCTCTGGTGGCATTGAAAACTAGACTTAATAAGCTTTCCAAAATGTCCTCATGGACCTCCATAGCCTTTGGAAATCAAGAGTTATGACTGTTTCTTCGAACTGCTCACTGGACTGGTGCGGTTCGAGTGTGGTCCTTCTCTGTAGTCATCTCTTTGTATGTTCCTGTCATCCTTCTTGGTGAACCTAAGCAATAGCAATGTACACGACTTAGGCAGTATATAATTCTCATTGATGTTAAAATGATTCTCACAAAGTAGCGCGTTCACCTCTTGTTGTAGCTTCTTTGCTCGACTACGTGTGTCGGTCCATCAATGACTTGGGCTGGTGTCGATGTAGGTGAGACTTGAGTTGGTGTAGCTTGATTTGGAGGTTGTAACATCTTGCTTGATAAGCGTGGTCATATCATCCTCTCCCCTTGAAAAGGAGTCGTCCTCGACTCGAAGTGTCTTCACTTGTGAATGGTAAGAGGTCGACAACATTGAAGGTGTTGCTCACACCATAACTTCTTTGGAAGATCTATTTTGTATGCATTATCATTGATCTTCTCGAGAACACGAAATGGACCATCTCCTCGTGGCAACAATTTTGATTTTGTTGATGAGGAAAGCGATCCTTGCGCAAGTGTATCCACACCAAGTCCACAGGCTCGAATAACACTTCCTTCCTATGTTTGTTCATACTTGCGCCTTGCATCTTGCCTTGAGTTCAATTACTTCCTTGGTCTTTTCATGTATCTTCTTTACATATGCAGCACGCTTGGAAGCTTCCATGTTGGTCCTCTCCTACAATGGAAGGGGCAACAAATCTATCGGAGCAATAGGTTTGAAACCATATACAATTTCAAAAGGACATAAGTTAGTGGTAGAGTGTACTGCCCTGTTATAAGTAAACTCCACATGTGGTAAGCATTCCTCCCAAATCTTCAAGTTCTTTTTCACCATTGTTCGCAGCAACATTGATAATGTTCGATTCACCACTTCAGTTTGTCCATCGGTTTGAGGGTGACAAGTGGTGGAGAATAGGAGCTTGGTTCCAAGTTTGGCCCATAATGTTTTCCAAAAATAGCTCACGAACTTGACATCTCGATCAGACACAATTGTCCTGGGCATCCCATGTAGCCTCACAATTTCCCTGAAAAATAAATTAGCAATATGTGAAGCATCGTCGGTCTTGTTGCAAGGGACAAAATGAGCCATCTTTGAAAATCTATCAACCACAACAAAAATAGAATCCTTTCCTTTCTGAGTTCTAGGTAATCCCAAAATAAAGTCCATGCTTATGTCTTCCCAAGGGATATTAGAAAGCAGTAAAGGAGTGTATAAGCCATGAGGGTTCAGTTTTGACTTAGCTTTGTGACAGGTGACGCATCGCTCCACAAATCGGATGACATCTCTCCTCATCTTGGGCCAATAGAAATGATCACCTAGCAGTTCGTAAGTTTTCTTTTGTCCAAAATGACCTGTTAGTCCACCTCCATGTGATTCCTGTAACAAAAGCAATCTAACCGAAGAATTTGGAACACAAAGCTTGTTATCTCTAAACAGAAATCCATCATGTATGTGATATTTTTCCCAACCCTTTCCATCTTTACAATGATTATATGGTTCTGAAAATTCAGGATCATTATTATACATACCTTTCAAACTTTCAAGACCCAAAACCTTTACCTCGAGTTGGTTCAACAACACACTCTTTCGAGACAAAGCATCGGCAACAACATTGTCCTTCCCTTTCTTATATTTCACAATGTATGGAAATGTTTCGATGAACTCAACCCATTTGGCATGGCGACGGTTCAGCTTAGCTTGACCTTTCAAGTACTTCAAAGCTTCATGATCGGAATGAATAACAAACTCTTTTGGCCATAAATAGTCTTGCTGGGTTTCAAGCACACGCACCAAAGCATACAATTCTTTGTCATACACAGAATAATTCAATTGAGCACCTCCAGCTTTTTCACTAAAATATGCTCTTGGTTTTCCTTGTTGCATTAAAACTCCTCCTATCCCAATTCCACTAGCATCACATTCTACTTCAAAAGTTTTAGTGAAATCGGGAAGAACAAGCACGGTGCTTGGTCAAACGTTTCTTTAATTCTTGAAAAGCATTTTCCTGTGAGTTTCCCCACTTAAAATCAACCCCCTTCTTGGTCAATTCATTCAAAGGAGCAGCAATGGTACTGAAATCTCTCACAAACCTTCTATAAAAACCAGCAAGGCCATGAAAACTTCTTACTTGACTTACATTCGTTGGAGTTGGCCAATCCTTGATGGCTTTCACCTTGGTTTCATCCACTTCGATTCCTTTTCCTGAAACAACAAAACCAAGAAACACAACGTGGTCTGTACAAAAACTGCACTTCTCAAGATTAGCAAATAATTTCTCCTTTCGAAGCTCATCCAAAACTTGACGAATGTGATTCACATGCTCATCAAAAGACTTGCTGTAAATTAAGATATCATCAAAGTAGACAACAACAAATTTTCCAATGAAAGCTCTCAAGACATGGTTCATTAATCTCATGAAAGTACTAGGAGCATTAGTCAAACCAAATGGCATAACTAACCATTCATACAACCCAAATTTTGTTTTAAATGCGTTTTCCATTCATCCCCGTTTTCATTCTTATTTGATGGTAACCACTTCTCAAATCAATTTTAGTAAAAATTATAGAATCAGTCAATTCATCAAGCATGTCATCTAACCGTGGAATAGGATGGCGATAGCGAAACGATGATATTATTTATAGCTCTCGGTCAACACACATCCTCCAAGAACCATCTTTCTTAGGTACTAAGATCACAGAACAACACAAGGACTTAAGCTTTCACGAACAAAACCTTTGTCAAGAAGTTCTTGTACTTGCCTTTGTATCTCCTTGGTTTCTTCCGGATTGGTTCGGTATGGTGGACGGTTAGGAGTGCACCCACGGAATGAGATCAATTTGATGCTCAATCCCACGAATTGGAGGTAGTCCGTCTGGTGTTTCTTTTGGAAAAACATCTTCATAGTCCTGTAAAAGATGAGACACAACACTAGGAAGAGAGGTGATATCGTTAGGTGAAATTAAAACGTCTTTGCACACAAGTACAAAGAGCACTTGATCTAGGTTGTTCCTCACTTCTCTCAGTTCAGATTTTGTGGCTAGCATAACTAGATGCTCTCCCTCTCCTCTTTTTTTTTCTCTCAAATTTGGCTTGTGGCTCTCACTCTCCGAGTTGTGGATGGCACTCATTTTCTTTTGCTCGCTCCTCCCCGTAATCTTTGGACCAATTTCAGATTTCTTTTGTAAGTGCTCACCATGATTTGTTGGGGTGTCATAGGCTTGAGTACAAACTTCTTCCCTTTCAAATCTAGTGTGTACTGATTTGTTCTCCCACAATGCTGAGTATATCGATCATACTGCCAAGGCCTTCCAAGTAACATGTGACACACAGACATAGGTGCCACATCGCACTCAACGGTGTCAACATATTCACCAATCTTGAATGGAACTTTCACCTTATATCCAATCTTAATATCTCCGAATCATTCAGCCATTGGACATGATATGGATGAGGATGTCGCCAGTAGTTTCAAACCAAGCTTGTCAACCATCTCACGACTAGCAAGATTATGGCAGCTCCGCCATCAATGATCACCTTCACCACTTTATCTTGCACCTTGGCTCTGGTTTGAAAAAGATTATGTCATTTGCCCAATTTCAGCTTCTTTCATCTGAACACTCAAGATTTGAGCCACTACAAGAGCAGCACCGTGCTCAAATTCACATCCAGTATGTTTCTCATCTTCATGGGCTTCATCAACATTCTCTTCCTCAACTTCCTCTTCACTAGCTGAATCATATTCTCCATTGTCATTCACAATGATCACACGATTATTTGGACACTCCTTGATTACATGCCCACGGCCTCCACATTTGAAGCATTGAATCCCACTACTCTTGGATGTAGAACCCACTGAAGTAGTGGTGGATGCTGCTGGTTTAGAACTCATGCTTGGGGCAGCAGTGTTCTTCCCACTATAAACACCTTGAACATTAGAACAGAGGCCTCCACTTGAGCTCTTTGCCATTGATGGTGCAGCAGAAAACTTAGAGATTGACTTGCTTCCTCTAGACGCAGTACTCGTACCATATGACAAGGTCTTGCTACTCTTGGCATCTTGCTGTAGTTGGCGTTCAGCTTTGGTTGCTTGATGTACCAAATCAATAAGATGACGGTACGGCTGAAACTCAACAATGCGTTGGATATTGCGATGTAACCCAGCCATAAAACGTGCAATAGTTTGCTCTTCATCTTCATACACATTGGCTCTAATCATAGCCTTCTCCATCTCCTTATAATACTCCTCAACAGAGAAAATTCCTTGCTTCAGATTCTGCAGTTTATCGAAAAGATCACGGCGATAGTGCTTCGGCACAAAACGAGTTCTCATTTCTCTCTTCATTTCTTCCCAAGTGGCAATGGGATTTTCTCCATCTTCTTCACGATCATGGAGAAGTTGCTCCCACCAAATCAGAGCATATCCTTCAAACTCCAGAGATGCCATTGCCAACTTCTTCTCCTCTGCATAATTATGCAGGCGAAAGATCTTGTCCACCTTCAACTCCCAAGTGAAATAAGCTTCAGGATCAGACCCTCCATCAAATTTTGGCATGGTAAACTTCAGTTTTCCAAACCTCTCCTCATGGTTGTCTCCTCTACGATGTCGGCGACCAAAACGATATTGAGGATGATTGTCATCATCCTCATCTTCAGATTCATCATTGTCTTCATTTCTTCGACCTCGAGCTCTTCCTCTACCATGTGCAGCTCCTTGGTTCCTCCTTTCTTGTTCTCTTGCTCTTCTAGCAGCAACTCTTCCATCACTATCTCCTCCATCTTCACCATGGTTGCTTGCACCGTCATGAGGTTGGCGACGTCCTCTGATTTCAGCCATAAAGGCCTGAAGATCTTGCGTCAACCGATCTTGCTTATCTTCCAAGCTTTGCTTTAGTTCATTGAATTGTGCCATAGTAACACAATCTTCTAGCTCCACTCCACCCATCTTCCTGTAAAGTTAGCTAAATACGAACAATAGGTATTTGTGGAATATAAAAAAAATTTGGTGGCTCTCACAACTCACCTCTCTTACCAACCGAAGCTCTTATGAATTCCTTGCTGCGGATTACAGAGAAACAAATGTGTGGTGGTAATAAGAAAGTGATGGAGAGGCGAATACAAGACCAGAGTACCGATTACGATGGATTTTTATGTGGAGCTTGGTGGGGAGTGATACACAAGGAATGCAATCTGAATTCTAGTTGTTGTAAAGTTAAATAACAATCCAAACTAGAAGTTCCCTGCCTAGTGCTGATCACAAGATATGGGAGATATAAATCAATCACACACACACGCAAAGAAATTTCAGAGTTGATGTAAACAAGGAGTATGATTGGAATGCAAGTGTTGCGATCAGATCCAACCAAAATTTTGCACCAAACACAAATATCAAACTGGTTGCTCCACTTGGCGTGACAAACTTTCAGCACTTGTGCACTTTAACTACTGATCTTCAACCTTTCTTTCTCAATTTTTCTCAACTTTTTTTTTTACACTTTTCTTTCTTCTTCTTTTTTTTTTGACACACTTTTTTTTTAATAGAACTTAACACAACGACCAGAGATAACACTAGCACACTTATGATAGAAAAAAAAACAACCAGCAGCTATAGTTTGATAGGATCAAAGTTAACGCGAAGGATGATATAGGCTATAGATTTTTTTTTGTGTGGGGATTTTCATATATATAAAAGAGGCTCAAAGGACACGCAAAGGAAAATGATCAGCAACTAAAACAAAGACTCTAATGGACTGAAACTTAACAAAACTCACTGAAATAACAGATTGAAACAAAGGGCTACAGCCAATTTTTTTATAGGCTTTTTGGTGGATAGGACGAAACAAATATATATGTAGCTAGAAGGTAAAGAATCCTACCGTGGTAACGAAGGCTCTGATACCAGATGATACGACACGGGGTCCCGATCTTCACGATGTAGGATGATCACCAGATAACTAGCTTCAAAGAAGCCAAGATAACTTGCTGCAAGCAGCGATAACTAGTGCAACCTGACAAATAAAACTCGAAGCCAACCACCGTCTTTAACCGGCAACCTGAATCGAGGATTCGCCCAACCACACTCTCAAGGAACCAACCAACACAGCCTACAATCAATCGAGAAACCTCGAAGGGAGTAGGAGCACCAATTGGGAGCGGATGAAGCCGCCGCTGCTGTAATCCCGTGAAGGAAATCACAAGAGCAAAGGGGTAGAGATCAACTCTCAAAGGTTTGTTAGCACACAGCTGAACAAAGGGGTTCTGTATTTCGTTTATCAAAAGTCCCCTGTTGCTAAGAAGCAATGAGGTATTTATACTAGGAACATCCCTCCTAGATAGGTGTAAACACGAAATGAAAAAGATAAGATAGACTATGTGAAAGGGCCTCCACGAAATGGGCTCTGAGTTGTTCCCGCGTGGCTGTTGGTATTCTGCGCAGTCTTCGGTGTTTTGTCAATAACTCCACCTTGGAAAGTCCAAAAGATGTGCCGTCAGTTGCGTTGGAAAGTTAACTTGGTAAGCTTTCACACCATGTGCAGCATGCACCACGAAATAATGTAGAATGGTACAGTTTTGCATGGGAAGTTGAACGTCTGGCGATCGTTGACCTTCGACCAGTCTTCACTAAAGCTGGTCGGCTATGGAAATTCAAACAGCTCGGCTCTGGTGGCATTGAAAACTAGACTTAATAAGCTTTCCAAAATGTCCTCATGGACCTCCATAGCCTTTGGAAATCAAGAGTTATGACTGTTTCTTTCGAACTGCTGCTGGACTGATGCAGTTCGAGTGTGGTCCTTCTCTGTAGTCATCTCTTTGTATGTTCTGTCATCCTTCTTGGTGAACCTAAGCAATAGCAATGTACACGACTTAGGCAGTATATAATTCTCATTGATGTTAAAATGATTCTCACAAAGTAGCGCGTTCACCTCTTGTTGTAGCTTCTTTGCTCGACTACGTGTAATCGGTCCATCAATGACTTGGGCTGGTGTCGATGTAGGTGAGACTTGAGTTGGTGTAGCTTGATTTGGAGGTTGTAACATCTTGCTTGATAGCGTGGTCATATCACTAACTCTGCAACTGAAGAAATGCAGGAAAAGATAAACAGTAAGTGCTGGACTTAGGACTGCTTATATTGTTGATTTTTACCTGATTGTTGCTTCTTTTCAGAAAAACAAGATGATACGAGACAGCTTCAAGATGAAGTTAAGGAAAAAACTGTGGTTATTCGTGAGCTTTCTCGTATCTCCAGAGATAAAGATGAAGAAATTACGAGACTAAACTCCCGACGATCAGGTAAGCAATTCTTTACCTGCAGTCTTTTACGAGTTCTTTCCCTATTCTTACTCTCAGTTCTTTTCTTAGAAATGGACCTTGAACTGGGAAGGCTCGAAAATGAACTTAGGGATAAGACTATGATTTATAACGAGACTGTCCGCATTGCTAAAGCAAACGCAGAGGAAGTCAAGTTATGGAAGGGGCGGCATGCTGAGACCGTCGTTTCTCATAATGCAGAAATCGAGAAGTTAGATTCTCGTCTAGCAGGTAAGAAATTCTTTTACCTGTGACTATTTTATTCTCTCCTCTAGAAGTTTATTTACTCGACCAGTCTTATTCTTGTCAGAACAAGTGGTCGAAAACAAACAACTCATGAGGCTTCGACTGCACTCCAACAGTCATGGAGGCGATGAAGATTAATCTTCAAGACAATATCACGCTCTGAACAATGTACTTGGTGAGCTACGTCGAGGAAAAGCTCCTCAAGATAATACGATAGCTGCTCACGTAAGTACTATTGGGGAACAAGTCGGGACTTTGCAAGAACTGGTGACCACTCTGAAGGCCAATCAAACTGAGTCCATCAAGGAGGCGGTCGAAAGTGCTATAAGTTATGCATTGGTAAAACTTAAAGCTCATGACCCCAAACCTTAATGTGCAACCAATCGAAGTCGACTTATTTGCCCGGCGAAGCAAGTCGTCTTATTGAAGAAATGCAACCACTCGGTAAAAAAGTTTCGGAGGAAATGCGACTAGGCTCTCCTTTTTCAGAGTGATTTGTAAAAAACCTGTGAAAAACAAGCTTTTGTTGATGTATTATATAATGCATCTTTTTTCCTGCAAATCATCTTGTCGAGTAGTTAGTAACTCAAAAGATAATTAACGAATGAAAGACTGAATGAAAGACTAAGAATTGAAGTCAAATTAATAACTTTATCCTAGCCCCCGACTATTTGCTTAGTTTGTTTAGACAAACTAATTAAATAGTGTTAAAAAGGGTTTCTAAAAACAAAGAGGTTTGGTTAACTTGTAGTTTTTGGTCACGATTGTCATGCACTGGTCGAAAAAGTAGTAACGAATCGACACTAGGAAGTTCTTTCTAGTGGGCAGGACCACGTGCAGAGAGGAAAGTCTTCAACTAGGTGATGTCACCATCTCCAACTAGATTAATTAAATCGAGAACAGCAACTTGAGTTAAACAAACATCTAGAGGACTTCAAAAAATTCATTCGCCCTTCTTTGGAGGACTCGATAAGTCTGTCCTGGTATCAAGAGTAGGAAACGGAACGATGCTAGGAAGTTCCTTCTAGTGGGCAGGACCACGTGCAGAGAGGAGAGACTTCGACGAGATGTGTTTCTTCCTCTGACTTAGTTGAGACGAATCGAATACACCAAAGGCAGCTGAATAAATCTAAAAAAGTGCACTCTGCTTAGAATATTTTTCAAAAGAACTGAAGAAATAATCTAACGTGAAAGGAGTAGGCTTTCAAAAAATATTTCGACTAAATAGAACCCGAGCTCTTTGTGTTGGCGGCAAAAGTGAGTAACGAGTCAATACTAGGAAGCTCCTTCTAGTGGGCAGGACCACATGCAGAGAGGAGAGGCTTCGACTAGGTGATGTTACCTGCCTTTCGACCAGTGTAAAGGAAACTGGGTGTTTGGAATATAGTCGAATGATTATGAAAGCACTACTCAAAAGTAAGACAATAGAAGTAGAGAGAACCTGAGTCTTTATTGTCTGAATGATTGGTTACACATAAAACTTGCGTAACTGGTCGATGTTCCAAGAATTCGAGAGAACCTGGCCGTCTTCCATTGCCAATCGCATCGACCTCAGACGAGTAACTTCGACCACTATGTAAGGACCTTCCCACTTGGGAGAAAGTTTGTTCGATTAGACTTGGATTAGCGAGCCTCAATACCAAGTCACCTCTGACAAGGTCTGCGAGGTTGGACCTTACGATCGTAGTATCTGCGAGGGCTTGTTGGTAGGCTGCGAATGGATTAAGGCACGGTTTCTCCTTTCCTCAAGTAGATTAATATCATCTCGCTCGATGTTGTTCTGGTTGGAGTCTTTGAAAGTTTCAACTCGTGTTGACCTTATCTTTAGTTAGGAGGAAGCATGGCTTCGACTCAAGACTAGAAAAATGGTGTTTCACAGTAGCTCGACCGTAGTCGTCATTTAACCGCCCATAATACGGAGGATAACTCTTGTACCCAAGCCCCGAGCGTTTGATGAGCTGGTCAAGACTCGAGTCTTAATTCCTCTCATTATTTGGACGTTTGCATGTTCGACTGCCCCATTACTTTGGGGATGGGCCACAGAAGCATAACACAACTTGGTACCCAACTCGTCAAAATTCCTGAAATTTTGCGCTCAAAAATTGCTTACCATTATCTGTAATTATTCGACTCGGTACTCCAAATCGAGTAATTACGATCTCATCATAAACCGCTTTGCCGCTTCGTTGTTATCGATCCACAGGTTTGGCTTCAATTCATTTTGTGAACGTATCAATAGCCACAAAAAGGAACTCGAAACCTCTTGGAGCTTTGGGGAACGGTCCTAGGATATCGAGACCCCAGGTCACAAAAGGCCAAGATAGAGGTATTATTTGTAATGCCCGAGTGGTTGGTGTATTTGCTCGCTATGAAACCGCCTTTGGACACACTTTTTAACCAACTCTTTAGCATCATAAAGGGTCATTGGTCGAAGAAAACCTTGTCGAAAGGCCTTACCAGAGCCGCGTCAGAGGAAGCATGATTTCCACAGATGCCACCATGTATGTCGTGAAGGAGTGTTAATCCTTCGCTCATGAATGCATCGCATGAGCACCCCTTGAGTTCCTCGTTTATAGAGGACTCCTTCAACCAAAGTATACATTTTAGCTTTTCGGGATAAACGATCTGCCTCGAGATCGTCTTCGGGTACTGAACCCTTCTGAAGATATTCATAGATAGGCGTCATCCATGTATCCTCGTATTCTAGAGAGGCCGTCTCAATAGGAGGTGTCTCTGGTTCATCGACCAGTGACGGCTTCTGGAGTTGTTCCAAGAAGACTCCTTTTGGTACTACAGATCGGGAAGAAGCTATTCGAGCAAGCTGGTCTGCGAGGAAATTATCCTTTCGAGGGATGAATTGTGCCTCGAAACCTAAAAAATGCTTTTCTAGCTTACGCACTTCCGATAAGTACCGAGACATTGTCGGGTTAGAGCACTGATACTCTTTTCCGATTTGATTCACGACTAGTTGAGAGTCTCCTCTCACGAGTAGTCGACGAATTGAGAGCGCTTTCCGCTCTCGTATACCGGTAGCAAACCTTCGGATTCTTGCCACGTTGTTAGTGGCCTGAAAGTTTAATTGTATGGCATACTTTAAGGTCTCTCCGGTAGGAGATACCAGACCACCGATTTCGAGCCACTTAAAGTAAGCGACCGTCAAAGTACATAAATCCCTTTGGTCATGGGAATCGTACTGGGGATCCTGAACAGGTTCAGGATTTGTCCATTCGGCGACAAAGTCTGCCAAGATCTGGGATTTAACGGCCGTTTGGGACACGAAATGGATGTCAAACTCCCCAAGTTCGACTGACCATTTTGCCATGCGTCCCGCTGTTTCCCTATTCTAGAGGATCGCTCCCAAGGGAAACTCGGGCAGACCTGACTATTTTGTGCGCCTGAAAATAATGCCGCAGTTTCCTCGAAGACATGAGGAGGGCATAAAGAAGCTTTTGGACCTGAGGGTAACGCTCCTTAGGACCGTGTAAAACTTCACTTACGTAGTAAACCGGTCGTTGTACGTTTTCACGTTCTACGACTAATCAAGCGCTCTCGCTGTGGCGTGGCAGCTAGGTAAATTAAGAGTGTTTCTTTTGGTCTCGGAGAGACCAGAATAGGAGCACTCGTAAGGTACCTCTTGACATCCTCAAAGGCAGCGTTTGCCTCTTTCGACCACTCAAAACCTTCGTGTTTCCTAAAAAGTTTAAAGAAAGGCAGTCCCTTTTCTCCTAGTCGTGCAATGAAACGACTTAAAGCCGCCATGCACCCCGTGAGTTTCTGGACTTCTTTCCTTGTGGTCGGAGGGCGCATTTGGAGAATGGCCTTTATCTTTTCCGAATTTTCTTCGATTCCTCGTATAGATACTAAGAATCCAAGCAATTTTCCTGAAGAGATTCCTAACACATACTTCTCATGATTGAGTTTTAAGCGATTTTTTCTGAGGTTGTCGAATATTTCTTATAGGTCGGTAATATGATTAAGTCCCTTCATGCTTTTAACGACTAGATCATCAACATAGGCCTCCAGATTTCGGCCTAATTGAGATGAAAAAGTCAATTGCATCAAGCGTTGAAAAGAAGCACCGGCATTTTTTAGACCAAATGGCATTTTGACATAGCAAAATATACCAAATGGTGTAATAAATGCAGTCTTTTCTTTATCGTCTAGACACATATTGATCTGGTGGTATCCAGAATATGCATCTAGAAAACTTAACATTTCACAACCTGTAGTAGAATCAACCAACTGATCGATGCGAGGTAAAGGAAAATCGTCTTTTGGACAAGCTTTATTAAGATCAGTAAAGTCTACGCACATACGCCATTTGCCGTTTGACTTTCTAACCATTACAGGATTAGCCAACCATTCTGGATGATTGACCTCTCTTATAAAGCCTGCTTTAAGTAGCTTATCCAATTCTGATTTGATAGCATCTCGTCGATCAGGGGCAAATCTCCGTAATTTTTGTTTTACGGGTACTTTGTCAGGCCGTAAAGCTAGCCTGTGCTCAATCACCTCCCTGGGGACTCCGGGCATGTCGGATGCTTGCCACGCGAAGACATCTGCGTTAGCTCGGAGGAAGGCGATGAGGGCGTCTTCCTATTTGGGGTCGGAAGTTTCCCCAATGCGAACAGTCTTCGAGGGCTCCCCTGCGTCCAGAGGAATCTCTTTGACCTTGTCGTTCGGCCGGTGCAGTACTTTGAAGCCGACTTGCTAGTCGAAGGTCGACTTTCTTCTCGGTGGTATTTGTCCAACCATCTCGAGGATCGTGATCGCGGTATCGCCATCTTCTTGTCACAATGAATTGTGATTACTCCTTTGGGACCTGGCATCTTAATACATTGATATCCATAATGAGTAGCCATTAAGAATTTTGCCAAAGTTGGTCGTCCGAGTATGGCGTTATATGCCGTATCGAAATCAACCACATCAAAGGAGATTTTCTCTGTCCTGAAATTACTTGGTGAACCAAATGTTAAAGGAAGAGAAACTTGACCAATCGGTTTGGCCGAAGATCCCGGTACGATTCCATGGAAAGAGTATCGTACCGGTCTTACCTTAGTCCTGGGTACTTGCATTTCGTCCAGGGCACTCGTAAATAAAATATTTAACGAGCTGCCACCATCAACCAAAACTCGATTGACCCGACAATTGTTGATGGTGGGTTCGACCACGATCGGATACCGACCTGGTCGAGTCGAAGTAATCAGACAGTCACCCTTCTCAAAGGAGATGGTAACTTCTGACCACTTCGGTAATTTATTGACAAGAGGAGGATCTATGGAGTTTACCTCATGTTTAGTAGCTTTAAGCTGTCGCTTTGATTCGTACGCCGATGATCCTCCATAGATGTGCTCGACGGTGTGTTGCGGATCCTGGAACAGCATCTCCTCCTCGTCATCTGAAGTCTTATGACCACTCGTTTGTCCTACCTGCTCGAGAGTAGGAAGTGGTCCTTTGCCATTGTAGTAGTCTTCAAGCTTTCGTTGGAAGACCCGGCAGTTGCGAAGGTCATGTCCTTCCTTTTTATGAAAAGGACACCACCTAGGCTTATCATTTTTCCGATCGGGGCGCTTACCTTTGCCTCGGTCAGAGTGCAGCTTGGAGGTGCGTGGCTCTTTATCATTCACAGCCAAAACCTCCTTGGAACCGCTGGCTTGGAGTTTTTGACCCTTCGCCTTGTTCTTGGACTTTTTTGCTTTCTTATCTTTCTTCTTACCAATGTCGCCTGGCTCTCGAGAGGTATTGTCTTCTCGATCTATTGTGTTGTTCCACTCGACCGCCTCAGAGGCAGTTGCATATCGATCAGCCATCTCAAAGAGTTCAGCGACAGAAGTAGGCGGATTCAAAGCAATGTCTTCTGTTATCCTTCTACTACGGACTCCTTGCTTGAAAGCCCTGATGACAGATGAATCAGAAACTTCCGAAATTGAGTTACGAACTTGACTAAATCGCTTGATGAATTGGCGCAAAGTCTCGTTGTCGTTCTGTCTCATCCGGTGCAAGTCGTCCTCCTTCCCGGGGTGATTGTAAGTGCCTTGGAAATTTGCCAATAGAAGGTCGCAGAGGTGTTGCCAAGAGTAAATCGACTCGAGTGGTTGGTTCAGTAACCACGATCGAGCAGATCCTTCGAGCACAGTTGGAAGGTAATTTGCCATTACATGCTCTCCTCCTCTTGCTGCTCGGACAGCTGTTGTGTAGATTTGAAGGAATTCGATAGGATTTTGGGATCCATCAAATTTCTCTATGTTCACTGGTCGAAAGCGAGGTGGCCAGCGAATAGCTCGGAGATCAGGCGAGAATGCCCGACATCCAGTAATGACTTCTTGACGCCTCCTTTGTAGGAAAGAAGGGTTGATATCATCAGGTGGTCGTACTCGACGATACCCAGTAATAGGTTGACCTGACCTGTATGTGAGACCCCGATTTATTAGGCTCATAATACTTAGTCATCCAATTGACCCTAGTATTATCAACTAAATAAACCGTGCCTCGAGATATATATACTTCCCAGAATGCAGTACACACAACTCATTACAAAAGATTGCATCAATTCCATTCCAACACATAGAACAGAACAAGCAACAAACCGTGGTTAATATACATAAAGGATAGTTATTATAAAAGAGAGGCCGACCGCCAAATAACAACAAGACTACTAAGATAACAATGAAGCAAAAGTGCCATAGAGATGGCCCAAAACAAGAGCCAACCGGTGTGCCTTCACCCACAAGGCAATCGACAGGACCGCCAAGCTAGTCGCTTTCCCAACCATCAAGACTGACTCACAAAAGTAAAGCCCTTTGGGCTCTACCTCCTCTGCAACAAAGTTATTAAGCAAAGCAAATGAGTACAAAATGTACTCGCAAGACCGACGTGTAGTATAACAGAACTATAGTTTAACTACATGCAAGCTTTATTTTAAGTGGATGAGGCTTTGGACTCATTTTTAGCACAAAGCAAGTTTTCATTTGCAATAATGTAATAGATTGAAAGCAATTTGGCAAAGCATTTTTAATTGTTGAAGTAACAACGAGATAATAACATAATAGCAACATATGAACACCTGGAAGTGACTAACCCAATAGCCACCACAACAATAGCATGAATTACCCATTCATACCACCCATGTCAAGTTTTAATTAAAGGTTGTAGTCTAGTTCTCACGGGGCGTATCCGAGCGTGTCCATAACCTAGGACGAGGCTATTCAATAGTTTTAACCTGCAGGGTGTACCAATGTACCCACACGCCGACCGCCTTTTCGCCACATGATTTAGCACACTTCCTTTGGTATGCCGCAGACGGCTAAGTCCCACGAGACATTTCCAATTGATGATGCTAATTACGAGTCAAGAACCCACGGGATAAGGACACATTAGACAAACCTAACCGATTGCTAATGCTCCCTCCCACACCACACACACACATTTTCTTGTAAAACATACCAACCGACCAGCTCATAATTAACACCCCCAAAGTACTTAGTCAAGAGGGTCCCATATCCCCTCGTGTCGTTAGCACGCCTAAAAATGCTCAAAACGGTGGCGCAAGTAACTCGGTCCTTAATGACCCGGCATACTACCACATTCCAAAAACCACACCATCCATCCAATATGCCCAAGTCCAAATCAAACTTTTATTTTCAGATTTTGACTTTACAAAATAACAAAGCACAAGTGCTGGACATAAAGAAGTAATAATTAGATTTGTGTGATCAAGACCATCGACTAAATCGATGATCGCCCATTACTACCGATAACTAAGCATGTCTAAGCAGTTTAATCGAAAACTACTAAGTGATAAGAGCTCATCCAACGAGCTCAAACCACAGCAAATAACCTAGGCTCATGGTAGTAGAGGATAAACAATTCCTACAGATTATGCAACTATAGGCTTGCTAACGATACTTTAACACAAAGCAGCATGCATACATACAAGTAAAACAATATCTTAACCTTTAAAGTAATGGAACGATAGAGGGGATATGATCAAACTGCTTGCCTTGCTGTTGCTGGTCAAATTGTTGCTGAGGATCGCTCACGGGATCAACACATTCGTCAACACCTAATCGAAAAGACGAAAACAATCGATAAGAACGACGAAAACGACAAAGACAGCATAGCAAACGAACTCAAAATACTCTGAAATTACTACAGAAGCAAGAGTATGAGTTTTAGGGAATTTAGCAACAAGAACGAATTGATTTGGATTCTCAATGCAAAAGTTATGAGCAAAACAAATCTGCTCAGCCCTAAAAATACCAAACTGCCACTATTCACTAATTTAATTATTAGGCAACATTTTCTAGAAGGGTGGTGATACTGAGATTTTTACAGTAAAACCAGCACCTCATGAGATGAATAACACAATTGAGTTCACCTCATTTGGAGCTATTATGCATTTTCTATCATTTTTCAAAAACAAGAACTTGAACAAAATTATAATGCACAAGAATTCTTTTTGACAATAGCAACCTGCTCAAAACTAATTTTCACAGTAAGTTCATCAATAGAGGAACCCAACAAAGTTGGATTCACTAAAAAATATTCTACAGAGCATTAGTTATGTATTTTACAAGTTAAACACTACATTTAAAGTTAGTTTTAAAACCTATTTGCAAAACCATGTTCTGGAGCTGAACTGGGCGCATAACCATTTTTAGATTGGAGCCCAGGTCAAACCAGAGCTAACAAAATTTGAATCACCCTATTTAGATTTAAATTGACTTAGTTATGCAATTTTTAAAGTTTATACATTTTTCAGTTTATAATTAAGACCTCACAGGAGGTCCTAAGGACTAGAACGAACTGGGAGGACATGAGCCATAGATTTTGAATCTAACGGCTCAAGACCTCCCAGGCGCTGATGCGCACACGCGCGCTCGCGAGATCCAGAGGACTTGGGCCGTGGATCTTGGATCCCACGGTCCTTGTCCTCCCAGCGGAAACGCGCACGCGTCCGCGCGAGATAGAGGTCGTGGCCGTTGATCTTGGATCCAACAGCTATGACCTCAAGATCTCACGCGCTCGCGCTAGCGCTGCTGGACCTTATGCGCGCAATCAGAGAGGAGGTCGTGACCGTTGATCTTGCGAGATGGACGGCCCACGACCTCGCACCTCACGTAGCCTTGTGCATGGCGAAGTTAATGTCTTGGGACAACGAGGAGGTCCGCGCGTGAGGTCTTAAATGCGCGCAAGGGACAAGATTAAAGGAATTAATGGCGAACCCAATGATTAACGAGGTTGGCCAATGATAAGCGCATTTAAGGGGGAGGATCTTTGTCCGAAGGTGACACGGCGCTGCCGTTTACGTCCGACAAAAACCCGAGCTCGAAGAAATGGTCCTCGCCGGCGATGTAGACCTTGCCGGCGACATCCAAGGGCACCATTGTGTGCGCAATAGTGTTGCGCACACACTGGGACCACTCTCGGCAATGGCGACGGCTTTGAACGCATGTGGCCGGAGATGGCCAAGGTGACAAGCACGGGCCAAAAGACAAGCAGCAAGATTTGAGCTCCGCAGCGACATTCAAGCGGGTGCCCAAGAAAAGCTCCGCAACAACATACACACGGGTGCCAGCATCTAAGGACTATCAGGAACGTTACCTGGAGGTGCAGAGGATGCTGAGGAGGTCGTGGAGGAGGAAGGACCGAGCTGGAGAAGATGGGGTTGCTCCACGGCCAATGCTCCAGCTCCAGCTCCCAGTGAGGCCTCCTCTGAAAATGTCAACCTAAACAAGGTTAGGGTCAACACCAGAAGGCAAGGGGAGCACAAAACGAGCAAGAACTTGAAGAGGGAGCCACTGGAACAATGGTGCCACCGAGGGCTCCAAGCTTCAACAATGGTGGCCAAAAGGGGAGGTCAGTGGAGGAGAAAGCTCAAAAGACACAGGTGCAAGCTAAAGCTTGGAAGTGTGCCAAAGAAGCTAAGGGAGGAACCCAATGGGGGTTTTATAATTTGGATAAGCGGGGCACATGAGTGGGTTAAGCTCATGGTGAGCTTAGCCCATGGCTCGTCCAGGCTTGGACAAGGCGTGGAGCCGACATGGGGACAGTCTGTCTTGTTGGAGAGGTGGAAGGTGACCCGGCATTTAATGCTTGGTCAAGAAAGAGTCGTTGAAGGTACACAAGTGACAAGCACGCCCTTTTCTCCCTGCCCAGGAGCACGCATGCGTGACCGAGGAAGGAGAAGAACAGGGGAGATCATTTTGACCGTTGGATAAGACTTCGGGGAGGTCCTAACCATCAGATGTGATTTTTGAACCGTTATGTTTTAAGTGACTGGGAGGAGGTCCCAGCCACACGATCTTGGATGGGGAGGTCGTGGCCCTCCGATTTCTTAACGCGGATCGCTAAAGGAAAAGGGAACAGAGGTCCAAAGCGTTGGATCTAAATCAGCAGTGCGGACCTCTGGGGACTTAACGCTTGGGCACGCCTTCTGACCCAAGATGTGGAGGTCATGGCCTTTAGATTTAGATCTAAGGGCACATAATGTATAGGGAGGACTTAGACGCTGCATAACGCACAAGAGAGGTCATGGCCGTGAGATTTACATCTAACGGCTACGACCTCATGTCTTGTTGGGAGATCTGATGCGCACAAAGCGAGGAGGAGGTCGTGATTGTGGATTTTAATCCAACGGTACACAACATGAGATGGGGAGGTTTTGTCTTATTTGGATATCATTTGGGAGGTTGTGGGTGTTGGATTTGATCCAACGGCGCACAACAATTGAAGCGGGAGGTCTGAGGCTGCGATGATTTGCAGCGGAGGTCGTGGCCTTTGGATTTAAATCCAATGGCTACGACCTCAACAAGGTGGAGAGGAGGTCTGAGTGGTTTGATAGCGAGTGGAGGTCATGGCCATAGATCTTTGATCCAACGGCACAATCCCTCGATGGGTGGAGGACCTCACTGTGAATGTTTGAGGAGGAGGTCGTGGCCTTTGGATTGAATCCAACGGCTACGACCTCAACAAAGTGCAAAGGGAGGTCTTTGAGGTTTAAAAAACACAGGGGAGGTCATGGCCATGGATTTTTGATCCAAGGGCTGTGACCTCATGTAGGTGGGATGCCTTAGTGGTTTAATAGCTCGGGGAGGTCATGAGCTGTTGGATCTTAATCCAAGGGCTATGACCTCACCAAGGTGGAAAGTGGACTTTGAGGTTTGATAACAAGGGGAGGTCATGGCCATCGGATTTTGATCCAAGGGCAATGACTAGATGAGGTGGGGAGAGGACCTTGCGGTGTTGACCGCGGAGGAGATCGTGGCGGTTGGATGTAAATCCAACGGCTGCGACCTCATCAAGGCGGGAAGGGAGGTCTGATGAGCCCGGGAGTGGGTTGGGTTGGACCAACTTTGCAAAGCGGCTAGCCCAAGGAACAGTGCACCATTTTAAATTTAGTTTTTAACAGCTGGGACTTTGCAGAATTGTTTGGGATAGCAATTCAACTCCAAAATTTATGAAATTTTAACAGGAGCTTGCTGACATCATGATTAACCTTACATAAAATTTACAGAGGTTATTATGCAATGCATTTTTCACAGGAAATTCATGAAGGCAATTCAAGAATTTGTTTTACCTCCAAAAATTATCAAACAAGTTTTAAAACTCATGATATTTTTCAGAGGGGTCCCACAACATTTCTAGGACCAAGGAAAAATATCTCCAAGGGTTTGGCACAAGATTTGTGACAAATGGGAAATGAGTTTGTCTTTTGGTCAACAAGAGCTTTGTGTTCTTGGATTACACAACTCTTGGACAAGAATCTCTTGAGAGTTTTAGGGGTTTTCAAGATGTGAGAAAAAGTTTTAATTTCTACACATTTAATTATATTTGAACAAACTCTGTTTAGGTATTTGGGATGTTACACTGTAATAGGTCTCGGCCCTACGAGGGGAATACTCCTCGTAGTTCATCCGTTGCTGCAGATTCCCATGTCGGTATGGTGAGCGATAACCTCTCCGAGGGGTTTGTTGATTATCAGTCGTTCGAAAGACATTTCTTTGAGTAGGAAATCGATGCGACTTACTGTTGCGTCGATTCCTTTGTGGTGATATGATCGATCGACTGGTAGCTGAAAAAGTCGTATTGCTACGATTTCCTGAATGATGCCGGCAAGGTGCTTCCAGCTTTTCCATCGTAGACCGAAGCCTTTGTGCGATCTCCTCAACGAAGAGGTCATACCCCGGCGCTCGGGCGAGCTCTCGAGTTGGATTCTCGAGCAAATCATTGATGTGCTGGAGTTCTTGAGCTTCCTCTGACTGATATTGAATGCGCCCAGGTAAACTCTTCTGGGCCGCAATCTTCCTTCGTCGAGTAGCTTCAAGATCTTCCCTGTCAGACTCTTGAGACTGCCTCAATGAAGTGTGAGTATGTCGAGGATTTCCTTCGCGTTCATGAAGGTGTTAGTCGTGTCCGCCATCAGTGGTGTTCTTGCCACTGCCATGAGGGGGCGTAGTGCATGATCTTCGGGGAGCGTCTCCATCTCGGTTTCTAGGAGAGTGACCTTGATCTGAGGGAAGGACGAAGACCTCCTGTTGATGATTCTCACTTGCGCTCGAGGCCTCCCCGCTTGAGGAGTAGTCGAAAGACACCATCTGCCGACTTGGAGTAATCCCCTCCAGGTAGGGGAACTCCGGGTTATAACCGTCTCCGTCGGCAGGTGGGATCTGCGGAGAGATGGTCGAATTTGCAGGAAAAGCATGCTTGATCCCGCCTCTCTGGCGCCATCCGGAGAGAGAGAATCACTAGATCTTTGGTGAAGTCTGGAATTGTAGCTTCGAACTTGCCTCACCAAGTCGGACCGCCTTAGGGGGACTCAGATATTTCGAGGTAAAACTCTCGTCGTGTTGTGAGTCCACCTTGGTGTAGTCCTGGTCAGATTGACCCTTGTCCTTTGAGAGGGTAGATTCTCTCTTGGACGTCTTGTTGTGGGGATATGCATCCCTCCTCAACTCCATCGTGCATTGTCTCCTCGGATCTGCGGGAAGATCACGGAGGCAGTAGATACCATTGGATGAGTCATCACTCGGCTCAGAATCGAAACCGGCATCCATGTCGACGTCTGCAGTCCGCCAAGTCGAACCAGTTCTCCTCGCTCCATTCTCCGCCATGAGTGCATGAGATTTGGAAAACAGAGAGTATGTTGATAAGAGATTACGGAAGATCCCCACGGTCGGCGCCTAAGCCGGTGTTTTAGAACCGAACTTACGTAAAGATTGTTTGATTCGGGGTCTCCTAGAATGAAATCACGTAGAGAGATTGACACGGGGATTTTTATACAGGTTCAGGCCTTCTCCGGGGAGAATAATAACCCTACTCCTGTGTGTGTATGGTATTGAGTGTATTCTGAACAAGTAGGGGAAAAACTAAGACTATTACAGATGATAGTGCTTGTCTTCCTAATGGCCTGATTTGATCCGCCCTTTCCTTCTCTGATTGCCGCCTTTATATAGTACGTGAAGGAGGGGCAGTTTCTCCAGGTGATGATCTAGTCGTTAAAAGCATCAAGAGACTTAATCATATCACTGACCTACAAGAAACATTCGACAACCTCAGAAAACACCGCTTGAAACTCAATCCTGAGAAGTGTGTGTTCGGAATCTCTTCAGGAAAATTGCTTGGATTCCTAGTATCTATACAAGGAATCGAAGCAAATCCTGACAAGATACAGGCCATTGTCCAAATGCACCCTCCGACCACGAAGAAAGAAGTCTAGAAACTCACAGGGTGCATGGCGGCTATAAGTCGTTTCATCGCGCGGCTAGGAGAAAAAGGACTACTCTTCTTCAAACTTCTAAGGAAGCACGAGGGTTTTGAGTGGTTGAAATAGGCAAACGCTGCCTTTGAGGATGTCAAGAGGTATCTTACGAGTGCTCTGTCGGTGTTTTAGAACCGAACTTACGTAAAGATTGTTTGATTCGAGGGGTCTCCTAGAATGAAATCACGTAGAGAGATTGACACGGGGATTTTTATCTGAGTTCAGCCTTCTCCGGGAGAATAATAACCCTACTCCTGTGTGTATGGTATTGAGTGTATTCTGAACAACCAGGGGAAAAACTAAGACTATTACAGATGATAGTGCTTGTCTTCCTGATGGCCTGATTCGATCCGCCCTTTCCTTCTCTGATTGCTGCCTTTATATAGTACGTGAAGGAGCGACAGTTTCTCCAGTGAAGCGGCCTCATCACATCCTCAGAAGGCGACGTTGGTAGTAATCACCAGCGTATTAACTCCTCCACGTCGCCTAACAGCTATATACCAGAGATAATGGAGCATTACGTGCTATTATTTGGCAGAGTAACAGCGTATGATGACTGTTTGAATCCCTTAATCAATTGGGCCCACTTGTCTGTAGGTTTAATTGATTATAAGGTGGTCGTAGCTGACCTAGTCGTAGAAGAACCTACGACTATGAGGTAGTCGTAGCAAGACTTACGACTATGGGGTAGTCGTAGCATAACTTACGACTATGGGGGTGGTCGTAGAAGAACTTACGACCACCCAGTAGGCTCCTCCCTTATAACATTAAGGGGTATACTCAGGGACCATATGATGTCATATTTACCTATAATAAGAATTATAGATAAAAGATAAAATGAGGATTATTATGTCCTCGTCATGCTCCTATTCTGGTTTCTCTGAGGCCAGAAGAGACTCTTAATTTACCTAGCTGCCACGCCACAAGTAGTGAACGCAGTACTAGTCGTAGAATGTGAAAACGTACAACGACCAGTTTACTACGCAAGTGAAGTTTTACACAGGCCTAAGAAGTGTTACTCTCAGGTCCAAAAACTTTTATATGTCCTCCTCATGTCTTCGAGGAAACTGCGGCATTATTTTCAGGCGCACAAAATAGCTGTGCCGTCTGAGTTTCCCTTGGGAGCGATCCTCCAGAATAGGGAAACAGTGGGACGCATGGCAAAATGGTCAGTCAAACTTGGGGAGTTTGACATCCATTTCGTGTCCCGAACGGCCGTTAAATCCCAGATCTTGGCAGACTTTGTCGCCGAATGGACAAATCTGAACACATTCGGGATCCCCGATATGATTCCCATGACCAGTGGACGATGTACTTTGACGGGTCGCTTACTTTAAGTGGCTCGGGGGCTGGGGTGGTCTGGTATCTCCCTAGGAGAGACCTTAAAGTATGCCATACAATTAAACTTTCGGGCCACTAACAACGTGGCGAGAATCTGAAGGTTTGCTACCGGTGGTATCGAGCAAATGAAAAGCGCTCTCAATTAAATCGACTACTCGTGAGAGGAGACTCTCAACTAGTCGTGAATCAAATCGGAAAAGAGTATCAGTGCTCTAATCCGACAATGTCTCGGTACTTATCAGAAGTGCGTAAGCTAGAAAAGTATTTTTTTCGGTCTCAAGGTACAATTCATCCCTCAAAAGGATAATTTCCTCGTAGACCAGCTTGCTCGAATAGCTTCTTCCTGATCTATAGTACCAAAATGAGTCTTCTTGGAAAAACTCTAGAAGCCGTCCTTGGTCGAAGAATCAGAGACACCTCCTATTGAGACAGCCTCTCTAGAATACGAGGATACCTAGATGGCTCCCATCTACGAGTATCTTCAGAAGGGTTCTGTACCTGAAGACGATCCTAAGGCAGATCGCTTATCCTGAAAAGCCAAAATGTATACTTTGGTCGAATGAATCCTCTATAAACGAGGCACACAAGGGGTGCTCATGCGATGCATTCCGCAGAGCGAAGGATTAACACTCCTTCAAGACATACACGGAGGCATATGTGGAACTCATGCTTCCTACAGAACGTTGGTCGGTAAGGCCTTTCGACAAGGTTTCTACTAGCCAACAGCCTTGTATGATGCCAAAGAGTTTGTTAAAAAGTGTGTCCAATGCCAGTTTCATAGCAGGCAAATACACCAACCAGCTTAGGCATTACAAACGATACCTCTATCTTGGCCTTTTATGACCTGGGGTCTCGATATCCTAGGACCGTTCCCCAAAGCTCTAGGAGGTTTGGAGTTCCTTTTTGTGGCTATTGATACGTTCACAAAATGGATCGAAGCCGAACCTGTGACTGGGATAACAACGAAAGTAGCAAAACGGTTCATGATGAAATGCGTAATTACTCGATTTGGTGTTCTAAGCCGAATAATCATAGATAATGGTAAACAATTTTCGAGCGCAAAATTTCAGGAATTTTGCGACGAGTTGGGTACCAAGCTATGTTACGCTTCTGTTGCCCATCCCCAAAGCAATGGGGTAGTCGAACGTGCAAACGGCCAAATAATGCAGGGAATCAAAACCTAAGTCTTCGACCAGCTTGTCAAGCGCTGGGAGGATTGGGTACAAGAATTATCCTCTGTATTATGGGTTGTTAAATGATCGCTAGCAGACTCTGGTGAAACACCTTTTTTTCTAGTCTTTGAAGCCGAAGCCATGCTTCCTCCGGAACTAAAGATACGGTCAACATGAGTCGAAGCTTTCAATGACTCCAACCAGGAACAGCTTCGAGCAGATGACATCAACCTACTCGAAGAAAAGAGAAACCAGGCCTTAATTCGTTCAGCAGTCTACCAACAAGCCCTGCGCAGATACTACGATCGTAAGGTCCAACCTCGCATAGTGGTCGAAGTTACACGGCTAGGGTCGGTACGATTGGCAATGAAAGACGGCTAGGTTCTCTTGAGTTCTTGGAACATCGGCCAGTTACACAAGTTCTATGTGTGACAAACTATTCAGACAATAAAGCCTTAGGTTCCTCCTACCTCTATTGTCTTATTTTTGAGTAGCGCTTTCATAATCTTTCGACTACATTTCAAACACCCAGTTTTCTTTACACTGGTCGAAAGGAAGGTGACATCAACTAGTCGAAGTCTTTCCTCTCTGCACGTGATTATGCCCACTAGAAGGAACTTCCTAGTGTCGACTCGTTACTCACTTTTGCTGCCAATACAAAGAGCTCGGGTTCAATAAAATATGGTCGAAATATTTTCAAAGCCAGCTGTTCTCTTTCACCTTGGCCAGATAATGTCTTGTCTCGCTCACACCTCAAAATGCGAGTTTGGGAGTGTGGTGCAGGTAGTAGTCATTACTCAGTGCACGTCGTTCAGTGGTGGTGAACTTCGATGTTAGAGCGTTCCGCCTCATGTCTTTCGTCTCACGGTTGAGGCAAGTGCAAGTAGTATTAATGAGTTGTTATATTTCATACCTGATGAATGCCATAGTTGATTGATGTTGATTGCTGCTTGGTAATGTTGATGAGCCTAAATGCCATTGTTATTGATGATGCTTACTGCTTGTTAATGTTGAGGAGCATAAACGCCATAGTTTAATGACGATGCTTACTACTTGGAAAGGTTTACATGATGCTGCATGCTAATGGTTACATGATGATGCATACATGATAATGATTATATGGTGATGCTTACATGGCAATGGTTACATGTTGATGGCAATAATGTTGGGACAAGGTGAGCAATGAGGCTACCTTGTTAATGATGACAATGATGAATCATGATAATCACAATGGGCAAGTGCAGATAGTAATATTGTGTTGCATGTTCCATAATTGATGAATGCCATGGCTTGATGACGATACTTTAAGTTTTATATTGTTAATGAGCATAACTTCTCATGACGAGTTGATATCATGCTTTACATTCTACATCATGGCATTGGATCCCTATGTGGGCTTTGGATCCCTGTGCCTAGAGGACACATGCTTAGAGTATGTATCGACAAATACACTACTCGGCATTACCGGTAATTGCTAAGAAGTGAAGAGGTGTATTCATGACATGTTCATTGCATTTCTGCATAAGATGTGGATTTGTTTGTTTAGCATATAATGTTGTGGTCATGATGGAATTATTTGTTCCCTTTGATTGCTTATGATGCTATCATAAGAGATGGATTTGTGGTTCATAACGCTGAGATTCATGATGGGATCGTTTATTCCCTTTAACTACTTATGATGCTATGTTTGATTTGCTATTGCACTTTGCTGAGTCGTGGACTGACACTTGCTGTGTTGTGCTTGCTATGTACCTCTCGAGGCAGCGATATGCATGGGAAGGGGTAGACATGGTGCGCGCCATATAAACACAAACCACAATGAATAACGTAGTCCAATTATCCACAATTCATACTCTTGATAACTACTTTAGTTTCTGTTTTGTGACCATCCTTCGTAGTGGATGTTTTGATAGTGATCATGGACGACCCCGCTATGTTCTTAATTCCTCATTGTTTAAGTTCACTTAAGCTCATTTAAGTTCATTTGATGGACTAGACGGTTTGATTTCGATTGTTTTTATCATTCCCGTGGCTTGATTGGTTAATGATACTTTAGATGTAGCTATTTGGTCATTATCTGCTTGAGCTTAGTAATGTTGGACTGCTTTAACTTAGTTGTTAATGAGAAGACTTCATGAATTGATTTATGTTCAATTGTTAGTTGCTATGAATGAATGTTTGGTTGAAGGTTTAAATAGATGTTGGTGGTTGATATTATCATTCTTCAAGATATGGTTGAATTAGTAATGGCTTAATGACCTTCGTATAGACTCTTGATAGTGTTATCATAATTGATTTAATATGATTGGGTGCTTGAGATTGAATTGTTGTCGAATTCCGATTCAATTCTTATATTCATTCTACTAGATATTGATCTTTTTATGTTATATTTGAAAGATGGTTGAAATTATTCCGATATTGCTGTTGTATGTTAGTCTTTTAGGTAACATTTTAGCTTTCGCATAGCTAGGGTGTTACAGTTGGTATCAGAGCGGGCTTTAGGTCTGTGGTAATTGAATATTAAATTGACACACTGTGCACAGTAAGATGGGAATGGGTCAAGCATTGCATTTACGTTTTCGTTATGTCGCTTTGAGCATTGCTGTTATGAATTGATTATGAAGGCCTATGATATGCCCATATGATTATTACGGTAATGATAGTAGATGACGAGAGGTTCAGTTCGTGGTTGTAGCCCTGGGTTGCTAGGTTGCACCACCATTCGGGGTATGAGTCTCTTTGGGAGGGTTTTTGTCTTCCTTGAGTTTGGAATGGTTGTTCTTGTTCCGATGCGGTGGATGAGTCTTCTTGGATTAGTGGTTCATCACTGTTGAGAGGAGTTCATCGGTCTTTATTGGATTCATAAAGAAAACATTTGATCTCTTGAATGATCAGTTGTTTTGCTGTTTATAACCATAGTTGATTTATAAGATTGATCTCTTAATTGGGAGTTATGTCCTTCTTGTTGGGAAGCACTACTCGTTAATCGCTTGGTACCTTGGTTATTGGAAGCTTTAATTTGGTTGTCCTTAAATGTGAGGAAGCTTCGGGCCCCAATGTATTATTCTCGGGGTACTTTGAGTATGAACTTTAATGCTTTCATTTCATGATTTAAAGCGTCAAGGTTCTTTTTGCATTGTCCTACCTTCCTTGTTGAAAAGCGTGATCCGGTGATTCGTTTGGTATTTTGGATAATGGAAATTGTCTTTTACAAACTTCATTGAAGAAAGTTTTGATTCTTCTCATTTCTTTTGGAATAGTGGGAGTGTTGGAGTTTAGAACCTTTGCTTTGAAAATAAAAGTGTCAAAACCCTTCGTAAAGTTTTGTGGTGTTACGTGAGAAGTCGCAAGTAAAGAAGATAACTGAAAATGTTTACGACGTCAAGTTGGGTCATTGGCGGGATGCATAATTAATCTTAATTGATGTCCTCGGTAGAGTAACTAGTTAGGTTATTGCTGCTTTGCTAAGATTTCTTGACAAGTTGTGATTTAGAATATCTTTATTCCTAATTAGAATCAACAGGGTTACTAAAGAGGGTGAATATTGACATGAAACTATCTTGTAAACATCTTCTTGATGATCTCACATAAATGCTAGACATACATAATTCCTGACATGCTAAAATTGTTGAAAGCTGTATAAGGGGCTAGATGGATGTTGGTGTATCGATTCATGCAACCTCATTTTATAGAAATTATGTTAGTAAATCTTTAATCATGTTTGAAATGGATTTCTAAGCATAAGGTGAATTGTTGAACCTTTGTTTATAAATGGTTATGTGACTGCAAATGGAATTAGCACCGTAGTTACTCATGATTATTACAACCATCAATTGTTAATGAGAGCTGATGGTGTTGAGCAACACCAACAATTGAGTAGATGAATTTCGTAAGTGGTCTTTGATAGCGTGCCCTGAGATATTGCTATTGCATAATATGATCTTGTTAAAATAAATTTGTTTCAACCTTGTGGCTTGTGTTTCTTTTGGAAAGCTTTAGAATGGAGTAATAGAGTTTGATGATTCTTGGCACTAATGTTTGGTAACGATGCTATTGCAATTGTCAGAATGTGAGACTGATGTTAATACTTGTAGTAATTTGATCGCTTATGATAATATTGCTTAAATGAGAATATTTCAAGTTTTGCTTTCGTGATCTTTTGGGATCTCATGTCTTATGTGGTAGTTGATCTGTTTCGAGTAAAATGACATGTTGAAAGATTTTACTGGTTCTTAAGTGGTTCTTGTGGTTTGGTCTTGAGAACTGATCTTGTTCGAGATGGCAAAGAATTGTTGTAGTCAAAGGACTATCTTCTGTGTTAAAGGAAAGATTGTAGTAGGAGTATTTGAGGATTGGAGTCAAGTTTTGTAACTTGTGGTTTAATTGAAATGTGCCTAGACTTCCTATTTTTCCACTCAGGAGTTTTCGAGTTTCAATCGCAATGTCATTTCCTTATTGGTTGTTGTTTGCTGTTCCCTTTTTGGTTTCGTGCTCGCTGTGAAGAGCAACGTTTTTCTGTGTGATGAAACTTGTCATTATTCGCCTCTTTCTTTTGAGAAAGGATCAACAGATTTGTGTTGCAAAGTTTTACAAAGCGTAAATTGGCAACTGTTTGGTGGTGGTTAAGTAATGGTAGTGGTGAGATTTTGCTACCAAGTTATTGGAGGAGTAGTAGAAGATGAATTTGTCTTGACCTATACTTCTTAGAGAAAATTTGATTCAAATGGAATGATTGTCGTTGAAGTAAAACTAATTAGTTTTACGACTAAGTAGAACCTATGGTGAAGTGTAATCCCAGAACCTTAGTTCATGTTGAAATGTTGGGAATTATCGAAGGTATGGAAACCTTGATCAGTTTTATAGAGTAACGCAATTGGATTGTATTGCGAGATTGTGTGGGTGATTCCTAATGATGTCAATGAGTGATTGTGTTGGAATTGTGGGAATGTTAGAGATTTAATCCGATGATTTCTCTATCTGTCATAAGAGAAGTTCGTTGTAGAGGTCTTGGAGGTTAAATTTGGGCTTTACATTTTTATGCTAGACCTTTGGTCGCCCAATGATTGTGTGTAGAGAAAATAGAATAATAGCGCTTTCCTGAGCAGTGGAATGATCATTGATAGAACCCTTCTGATGTAGTACCTGAGCGTGTGTACTGAGGATTCTGAGTTGTTATTCTTGAAAGTTGGAGATTGATGTGATGCGTGAGATCTATTTTGAGGTGCATTGGGTGCCACCTGTCAAATTAATTTCGTCAGTAGAAGGAGTTGTCTAGAGAGTTTCGGTGGGATCAATAGGGCCTTTCTACAAAGGTGTGGATGATGTATTTTGGATTGAACATAACTTTGAGGATGCTAATTCAAGAGATTTGAACTCTTGTAGTGTGTGATGAGTTCGAATTCCAAGGTTTGAGAGGAATTTTATTCCTAAGAGAGAAACTGAGAAAAAGAAAGTTTCCTCGAGTAGCGAAGAGTTTTCTTGATTCTCGTTTGAGCTTTGTGTTGTTGACGGGGGTGTCTGTCGCAATTTGTGCTTGGCTTCTTGATGGCATATGTGGTCTTTATCAGTTCAGAAAGAAGAAAGGAAGTATTTGATTTGGTGTTTGAGCGGTTGCTCTTTCGACTTATGTGGTGTTTTTTTGTAAACTGCCTACTTGGAAAGCGGAAGAGATTTTATGATAAATCTTCGCTTTTGAGTTTGACCTTTTTTGGTGTAAAGTTGCCATTTCATAGTTGTGTTGAGAATCTGTTATTTAATTTCAATTGTAGATGTTCTTTCGAGTAGGGTGACGTGAATAGAATTCGGGGTCGAATTCTTTTTAAGGGGGGTAGAATGTGACACCCTATTTAAGAAATTGGGTAACTAAAAGAATTAAAAGGCAAATAAATAAATTAATAGTGAAGAATTTCAGAATTTTTGTGGATTGTGGAGAGTAGTGGGCCGCTGGCCCATAGCCCAAGTGGAGAAGCCTGGCTTTAAGATGGAGAGGGGGGAAACTGGCCAAAAACCCTAACCCGGTCAAACGCCCCTCCCCTTTCCCTCCTTACGGCCGCCCCTCCCCTTTCCTCCTTACGGCCGCCTCCTCGGCTCCTCCGGCACTTTCGGCGTTCTTTGCTCGCCACCGCCGCGGGCTCGGTCTTCCGCCTTCTTGCCGTCTCTCGCGTGACCAGCCTGCCTGGTCTCGCCCGGCCCGGCCGCCTCCGCGCGCGGTTTCCGGCCTCTGCCTCCCGGCACCACCAGCATTGCCGTCGTGCCCTCGTTCCCCGCGCGCCCGCCTGTGTCTCTCCCTGCGCTCACCGCTTGTGCCCTTGTGGCCCGGCCCATGCGCCTCGGTCACGCCCGCTCACCTTCGGCCACCGGTACGCTGCCCGCCTCTCCTCCTCCCAGCTAGGCCCGACCGTCGTGCGCCTCCCCAGCTCCTGCCTCCTACAGCTCGCCCACAACCGCGTCCTCCTTAGCGCGCTTTGTGCGGCCTTCGGTTTGGTCGGCCATGGCCGTGCTGAGCGCCGCCTAGTCTGCGCCGACTAGGGCTGGCTTTGTGCCCTGCTCACGGCTCGGCCACCCAGCTGCTGGTGGTGACCGCGAGTTGACCTAATGGTTCACCAGGTTGTGAATTCTCTGCTTTTGTGATGTTGGTTTTGGAGATTGAGCAGCAAATTCAGCTATCTAGTGATATTTAGTTTCTTGATATTGTTGTTGCATGTGGTAGTGGTAGAACCATTGATGGTCTTGCTTTAGGATCAAGATTATTAGCTTAAAGGCAAAAGTCCATGCATTCTCTGTTTGTGATGGCCACAGGAACTGATGCGTCTGATGAGCATATTATTTTGGATGAGTATGTCAAGGTGGCGGGCCATGACTACTACAACATCGGTGCTTTCAAGGTCAGTCCCAATGGTAAGCTAGTTGCTTATGCAGAAGACACTAAAGGTGATGAAATCTACACTGTTTTTGTCACTGATGCAGAGAGTGGAAAATATGTTGGGCAGCCACTTAAAGGAATTACTTCTATCATTGAGTGGGCTAGTGATGACTACCTTGTTTACATAACAATGGACAACATTCTTCGGCCAGATAAAGTCTTGTCTCGCTCACACCTCAAAATGTGAGTTTGGGAGTGTGGTACTGGTGGTGATCATTACTCAGTGCGCGTCATTCGGTGGTGGCGAACTCTGGTGTTAAGAGCGTTTCACCTCTTGTCTTCCATCTCATGGTTGAGGCAAGTGTAAGTAGTATTAATGAGTTGTTATATTTCATACCTGATGAATGCCATATTTGATTGATGTTGATTGCTGCTTGGTAATGTTGATGAGCCTAAATGCCATAGTTATTGATGATGCTTACTGCTTGGTAATGTTGAGGAGCATGAACGCCATAGTTTAATGACGATACTTACTACTTGGAAAGGTTTACATGATGCTGCATGCTAATGGTTACATGATGATGCATACATGATAATGATTATATGGTGATGCTTACATGACAATGGTTACATGTTGATGGCAATAATGTTGGGACAAGGTGAGCAATGAGGCTACCTTGTTAATGATGACAATGATGAATCATGATAATGACAATGGGCAAGTGCAGATAGTAATATTGTGTTGCTTGTTCCATAATCGATGAATGCCATGGCTTGGTGATGATACTTTAAGTTTTGTATTTTTAATGAGCACTACTTCTTACGAAGAGTTGATATCATGCTTTACATTCTTCATCATGGCATTGGATCCCTATGCCTTGAGGGCATAGGCCTTGAATATGTATTGGATCCCCGTCATGCATTGGACGGGCTTTGGTCCCCACACTCGTGGGGTGTGGGCTTTGGGTCCCTATGCCTAGAGGGCACAGGCTTAGAGTATGTATCGACGGATACACTACTCGGCATTACCGGTAATTGCTAAGAAGTGAAGAGGTGCATTCATGACATGTTCATTGCATTTCTGCATAAGATGTGGATTTGTTTGTTTAGCATATAATGTTGTGTTCATGATGGAATTGTTTGTTCCCTTTGACTGCTTATGATGCTATTATAAGAGATGGATTTGTGGTTTATAACGCTGAGATTCATGATGGGATCGTTTATTCCCTTTAACTACTTATGATGCTATGTTTGATTTGCTATTGCACTTTGCTGAGTCGTGGACTCACACTTGCTGTATTGTGCTTGCTAGGTACCTCTCGAGGCAACGACATGCATGGGAAGGGGTAGACATGGTGCACGTTACATAAACACAAACCACAATGAATAACGTAGTCCAATTATCCACAATTCATACTCTTGATAACT
Organism: Phyllostachys edulis; assembly: GCA_036346405.1. Classification (NCBI taxonomy): domain Eukaryota; kingdom Viridiplantae; phylum Streptophyta; class Magnoliopsida; order Poales; family Poaceae; genus Phyllostachys; species Phyllostachys edulis. Next base: position 40,338,020 of record CM070556.1, read on the forward strand.
GCTTTAGTTTTCGTTTTGTGACCATCCTTCGTGGTGGATGTTTTGATAGTGACCATGCATGACCCCGCTATGTTTCGGTGATAACTTCATTGATACTCTTTTCCAGATGTCGGCTGGCCCCCCAGAATACGTAGGAGCCACTAGCGAATACTGGTTGCCCATGACAATATCGAGAGTACATAGACTCTCTGATTGCAACACTAGGCTTCCGTTGCCGCTTTTGCCAATCAGATCGACCGGGCTTGTAGAGGCATTCAGACGTTCCAAATTGGTCGGAGCTAGCGGTTCCTCTGAGAGCACCAATATTGGTGGCGGTGAATCCTCATCCATCCAGTCGATTTCGCTAATCTCTGCGAATGGTGAGCCAGGGGAAGAGGAGGATGATGACATCCCATTTTCTTCTATGGCACGGATGCATGTGTCCATATCCAGGTTGGAGTAGTCCGCCAGGTCAAACCAGTTTTTCTCATCCCGTGTCCTTGCCATGTTTGCATGAGCGATGATAGGGCAAAGGAAGTGGATGAGGAATGCTTGAGCAAAGTAATCTTCAAGAACTCAACACCTTCTTCCCCACAGACAGCGCTAGTTGTTGACGATCGAGTTGCCGATCTTACGAAATAAAAAGAGGAAAATGGCAAAGAGTTATTCGGAGAGAATAGGTTTGCTCTTTATTGCTATGAACTAGATCCTTTACAGGAGGTGCCCTTGACAAGGTAGTGGACTATTTCTAATTACACTTGGTGTACTAATTGCTATGCTAATACTTCAGATGAAAACCCAATCATCTATTGATCTTTCGAATTGGATTACCTTCTGCTACTTGTCTTCTCCTTTAAATAGTCGATGAAGTGGTGGCAGTTACTTCTTGAAGAGACACATGTTGGAAGTGTCGCGACTGGTCGGAGTGAGGCAGCAGTTGGTAAAGTATCAACCGTTCGACGGTTGTGTGCTTGTTAGATACTCAACTGTATGGTGGTTGTTATCAGTGTCTTAGGACCATGAAACGTCGCGTGGTACAGAACAAATATGACATGTGTTCCAATCATCACACGATAAGGAATATACTTGAAGTTAGATCCAAATGCGAGTTCATTGCTTCTACGAGCAATCATCTGGTCGGGGACTAGGTATAAGACCTTATCCGACCAGGGTTCCCATTATGTGACCTCTGGAATCCTTACGACCACAGGGGGTCATTAGCCTTAGGGGTTACGACCACGATGGCATATGATCTTTTAGTTATTTATTAAAGTAATACATAGAGATTTTAATCCTTGTCAAGTATTATTTGATTATATTAATTGTTGCTAACCAATGTTGCTGGACGCATGGTTCTTTGCATTTTTCGGGCGTGAGTGACCTGAGTGTTCTTGTGTGTGTGGTTCCATGTTGTGAAAGTTAATCCATTTGCATTTATATTGTTATGATTGTTGATAGGTGACCCGTTACGGGGTTTTATTCCATACATTGCTTGCTAGAATTATTGGTAAATATCATTTAAATTGTTAGTGAGAATGATTTAGGTGGCATTCTAGGCTAAGTGTTGGGCCGGGATGTTATATATAATCAACTTATAATGTCCGTCTAACTAATGTCCAAAGGTGTACGACTAAGTGATTATTATAAGGCCTTTACAATACCCAATTCTTACATCAGCATGCCCTATGAGTTATCCCCTCAATATATGGACGTCATTTACCATCATCAAGAGAGCTCACAATTATGGGGGATAACCTTTCTGGGCATGGACGTCAATTACCATCGTCCGGTGTAAGCCCTGACAGACATGGACACCATTTACCATCATCAGCACAACCCAAGTAACTCCTACCAACTTTAGCCTACGGGCTCAATGCTTGGACTTGGTAAATTATTTGGTCAGGTTCGTCCCATTACGGACATGTGGTTGTATGGTAGTGCTCAGTTTGGATAGACATAAGTGTTGGTCCTTAATATGACTCGGTCGGTACTTAACACACTACAAGTTCTTGTGCTCTAGCTGCAACGGCCTGAACTTACCATCGTCCCAAGTCTAAGCAGATTTTCGCTGTTTTATTTTATTTGCAAACTGGTGGCAATACCTATTACCATACATATAACAAATGGTTCGACAAAGGGTATTAATAATTCCCACCCATATTATGATCATGACCGATATAGCTTGTCTAAGCAATTCTATCATTTTATACTAAACCATCAATAATGTAATTATTACCATGGATATGTTACACTAGGGCGACAATGGTTCATGGATAACAACATCAAATGAAGGTATATTCAAATTAAGATTAACTAACACTCCTAAGAATTGAATTCATCATTTTCTGTAAATAACAATGCATAATAGTTTTGAACAATAGAAAAATAACATTTTGAAATCAATAGGAACAACACGGTCAAAGGAGCCTTGCCTTTGCCAAAGGTAGGTGTCACTTCCTCTAGTTGCTCCAAGTTCACTACGGCAACGAGAGATTCTATACGCGCGAAACGAAATAAATAAACAACAATAAATCTAATAAAATCCAAAAAATATATAATTAGTATTGATGGATAGATTATCATAATCTAGAGAAAAGAGAATATTCTCTTGGAATTTATTTAATTAAAAGGATAGGGACTGATGAGTGAGCCCTTGGTCCATGGACCAAGTTCACAGAAAAGCTATGGTCCATAATGGACTGAGTTTAGGGAACAGTGGTGCAGACATGTTGGATCCACATATTAGTTAGGTGATTTTGGATCTAGATTGAGTGATGGAAGATAAATACATGTGGGATTGGGACATCATAGAGTGGGGCTTGCATCTGGTTCGGTTGACACCTGGGTGAAAACGGATGCACTAGCGGAGTGAACACGTGGCACACGTGTGGCAACTGAAGCAGCAATGCTGATGTGGAGTAGGGTTTCAAAGAGTATACTTGTACTGACAGACCCATTGCTCATATAGACAAGAGAGAAATAGGATGACCGACATGGTAGTGGCTTCGGCAAGCGCACACGAGGGAGACAGCTTCGGCGATAGTACGGGCAGGTGTAGCATGGCCCGTGGTGTCGCAGGTTGACGAGGTGATGAAGGTGGCATTCCGGTTAGAGGACAGGGACGACACAACAACGGTGGGATTGTCGGGGATGGCATCACAGGTTGCAAAGAAGGAATGGGAAGCAGAAGTCATGCTGGAGTGGAGAGGCTAACCGGCGAAGATGAGAGAAGCAACGGATATAACACATCGAGGCAAACTCCATAGGGTAGATGGTGACGAAGGTTGCTTACTAGAGACGGTCAATATCAACAGTAAAAGAGCATGGATGGTGTGAAGACGACATGCTCAATCTCGGTGACAAGTGTGTGTTGGCTCCAGTTGCCTGAGAGCACACAAAGGCAGGAACTAGGAATATGTCATCACGCAGATGGATCCATTGGATAAGGGACGATGTGGTAGGAATAAGGATTTTGGAGTAGGTGTGACATGAGGGTGTGGAAATTAAGGTCAGCATCAAAGACAACGAAGGAAAACGACTTCCGAAAAATCGGCCAGAGAGAAAAATGCCCAGCATTGAGAGGGAAAAGGATATTCCCTAGAATATTCCTTCAGATTAAAAAGGTTGAAGAAATTTACACGTGGGCCCTTGGTCAATAGACCGAGTCCACGGATCGGCTAGGGCTTACAGTGAACCGAGCTCACAACATAGTGTCACTAATGTGCGGGGTCCACTGAATAGAAAGTACATAGAGAGGCAAACACACAGAGAATAGAGATACAACTGAGGATGGGCTGGCAACTCTGGATGGCGACGGTAATGGCAACACGAGAGTCATAAGCCATGACGAAAATGAACCGATGGGGTCCCGGTGATGCTCCAGGTGGCGGCGTCGCAGGCGGAGGGGTACGGTGGCGACGCTAGCGACGAGAGGGGCGTCAGCCGAGGCACGGGTGACTACGGTGAGGATGCTTCGGCACGGTTCCTTGCGAAATGGCACGCGCACTGGCCTAGCGACAGCGAGGGGAGGCCACCGGGACATATGAGGGGCAATAGTGGTCGGCATCAAGGAAGATGGTGGTGGTGGTGGCGACACTCCATGGTGATGCAATGATTGAGGTGAGGTGGGGAATAGATTGAGGGAAAGGAGATGGTCATATAGGTGCAAGGGGTTGGGAAGTAGCTTACCGGGGACAATGAAATCAATGGCGATGGTAGCTTTACGACAGGGGAATAAGATATCCCGATGAGACGAGATGTTGTAGAAATAAAGAAATTGAGTGGGGGAAAGGTTGATGTGATGCTAGAATACGAAGTGACGCAATTGGTTTTGCAAGAATCTCACTGAAGACGGAGATCAGGTAGTGGAGCGACGGTTGGCTTTGGAGAAGAAGATGGTAGCGTGGCGCATTCCGACCGAACAGCGGCGAGCTAGGAGCTGTTGTTTGGGTGGAGGGTGAAGGGGGCGAAGGTGGACGTGAGGCTCTGATTTATAGAGTGTAGGAGGCAGAGGGAAGGATGTGGGCTCAATGGGATTGACGACGACGACAGCTTTGAGTGTGCTAGGTTGATGACGAGTTACAACGGAGAACGGCTGGGGTTGGTGGGGCAGTGATGGTACGGTGATAGCAGCGTTGAATGCACGCGGCAACCATTGTGCATGTAATATCCTGACTATTCTATAGTGAATGCAATAAAGTTTAAAGAGAACAACATAATTTGGAGAGGGAATTAATTAAAAATTCAGAATTTTGTGGGGGTTTTGGGACCCTGGACTTTCGGCCCAAGGCAACCTAGCCTTGTGGGCCGGCCTTAAGTGGGGGGGGGGAGGCACCCCTAACCCTAGCCGCCCCCTTCCCCCTCTTCTCCCTTAGGACGACTCCCTTCCCCCCATTCTCTTGGCCGTCGCCCCCTCTTGCTCCTGGACCTCCACCTCCCCTCTCATTAGAAGGATTGCTGCTCCACCTCCCACACTTCCGTTCCCTGGAGCCATCACCTTCCAGTTGTGGGTGGCCGGCCATTGGCGAAGGAGAAGGAGAGGAAGGAAGAGAGGAAGAGGAAGAGGTAGAAGAAGGAAGTTCTTCGCGAGGACTTCAGCAACGTCCATCGTTGGTTTTGTGGGTAATTTCATATTCCCCATTAGATTTAGTAGATCTTTCTTATGCAATTCGTCGTCAATAGTTATTGTATAACTGCTATTGTAGATCGAATGTTTCTGCTGTTCTATTGATGCACGAAGTTGACTTAGTTCTGAGAGGATCCAGTGTTTAGAGTCTCCTATACTTATGTGGAGTTTCACGTGGGCTTTCCAGAAAGTATTAACTCGTAATTTTTGGATGGATAATGAATAAGTTATGATTTTTGCAAGTCGGGGTGCTTATTCAGTCTCAAGATTCGGGCAGAGAACGTAGTTCTATGAATTAAGGTTTGTTGATCTCCATACGTTATGTAGATATCTTTATGATGATTCCAAGAATATAAAGTTCATAATTTTTTGACATTTAGAATGAAAGATATGTATTTTTCAAGTTAATGTTGTAGTCTATCCTTCTGTTGTGGACAGTAGAGAAAAACTTGGCTGTTTGCAATCATTGTTGCACAGTAGGGATAATTGTGATAAATTTATTGAGAAAGATAATTTTTTGTAGTTTCCATAGAGTATTATAACAGTGCGTTTGGATGTACCAAATAAAAGTTACGAAATTCTCAAGTCAATAGTACCAAATATGATAGAACGGTCTTTAGGAGTAAAAACAAAGGCTTAGATGAGATAATTCGATCTTTTGGTCACCTAAGAAGTTGTAGCTATGCTTGTAAAGACTCCAGGAAATTTGGATTCATGACCTTTGGAGTTTTGACTCAAAAGTTATGGATTTTCCTTTGATAGCTGTTTGTTTGGACAGATTGGGATTTCAAAGTGCATCGGTTAAGTTTCGGGTTGCGGTTAGAAGCGATTGATTTCATTTTGTTCCATTTCTATGCTGTGCACTTTTGAATGGTATACTTAGTATAATTTACGGTTGCTAGGTGGTGGTGAGCACCGGGGCTAGAGCCTTCCCACTGTCGTCATCCGTCTCACGGTTGAGGCAAGTGCAAGCAGTGTAGAATGAATTGTGATATTCCACTCGTGTTAATTGCCATGGTTTACATAAGAAGTTTTATGTTTTGATAATATCGCTGAACAATATACTTTTATAATGGATTGAGAATGTGAGTTTCAATTTACATCATGGCATTCATTTCTGAACATTGGACTACGTGGCAACCAATAATTGTTTCTTTTGATGTCCCTGTCATGCATTGGACGGGCATTAGATCCCCATTATGCATTGGATGGGCTTGGGTCCCCACACTCGTGGAGTGTGGGCTTGAGGTCCCTGTGCTTGAGGGCACAGGATTGGGTATGCATCGACGGATGCACTACTCCGCATTACCGGTAATTGCAAAGTCGAAGGAAAGAGCATTCTTGACATATGCCTTGCACACAAGCATAAGAGGTTTAATTGTGATTCATTGCTCATGTTCATAAGAAGATTTGATATCTTCATTGGCTGATCGTGAAGTTATGTTTATTATCATTGTTGTACTTTGCTGAGTCGTGAACTCACTCTTGTTGTGTTGACCTTTCTAGGTACCTCTCGAGGTAGCGACATACATGGAAAGGGGTAGACTTGATGCACATCACACTTACACTATAAATGGCAAATAAATTAGTTCATTTAACTAAACTTCAAGTTCATGATAATTCCTTAGATTCAGACTGTGTCCATCCTTCGTGGTGGTTGGTTCGCTTGTACTTGTGGTTGATCTGTTATTCTTTTAAACCTCATTTATTGGTTCATTTAATTCTATTCGATTGAATAACTAGATGAATTGGATTAGACTTACATCCTCGTATTATTGATGAATCTTGATGCTTTAGATTTATTTGTTGAATATATGCTTCCATTGTGTAGCATAGACGGTTGATTTGGATTTGGATGATAAGGAGAAACGTCTATGCTTAGACTAATTATCTATGATAGATGTTATTCTTTATTTTGGTTGTTTGTAATTGGTGCTAGATCTTAATGTCTAGTAATGTGTCTTTCGGTTGAATGTTTTGCTGAAAGTTTGTTAAAAAGTTGAAATAAAATGATTTAGTAAAGTAGTTTAGTAGCATCCTAGGCTTTATGTTGGGCTGGGGTGTTATAGTTGGTATCAGAGCGGGCATTTGGTCAGTGGTAATTGAATTGTTGAAATGACACATTGTGCACAGTAAGATGGGAATGGGTCAAGTATTGCATTTACGTTTTCGTTATGTCACTTGATCAATGTTGTTATGAATTAATAATGAATGCTTATGATTTAATTATTACATTAGTTATGTGTGGTAATAGTTGAAGTTGAGATCTTGAGGTCGTGGTTGTGGCCCTGGGCTTTACCAGGTTACACCACCAATCATGGTATGGAAATAGAGGAGTAGTTACCCTGACTACCCTAGTTATAGGTGTTGAGGGTGAATTCTTTCAGAAAAGTTGTTCTCTTCTTGAGCTTATTTTAGGCCAATTCTAGTTACAGTTGCTGTCGATGAATTTTCTTGAGTTAGTGCTTACAATACATCTGGTGAAGTATTCAATGGTCTTCCATGGTCCATAAAGCGATTACTTGATCTCCTGAATGCTGATTTATTGTTGCTTGTGTGATCGTCAGTTAACAGCACGATTGATCTTTTCATGGGAGGTCTGCCCTTCTTATTGGAAAATATGAAACATTTATTCGCTTGGTATTCTAGGTACTGAAAGTTTCCTGTTGCAAGTTTTTAACATGTGAAAACTTTGACTTTTTTTGTTTCTTTTGGGATTATTTCAAGTGTTGAAATTTAATGCCCTTTGTTCTGAAAAGAATTAACATCCTTTTGTGATGTCTTGTTATGTTTAAGCGAGAGATGGTAAACATAGAAGTTCGTTGTTAAGGTATGAGTTATCAAGTTGGATCTGTGGCGTGTGCATGATTGATCTTAACCCAGATCAATGGAATTGAAGTTGATTAATTTGATGTTGTCAAATAGTAATTACCTAATAGGTAGTGACTAAGAGTATATCCATACTTAAATGGATTCAGAAGGGTTATTAAAGGTATAGAACATTGGTGAACTAGTTTGATCACTATGGGTGACAAATTTGGTAAGCTTTTGGGTAGATTGGATTTGCGGGTCTCAACGTGTTAGTCTAACCCTTTGGAAGGATTAAGTCAAGAAGGTGTTAGATTATTGTCATAATGGCAATTAATCTTGAGGTTATCTTTTATGGATATGTATTGATCATATGTAATTGCTAGGTGCAATTATTATGTATCGAAGTATGCTGTTGAGCATTCCTAAGAGGTGAACTAATGGGATGTAATTGGGATCTATGTTTACAGAATGGTGGAGTGATAGGATAATAGTATGTTTTAATGAGAAGGTTGATTATAAAAAAATTGTTTAGGTTGCTAAACCTGTTGAATTACTTGATGTTAATGGATTAATTTAATTATGTAGGAAGGGAGAGGTAAGGATGCATTTGCCTGTTGACTTAGTGGATAATAATCTGGAAGTTTTCTTTAATTTGCTGCTTGATGATCTTATACTTGCTAGTGGGGATGCAAATAGAGAAAGGGTCATAAATTCTTCCATGATTGAATAATCGTTAAATGTTTAGGATGACCGCTAGATTGGATTGGTGTACACTAAATTGATGTTGAGCATTGCTAATAGGTTAATGATTGGAATTTAAGGGTGATCTATATATGTGTATTTTACGAGGATAACCTGGGTAGCATGCCCTTGCTAAAAGATGGTTTACTTCGATAGTGAGGATTGTGCATTAGATATTCTCTTGACTAAGTTGAGTATTGCAACCTGTTAGAAAAAAATATATGAAATAAGTTAATGTGTTTCTCTTGGAAAGGTTGATGATGGGATAGTAAGGTATGATGGTTCATGCCAGGAGTGTATTAAATGATGTTAGAAAGATTAACAGTATATGGTTGCGAGAGAGATGTCGATTCCTTTAAGAGGAGAATAATCTGACTTTTTTTTATAATATACCGTAAATGAAAATATTTCAAGTTTTGCGGTTGTGATCATTTGGATCTCATGATTTATGTGGTAGTTGAAACTGTTTCGAGCAAAATGACGTGTTGAAAGATTTTATTGGTTCTTAAGTGGTTCTTGTGGTTTGGTCTTAAGGACTTATCTTGTTCGAGCTGGCAAAGTGTTGTTGTAGCCAAAGAATTATTTTCTGTGTTAAAGAAAAGAGTGTAGTAAAAGTATTTGAGGATTGGAGTTAAGTTTTGTAACTTGCGGTTTAATTAACACGTGCCTAAACTTTCTGCTTTTTTCGCACAAGAGTTATCGAGTTTTAATAGCAATGTCTTATTCTTATTGGCTAATATTTGCTATTCTCTTTTTGAGGGGCATGTGCCCTCAATTGTGATCTCATCTTTTGTTTCTAAGAACATCGCTATTGAAATATTTCTTTTGGTCTCGTGCTCACTGCGAGGAGTAAAGTTTTCCTGTGTGCCGAAATATTTCTTTTGGTCTCGTGCTCACTGCGAGGAGTAAAGTTTTCCTGTGATGGGATAGTGGGAAAAGTTGAGTTAATGTCAAGAATGACTCGGTCTTATTGAGTAACCTCTGAGAGTTATAATCTTTGTAGACGTAATTTGGTCGGGAAAACGTTTCCATGATGATGTTTAATGAGCGAGTATGTTGGAATTATGGGAATTTTAGGGATTTAATCCGAGGATTACCATATCTGTTATATGAAAAGTTCGTTGCAGGGGCTTTGAAGGTTAAATTTGGAATTTGAATTTTTTTTTTATGCTAGGTCTTTGGTCGCCCGATGATTTTTGTAGAGGAAATAGAATAAGGGCATATTCCGAACAGTGGGATGATCATTGATAGAACCCTTTTGATATAGTACATAAGTGTGTGTACTGATAATTTTGAGTTGTTTACTCTTAAAAGTTTGAGGTGATGTGAATGCGTGAGATCTATTTTGAGGTGCATTGGGTGTCATCTGTCAAATTAACTTCCTTAGTAGAAGGGGTTGTCTAGAGTATTTCGGTGGGGTCAATAGAGCCTCTCTACAAAGGTGTGGATGATGTATTTCGGTTTGAGCATAATTTTGAGGATGCCAATTTTAGAGATTTGAGCTCATGTGGTATATGATGAATTCGAAATCCAAAGTTTGAGATGAATTTTATTCCTAAAAGAGAAACTGAGAAAAAGAATGTTTCCTCGAGTAGTGAAACATTTTCTTGATTCTCGTTTGAGCTATGTGTTTTTGACGGATGTTTTTCTCAATCTGAGCTTGGCTTTATGATGGCATGTGTGGTCCTTATCAGTTCAGAAAGAATAAAAGAAGTATTTGATTTGGTTATTTGAGTGGTTGCTCTTTCGTCTTATGTGGTGTTTATTTGTAAATTATCTACTTGGAAAGCGGAAGGGATTTCATGATGAATCTTCACTTCCGAATTTGACCCTTTTAGTGTGAAGTTGCCATTTCATGGTTGCAATGAGAATCCATTATTTTCAATTGGGTTCTGGTTATAAAAGAGTTATTTAAAGCGAGTTCTGTTGTGTGTTCCTGGTTAAAACATGTGTTGTTTAAAGCGACTTCTATTGTTTGTTCCTAGTTAAAACATGTGTTCCTTATTAAGATGAAGAAACCGATTAAGAAGTGGGACAAGAGTTCCATGTGTGTTGTGCATGTTTGTGCTCTAGTACCAAAGGGGAAGTTAGCCCAAGGTACATTGATTTGCTTTCGATAGTTGCGGGGATTAGGAAGTGGGAGTATCACTATGACCGTCTCGGGTCCATATGCGAGGTACGCAATGTCTAGTATGTTCTGGTGCTAAGTGAGTACCTGAGCAGTCCGAAGCTTGGGATTTCTTTAAAGCAGTTGGCCAACGAGTAGGACCTTATCTTTGAGTCCTATGTGTTGAGAGAACCCGTAAAGGTTGAGATGAGTGTTGTGGTATAGGCCGTTGGTATCCATCATTTGTGATGTGGTTCCATAGGTATGAGAGGAAGCTACTTGCGAGCTAGAGTCTCACATGCGCGAGCAGTATGCGAATCTGTTCATGAAAGGTACATATTATTTGTTGTTTCGTTCAGTGGTAGTTGTTCTTTTGTTTATTTCTACGGTTCGAATTCTAGGTCAAATTCTGTTAAGGGGGGTAGAATTTAATATCCTGACTATTCTTTAGTGAATGCAATAAAGTTTAGAGAGAACAATATAATTTGGAAAGGGAATTAATTAAAAATTCAGAATTTTGTGAGGGGTTTTGGGACCCTGGGCTTCCAGCCCAAGGCAACCTAGCCTTGTAGGCCAGCCTTAAGTGGGCCAAGAGGGGGGCGCCCACCCCTAACCCTAGCTACCCCTTCCCCCTCTTCTCCCTTTGGACGACTCCTTCCCCCCCCCATTCTTTTGGCTGCCGCCCCCTCTTGCTCCTACGCCCCCACCCCCCCCTCTCATCCAAAGGATTGCTGCTCCACCTCCCCCACTGCCGTTCCCTGGAGCCGTCATCTTCCAACCGTGGGTGGTCGGCCATTGGGGAAGGAGAAGGAGAGGAAGGAAGAGAGGAAGAGGAAGCGGTAGACAAAGGGAGTTCTTCATGAGGACTTCAGCAATGTCCAACATTGGTTTCGTGGGAAATTTCATATTCCCCATTAGATTTAGTAGATCTTTCTTATGCGATTCGTCGTCAATAGTAATTTTGTAACTGCTATTGTAGATCGATTGTTTTTGCTGTTCTGTTGACGCATGAAATTGAGTTAGTTTCGAGTGGATCCAGTGTTTAGAGTCTCCTAGACTTATGTGGGGTTTCACGTGGGCTTTGCAGAAAGTATTTATTTGTAATTTTTGGATGGATAATGAGTAAGTTATGATTTATGCAAGTTCGGGTGCTTATTTAGTCTCAGGATTCGGGCAACAAACGTAGTTCTATCAATTAAGGTTTGTAGATGGATGAATTTGGTCAGTTGATCTGAAGGAGTTATGTAGATATCTTTATGATGATTCCAGGAAGGTAAAGTTCATAATTTTTGGACATTTAGAACGAAAGATATGAATTTTTGAATTTAATACTGTAGTCTGTCCTTCTATTGTGGACAGTAGAGAAACACTTGGCTGTTTGAAACCTTTGTTGCACAGTGAGGATAATTGTGATAAATTTATTGTGAAAGATAGTTCTCTGTAGTTTCCAGAGAGTCTTAGAACAGTGGGTTTCGATGTACTAAATAAAAGTTATGAAATTCTCAAGTCAGTAGTACCGAAGATGATAGAATGGTCTTCGGGAGTAAAAACAAAGGCTTAGATGAGATAATTCGATCTTTCAGTCACCTGAGAAGTTGTAACTATGCTTGTAAATACTCTAGGAAATTTGGATTCATGACCTTTGGAGTTCTGACTCAAAAGTTATGGATTTTCCTTTGATAACTGTCTGTTTGGACAGATTGGGATTTGGGAGTGTATCGGTTAAGTTTCGGGTTGCGGTTAGGAGCGATTGATTTCATTTTTCTCCATTGCTATGCTATGCACTTTTGAATGGTATACTTAGTATAATTTACGGTTGCCAGGTGGTGTTGAGCACTAGGGCTAGAGCCTTCCCGTCGTCGTCATCCGTTTTATGTTTTGATGATATCGCTGAACAATATACTTTCATGATGGATTGAGAATGTGAGTTTCAATTTGCATCATGTCATTTATTTTTGAACCTTGGATTACGTGGTAGCCAAGGATTGTTTCTTTTGAGGTCCCCGTCATGCATTGGGCGGGCATTAGATCCCCGTCATGCATTGGACGAGCTTGGGTCTCTACACTCGTGGAGTGTGGGCTCGAGGTCCCTGTGCTTGAGGGCACGGCACAGACTTCAGTATGCATCGACGGATGCACTACTACGCATTAGCGGTAATTGCAAAGTAGAAAGAAAGAGCATTCTTGACATATGCATTGCATACAAGCATAAGAGGTTTAATTGTGATTCATTGCTGATGTTCATAAGAAGATTTGATATCTTCCTTGGCTGATCGTGAAGTTATGTTTATTATCATTGTTGTACTTTGCTGAGTCGTGGACTCACTCTTGTTGTGTTGACCTTTCTAGGTACCTCTCGAGATAGCGACATGCATGGGAAGGGGTAGACTTGATGCACATCACAGTTACACTATAACTGGCAAATAAATTAGTTCATTTAACTAAACTTCAAGTTCATGATAATTCCTTAGATTCAGACTGTGTCCATCCTTCGTGGTGGTTGGTTCGCTTGTATCATGGTTGATCTGTTATGCTTTTAAACCTCATTTATTGGTTCATTTAATTCCGTTCGATTGAATAACTAGATGAATTGGATTAGACTTACATCCTCGTATTACTAATGAATCTTGATGCTTTAGATTTATTTGTTGAATATCTGCTTCCATTGTGTAGCATAGACGGTTGATTTGGATTTGGATGATAAAGAGAAAGATCTATGCTTAGACTAATTATCTATGATAGATGTCATTCTTTATTTTGGTTGTTTGTAATTGGTGCTAGATCTTGATGTCTAGTAATGTGTCTTTCGGTTGAATGTTTTGTTGAAAGTTTGTTAAGAAGTTGAAATAAAATGGTTCAGTAGAGTATTTTAGTAGCATCCTAGGCTCTATGTTGGGCTGAGGTGTTATAGTGCAGCGCAGGCACGGCTCAGTGCGGGCAAAGCATGCACGGTGTGAACACGGGCGTGGCCCGGACAAAGCAGAAGCAGAGAAGTGCGCAACAGGGAAGAGGGAGATGGGTCGGGCCGGCTTTCTTGGCCAAGGAGAAAGAAAGAAAGAATTGGGCTAGGGCAGGCTGCAAAGAGAAAGTGGGCCGAGAGAAAGATCGGCCCAAACAGAGAAAACAAAAATAGGCATGTCCCAATAAAAGGAATGTGTTTCCGTCCAGAGAGATGGAGAGGAAAAAAAAATAGAATTTGAATTTATATTTAGCTGAGATTTGATTTGAGTTGAGATATTTGAATTTAGAATTTTGGAGTTTAAATTTTGAGTTTGAAATTGAGCTTTGGGTAAAGGATTGGAAATTGAGTTTTGATTTGGGATTCAGAATGAGATTTGAATTTCGGATTGGATTTGAATTTGAACTTGACAACACCAAATAAAAGCCAAATCTTTGAAATAATTAATTTCAAATACTTTTCGATTTCGAAAAAGAGCCAAATTTGGGATATTACATGGGCTGCCACGTTGGCACAATCCGAGTCAGAGGAGGCTAGGAGTCGAAGTTCAACAGAGTAGGTGACCTTTGCGTGTTACGATTCTGGTGGATTCGGAGGGATCGGGCTCACTGTTGAGGGGTTTCCCACTCTAGTTGTCCACCAATTCTGAGAGAATTGGGCTCTAGTTCTATTTCAAAACAGAAGTTTTTCTAGTAGATCCAATTCCAATTATGCAAATCTCCACCCTATTCCAAGAACCAAACGTGGTGATAAAATAACTGAAAGAAATTACGAAGTGCAAACCATATATTTTTTAGGAACAGTGGAAACCATACATGGCATCATACATAAATAAATACACGAATCCCATAAATCCATACACTTGAACTAAATCTTGTATTCTGCTATAGTTCCAGAACCTTAGAGCCCTTGTGTAAATCCTTCATTCTATATAATGTCATGTCCTAATTATTCTTCGTTGTCTATAATCCTTCTTCTTCGTCGTCGTCTTTGTCAGAACATATCCTAATTATTCTTTTGTAGCTGTAGCTACAGAGGGGTCGGCAGTATCACGAGTCACGACGACCACACTTTGAGTACAAGCCACTCCTATATATTTCCAGTATCATTTCTACAAACTCTGCTGCTCCTTGGAGTGTGTAAAAACAATATTTTGATCGGTCAGCGACAGGTCACGGTTGTCACGGCGCTCCGGTCGTCAGGCAGTCGACGGGCGGCTGAACGGGGCGCACCTCGTCGCCGTGGGCCTTCCAGCAGAAAGGCCCGTAGAGGTGGTACCCGTCCTTGACCGGCGCGAGCTTGACGTCCACCAGGTGGATCCCGGAGCATGGTGCGCCGTCGCTGCACGCCAGGTACACCGGCTGCTCTGTGTTTGTCCCGGTGATGCCCTGGTACGCGACGCCGGACACAGCCACCGACGCCGTCTGGTTGGCGCATACTGCGTGGTCGCAGTAGTACTGGTCGATCACGATCGGCGTCTTCACCGCCGACACCTGCACATTGGCGAACCTCACGTTCTTGACCGACCCTGACCCACCCTGGTTGTAAAAAAGGATGTCATATGGTCGCAGTAGCATTGCGGTTTTGTTGTAGCAGTTTTGCAGCACAGCAACGTGACACTGCTTTAGTTAGAGCTGTCAGGAGGGAATAGTGTTTTTGCTTACCTGCCAGGTCTTGATCCTGACGCCGGTCATCGTCAGTGTCAGCTTGACGTCCTGCACGGTGACGTCAGCGACGAAGGCCGACGCGCCGCCCTTGCCGAGCCCGCCGATGCTGATGCCGTGGCCCGGCCCGCAGTTGACGCTGCGGATGAGCACGTCGGAGCAGCCGTCCTGTATGGAGATGCAGTCGTCACCGCAGGCGAGGGTGGTGTGGTGGATGGAGACGCCGACGGAGCCGGTGAGGTGGATGCCGTCGGTGTTGGGACTGTCGCCCGGCGAGGAGACGGAGACGCCGTGCACCTCGACGGTCCGGCAGGCGTCGAAGGTGAGGTGGAACTTTGGGCTGTTCTTGATCGTTATCGGTGTCCAGCTCCTGCAGACACCAACGAACAACATGCATCATTGCAATATGACTCTAAATTCTCTGCAACTGTGACATGGTTGACAGGCGATGGCATGATTGGGTTACCGTCGTGGCGCCGGCGACGTGGCCCCACCAGTGGCTGCCTTGCCCGTCGACGGTCCCGGGTCCTTGGATGATGAGCCCCCTCACGTTCTTGAACTCAAGCCACTGGCACATCTCCAGAGCGCCATGCCTTCGAGCCTGAGTTGGCAAGAATTGTGCCATCTACCTGAAAGATGCAAAGACGCAGGCCAGGCCCGTCAGATAACTTTCATGCTTGCTTCAGCTCGTCAATGGATCTTTCCAGCAATCGCAACCGATCGCCAAATGCTGCAAATTGCAATGCTTTTTAGGTAGGACAACAAGTTAGTTTTTAATTAGCATGAAAATTCTGTTCGACAACAACCAATATGTAACATCCCAAATTTGGCTGTTTCCCAAAAACTTATTTGAAATTAATTATTTCAAAGATTTGGATCTTATTTGATTTTTTATTTGGGATTCTTGAATTCCTATCCAAAACCCTAAATTCAAATTTCAATTCTAAATTCAATTTCTAGTGAAATCTTTTCAAATCCCAATCTCAATATCTTAAATTCTAAATTCTAATTCTAATTCTATTTTGAGCTCAAAATCCAAATCAATCCCAAATCTAAATTCAATTTGCAATGAAATATCAAAACTGAATTTCCAATCATTACAAATATCAAATTCAAATCGCCGTCTCTCTTCAAATCAAACCTGTAACATCCCAAAATCCATTATTTTGAAATACATAACAGAAATGCATTGCGAAAAATATTTTGATCATGTTGCATATGAAAATCTACCCATGTTTGAAATTTGAACTTTTGTTTAAAAGCAAATCATGAAATACAAACAAACATGCACTCAAACGAAATTAGATAAAACAAAGTAAAAAATAATAAATGAGAGAATAATTTTGGGCATAATATCCCAAAAAAAATATTAAACAACTCATGTGAAACTTTGCTAAGAATAATACATGCAAATGCATAATAACAGAAACTTATAAGAATTTTAGAGAAAATCACAGAAGAGATAGACTCTTGAGAAATTTACCACAGGAAATACATTAGATTATAAGCCCCCACAAAAATGTTCCTAAAATTTGGACTTCGTTTGATTAGTATAAAAATTCGGCAAATAAATCAGCCGAAAATACAAATCCTAAACCTAATCTCCTCTATCCTCTCGTGACAAAGTGAGCCCCCTTGCCAGGAGCTTGTCCCACTCTGCGGCGCCCTACAAGCATTCTCGCCAACGCATTGTCGCGTGCCTGCAATTTCACCACACCGCCCATAGTTTTCCCCGTCCAACCGCCCCGATCACCTCCCCGTCACCTCCCCTCACCTATGCCTGCCCTCTCCTCGCCCCATTCCTGCCCGTGCACCTGAGAGCTCCGCCACCCTTGCCCACGGTCACGTGCCTCTCCCTCGCGTTCCTCTGCCCCTCTACCTATAAGAAGCTACCCCGAGCCTCCTCTCTCCTTTTCCTCACCATTCCTCTCATTCCCCTCCCCTTTCTCCTCCTTAGTTGATCTTAAGCACAGAGAGCTCTAAGCTCCATTTTCAGCCGCCGCGCCACCACCGCCATTCCTATTGCCCAAAGGGTTTCTCTTCACATTATTTACATCATCTCGTGTTCCAGACCACCTTGAACCTTTCCTCTCACTCAATTCCCTCTTTGGTTCACAGGAACACACTGAAGCCCCTTTCTTCTTCGTCTCTGGCCATTTTTGTCGCCACTGTCGCCGATCGAGCTTCATCACACCTTGGACCGATTCCCTGCACCAGCAGCACCCCTAGGACTTCACCAACCTTCCCCAAGCCTTGTTGTACCTCCCCATTCGCCCGAACACCTCCTCCACGTCAAGCTCCTTGCCGCCGCCTCGGTTCCACATCGCTGGCCATCTCCAAGCTTCCCCGGAGACTCTCTTTGCTTCTGTTATACTCCTAGTGACCTGTAGATGTTTATGTGCTCATTTGTTAGTTGGAAGCATCGACAGTTTGGTTGTTGGCTTGTAGCTGTAGCTTCACCACCGCTCTTCTCCGGTGCGCCGCCGCGTTAGGCCACCCTAGCCCTCGCCGTCAGCACCATCAGTTGCGCAAGAGCACAGGGAACCCATTGTGGGCTTTCCCTGGCACCGCCGTGCATCACCGCACTGGCGACGAGCATGGGCGTGAGCGCTCGAGCGTTGCTCTGTGCTATCCACAACAGAAATGCAGTGTAGCAATGTCATTAACGTGCGTAATCCTGGTCATTAAGACAAATCGAAGTTTAAATGGTTAGTTAATTAATGTTTGAGTCACTGATGTGCGGGATCGAGCCAAAAGGTTAAGGAAAATATAATTCGAAATGTTATTCTAAATGTGTCACTAACATGCAGGGCCACCACTCAAGTGCACAGTGAAATCCTCGGTGAACCCATGCGTTGTGCTCATGGACTTGCGATGTACACACTATCGCGTGGACCAAGCCACTGACAAATGGACCCCACCATTATGTTAATAAAAATCAAAAGAAAATAAAAAGTATGCATTTAGTTTGGAGGAAATATGCTTTCTCTGCTGGAAAGCATAAACCTCATTAGAACGTATGAGCGAATACGCTTCCTCTGCTAGAAAGCGTATTTATCTTTTTCTCTGGAATTTCAAAACCGAACCAAATTAAAACATTAATAACTTTTGCATAAAAACTCCAAATTGAATGATTTTTATTTCAAAATTCATTTAAAATCTTGATATACCATAATATGTAAAAATATTTGAATTTGGTCACTTTTGAATTTAATTGGTGTTATTTAATTCGTTCTGGGCTCTTTTTGTATTAGACGTTGATTGCTCGAGTGATTATTTTGACGACCAACCATCCTTATATTCAGAATAGAAAGAGCAAGGCAAGTACCTCCTTTGATCATATTGATCCCATTATTTTAATTAATGTACATTGTTTGCAAAATCTGTTATGCATGCGTGTATGTTTTGTATGAAAATGCTATATTTGGGAAACCGGTAGTTGTAAATGCTAATTGCTGCATATATCTCCTTGGAATATTGATCCCTTACTGTTGTAACCATTAGATTATGGTTTAGGTAATATATAATGTCATTTGGGAATTTTATTTAGTGTGATTATTGCACAACTGCTAAATAGAGCGATAGATTTTCCTTAAAATTTATAAAAGGACAATATGATAAATGTGAATTTTGGAGATTTTTGAAAATGTCGAGAGGGGTGTACCTTTTGTTAATTTGTATAAAAATAAAAATGTAAAACCTAGTTTTAGACGCGGGCGAGTTATAATATTCTAAGAAGAGTGAGGGGTATAACACTAATAGATAGGGGGAGATTCTTATCCGAGGTCAGTTAAGGACCGGACACCTACAAATCCAATCTAAGACCATACGCACAACCATATGTGCTAGTATGGGACGGCCTTAGCTAATTAAGTCATTGAAAACTAGCCTTGCACTTTGGTAGGCTATAGAGTGTGGACATGACCGGGTAGGCATGTTCGAAGGGACTCTCTTCACCGAGGCATTGGGAACAAAACTTGCCGACACAACTACAAATGTCTCACTCAACGGGAGTTACCCGGGTAAAGTGAGGATAAACATTCGTTGGGCTAGTGCCAGGTTAGGACTAAATGATATAAAGGCTTCGACACATGCTCTAGACTACTTACCTACGGTAGTGAGTGGTGGCATCGACGAATGCCAAATAAACTAGAGAATTTGCGTACTATGGGTAAAGTTATTCAGCTTTGCAGATTGTAAATCTATTTAAATAGTTGTGCTCGCAATCATGATTGTGCTTAGTGCAGACGGTATAGTAGTCGTGCTCGCAATCATGATTGTGCTTAGTGCGGACGGTATAGGTTTAGTTTTGATTTTTCAAAAACCATTTTATTGGGAAAATATCGGTAATGACTTGTGGGTTTTTATTTGAGTTAACTACAAGGTTATGGCTGAACATGAAATGTGGCTCGCAACCAAGGATGGTTGCAAGTTGTTGTCTTCTTCTGTTGCTTGTAACCAAGAAGGGTTACGAGTTGTTGCCATATTACTTTTGTGCTCATAACTGAGAAGGGTTATGAGATGTTGCTATTATTTATTTAGTTCTTTACTTACTATCATGTATCTATTTAACTGCTCTTTCAAATTTCGTTGCAAAGTACTAGTTATGAATATTGCAAATAAAAATAGCTTTAAGCAAAATAACTTTTAGAGTAGAGCCTCATCCTTTGTTAGCCTTGCATTTATATAAATTTTCCGATACACTACAAGTTTTGCAAAGTTATGCATTGTACTTAATCTTGCTTATATTATTGTTCAGAGTTCGAAGATGAGCCAACGCCCGATGATACGTTCTTTGCACCCGAAACTAGAGGGTTCGGTGATGGGTCTATATAGGCATTGTTTCTTGTCGGTTGCCTGAGGGAATGGATGGGCATGCCACTGGAATTTCGCTACTTTTATTACTTCTTCCGCTGCTACTTTTACTCTGTTGATACTTGCTTTTATTTGGTCGGTCGGCCAATGATGTAATAACTTTACCGCTTAAGTTAAGTACCCATTTGCTTTACTTTTATATGTGAATGTCAATTGTTGTGAATGTGTGTACTAGCCACTGATCATGGAACTAGTACGGTATACACATAGGGTATTCAGGTATTCCACGCCCAGGGGTCCGACAAAACCTCGGCCAAATTTGAATTCAAATCCTATTTGAATTCCTCTCTCAATTCCCCCTTGGCCTAAGCCCATTCCTTTTCTTGGGCCAAGCCCATTTTTCTCCTCCGTTTGGGCCAATCTTCTCCTAGCCCACTTTCTCTCCACAGCTAGCCCGGCTCATCAACCTCTTCCATGTTGTGCTTTGCTCTGCTTCTACCTTGCGCCTGCGCCCGTGCTGTGCATGCTTGAGCCACACCAGCGCAAAGACCATAACGCACCGTCCACGCCAGAATGCGCCAATGCCATATGCCCTCAATGAACACGATCGTTTCCAAATAGCGAAGCAAAACCGTCGCCGCCCGCCAACGCCGTTTATCCTACCGAGCATGCGCCCTCTCCTCTGAATCCCCGTGTCTATAAAATGGAGCACCAAGTCCGCCTTACCCTCCTCTTCTTTTTGCGTCAAACCGCAACTCCTATATCGTGAACATTCGAACGGAACGCGTCACGCCGCCACCTTCTTCCTCAGAGCTGGTCGTACCTCCCCTTTTGCTATTCCTCCAACTAGTAGAGGTCAAGCCGAGGCAGCCGTGCCACCCACCCGTGCGCTGCGTGCACCAGATCAAAGACACGGCACGGCATGGTCTTGTCCATCGGCCATTAATAGCCATCACCTAAGTTGTCACTCAACTGCACTGTACTGCCACTCCGTCAACAGCCCCAACCACTCATTGGCGGGCTGTGTCAAAAAGTGCCAATACATATATGTGCTCCAAGCCCCTATTGCTTTTCCTTCACCATTTCAGTGTTAGCCTCATTCTCTTCTTCCCCCAAGAGAAATTTGAGCTCCAGTCAAGCTCAAACACTCCTCCCTATTAAGCGCCCTCACAACCACCACCTTGCCACAGGCAACCATCGCCTTGGAGACCACTCTCCTTTCATGTGACGACCTACCCTGTGATGCACCGCAAGAGGTCTAGGAGGACTATTTTTTTTTTGCGCTGCGGTGCCACCACAGAGAGAAGTGGTAGCACTGCTCGGTGCATTCCTGAGGAGGTCTGCCAGGACCTCCCAAGAGGTCTTCAGGACCTCCTGGAGGTCTTGGCCCGCCACTGACCTCCCAGGAGGTCTTGGCCCGCAACCCCTCGGTAGCGCCTCCAGGTACATCACTAGAGAGGTCCGACAGGACCTCCCAAGCTAAGTCTAGTAGGACCTCTTGGAGGTCCTGCCCCTGTGCATCCGAGCTAGTCCCAGGACAACAGAAGCTAGCTCACACAAGAACACAAGCTAATATCACAACCACGAGGTCACATAAAGATGAAGCAGACAAATTAAACTTAATATATAATAGGACCTTATGGTCAAGCTTGTTAACAAGAGGTCTACCACTGAGGGCTTACAAAACCAACAAGGACTTACAACTAGCAACAAGGAGCTCTAAGGATCCAACACCAAAAGCACGTGAAAGCCATCCAACAAGCACCACAGGCTATCGGGTGGAGGACGTCCTAGGCAGCTGGATCATCGAAGAACTCCTCCTCAAAAGGTCTCTGACCGCCCACGCACTAGGTCATCTTCGTAGTCTGCTTTGACACAGGGCTTAAAGCCATGAGCACTTTGAATGTACTCAGCAAGTCACAGGGAGCAATTATGCAATAATATTCATGCAAGGGCTTACCAAGTGAGAGCTGTATGGTTAGTTTAGCATAAAGCCGTGTTTTGACAATAATAACAATAATAGATTGAAAGGCAGCAAGGTAAAACAATAGTACATAATAAATTTGATGTTTGAAAGAGTGGAGTGAGCACCAACTCACCTCCACAACAAAAATGGGGGAGGTCTGGTCACACCCGTGACCAGGTCCGCACCCAAAACCACTCTAGAGCACCCACTCCAGAGGTCCGAACCAGCCCCTGGACCACTACCCAAGCCAACCCCGACCCCTCTGAGCCGGCCAAGGTCTCTTGAGGCAAAGCCAAGGCATCTCATTGAAGTGTCGATGGCACAAATTTTTGAAACAACTACCCTTGCACCATTTTCTTGAGCATGTCCATGACCAAGGACTTGGCTATTGAATAGATTCTACACTCTGCAGAGGTGTACAACTTTACCCACAATCCATGATCTCTCTAGCGGGGCGGGTTCGGTCACCCTTGCTCACTTCGAAGGTGGCGGTCTAGAAAAGCAGTAAGGCCTTTACAAAGCTTTGAACCGACTCGGGGTGCCCGCTAAGGTTTATAATCCCCTCTGTGGTCTAGAAATCCATGAGGTTATGGGTGCCCCTCTTGCGCCAACGAATCACACGCTCCACCACAACAGCTCCAAGCCACCTCATTACTAATTATTCAGCCCAGACCATCCCCATAAAATGATCTTGTGGTTGCACTGTTTGGCCCAGACCAATAGACACAAAGTTAGGTCCTTAATTGTGCTAAGGCAAGACTTCCACAAACCCAGATGTGCATAGCACCCGCTACTCACTCCCTGCCTTTTTGCCTCAGCAAAACCTTTTGTAAACACCCATGGCAAAAGACCACCCAGTCTTGGCACAACAGTTTTAACAAAGTGGCCTCTCACCACAGTCAACACAACTTAGGCATCCTGCCATAGCTGCCTAACAGTGGCACCGACCACAAGTTCCATAGTTCATTAGTCAAGGTTATTAGGAAAGAAACATGATTCACATTCCCATGATTTCTAGAGCGAAGCAACACATAACCTACGGCCCCATGTTGGCAAATAACAAGAAATACCAACTAAATAACCATCCTAGGGCTCACAAGGTGAACATAACAACATGATAGGGGCAAAGAACAAAGGAGGCATAACAGCAAGTAGGAAAGTAACTATAGCCCAAACCTTTTCTTATAAACATAGCCATGCATGATAAAGTAAAACCAAAATACATTTACAAGACTAGGTTCAAAATGATCAAAAGGAGGTCTGTGGCTTGCCTTGGTCAAGCGGTGGAGAGCCTTCAGTAGAGAGAGCTGGGTCCAAGATCTCCTCAAACTCGTGATCTACACGTTCGCAAGAAAACCAAATAAGCAAAACCACACTAGGCCAAAGAACTCAAAAGAAAACTAAAAGAACTTAAACAAAACTTAACCAAAACCAGATAAACAGGCGGCCCAGAACAACAAGGGAGGTCCAAGGCAAGAGAGGGTGGCCTTTAAGCAAAAGACCAGCAAAATCCGCGAGGAGGTCTTCCAGAGAAGATGCCAACTCCTGCGGCTCACTCTGGGTGAAGCTCTGAGCACAAGCCAGGAGCCAACAAAGCAGGAGCAAGGTGGGCAAGTGAGCAAAAGGTTGCAAGAGTTTGCCCACCCAGGCTATATATAGCTAGAGTTGGTGGAGTGCACCAAGAAAGAGGTTCAATGACGTGTTGGCAATCGGGACTGCTAGGGCAGGGCTTGCCCTTAAAGAATTAAAATAAGGCACCTCAGATGTGACTACATTTAATGCGACCCGACACCTATTAAATGCGCACAGAGTTCTGAGGCAAGAGCAATAATTACAAGGTTGAGTGAGGCTGGCAAGTGGGGCTAGTCAAAAGGGTGCACCACTGGTCAAAGAGGTGGCCCCACCGCAAGGGTCGTCTCTGCGAACAACCACAGGGAGGTCCTGGACAGGAGGTCCAAAGCACTCAAGGGGAGGTCCTGGACAGGAGGTCCTCAAGGCTCACAACGAGGAGGTCCTGATCAAAAAGGATACTCTGGACTACGAGGGTGGTCTTTACAAAAAGACCAGCAAGGATTTAGGAGGTGGTCCTTGCAAAATAGCCAGGAAGAGGTCCTAGGCGATCAAGATCTCAAAGAGGAGGACCTTAACGGTCCTGATCAAAGATGCAGGGAGGTCCTGACGGCTAGATTTCCAAAAGGGAGGTCTAACGGTCAATATCTCAAAGGGAGGACCTTAACGGTCCAGATCAAAGATGCAGGGAGGTCCTGACGGCTAGATTTCCAAAAGGGAGGTCTAACGGTCAAGATCTCAAAGGGAGGACCTTAACGGTCCAGATCAAAAGATGAGGAGGTCTGACGGCTAGATTTCCAAAAGGGAGGTCTAACGGTCAAGATCTCAAAGGGAGGACCTTAACGGTCCAGATCAAAGATGCAGGGAGGTCCTAACGGCTAGATTTCCAAAAGGGAGGTCTAACGGTCAAGATCTCAAAAACCAAGGGAGGTCCGCGGAGGCAAGGATGCGCGAGGAAAGGCTGAGGCCGTCAGATCCAGATCGGATGGCACAAAACAAAGGGGTCGTTCGGACCGAGCGAACGGGTCAGCGGGACTAGGCCGTCTGATTTAGATCGGACAGCTAGGAGGGAAAGGGGACGTTTGGACCAAGCGAACGTGCCCTTAAGATCGGGCCATCCGAACAACATCGAACGGTCCTTAGGTGAGGAAGACAAAGCCTTAGGCGATACGACCGCAGGAGCCAACGGTGGGTGCAAGTGCTAAGGAGGTCTTGGACCTGAGGAGGTCGGGACCTTTAGATCCAACAGGGGAAGGATCTGGATGGCTAAGATCTCCAAAAGGGAGATCCTAACAGGTAGCTCCACACAAGGGGGAGGTCTGTGCGGTTAAGATCTCCAGAGAGGAGGTCCTAACGGCCAGATCTCAACAAGGGGGAGGTTTGAGCGGTTAAGATCTCCAGAGAGGAGGTCCTGACGGCCAGATCTCAACAAGGGGGAGGTCTGAGCGGTTAAGATCTCCAGAGAGGAGGTCCTAACGACCAGATCTCAACAAGGGGAGGTCTCGGCGGTTAAGATCTCGAGAGGAGGTCCTAACGGCGAGATCTCAACAAGGGGAGGTCTCGGCGGTTAAGATCTCGAGAGAGGAGGTCCTAACGGCGAGATCTCAACAAGGGAGGTCCTAAAGGACGCAGAGAGGGTCCAAAGGAGTTACATATGGATACAAGGAGGTCCATATGGATACAATGAGGTCGAGAGGGACTCGGGGTTACAAATGAGCAGCGGGAGGTCCACGGGAGGTCCAAAGGAAACAAAGCCAAGCTTGGCTTTGAGAGATCAAAGGGTTTTGAAACACAACCCAGAGTGGATCCTCGGCAGAAACCAAAGCAAGGGAGGTCTGTTGGAACACGGGAGATCCTAAATAGGTAAGGGGAGGTCCTAACGGACACAAAGGAGGTCCGTGGGACAAAGGGAGGCCGTAGGGACTCAAGGAGGTCCGATGGGGCTGGAAGGGAATTCGAGGGAGGTTCCAACAGGGCTTTGGGAGGTCGAGAAGAACTCGGGAGGGTTCAAAGAGAGGTGAGAGGTCCACGGGAAGGTCGAAGCAGGGAGGAGAGCGAGAAAAGAGTTCGGACACAAAGAGGTGCGGAAAGGAGAAACCAAACACAAAGGCACACAGAGAGAAAGAGGGAGAACGAGCAAGCTCCAAATAAACAGCAAGGCACCGAACCAATTTAGTTCAAGTTTGGGTTTAATCCATTAAAGCTCTTTTGAAAACTCAATTTAAGCTTTGAACTCTCATCAAAACCAAATGGTTACTTTTATTTTGAAAACTGGGCGAGAACCTAAGAGAAACGGGACGTTACATTTCACCTCCGACCAAGACATTCCAAGACATCTGAGTAGGCCAATCACCAGCTTCTAGAGAACAACCTTGAAGACCAAAGACCACCCTCCTTTCCCTCAAGCTATTTGCAGCACGGAGCTTCTTCCATTGCCGTGATCCACCGGCGCCAGCTCAGCTTCGGCTAACCATCCCCCAGATTCTATACTGGTAAGTTCCTAGTGGACAGAAACTCTTCCTAGTTTGAGCTGCCTTGTTTCTTCCTCTAATGTTCTCTGGTTCTTACTTTGGCTTTTCCACTGGTTCATTCGATTGCATCAATACAGTGGAATCCTTGTTTCTTTCGACCTCTGCTGCGTAGTTGAACACTTCTCTCATTCGACTACACACGGTTAACACTCCCAAGACCACCTCCATGGTCGCGACCTCCCATTTTACATAGACCACCCTCCTATCCGTAACCTTCCACTTTTGCAAAGACCACCTTCTTGGTCTTTTGCAAAGACCACCCTCTTGGCTTTACCGCAAAGACCTCCCTAGGACATAGTGCCTCCACGACCTCTCAGGCCGTAGCACCTTCACGACCTCTCCGGGTCGCAACGCTCACACAACCTCCCTCAGTCGTAACACTTCCAAGACCTCCCCCTGGTCGTAACACCCTCACGACCTTCCCCTGGTCGTAATGCTCATAGGACCTTCCCTAGTCCCGGTATCTCCAGGACCTCCTTTGGTTCCATCTTGACCGTCGAGACCTCCTTTGCGTTCATCTTGACCGTGGGGACCTCCTTGGCGTTCATCTTGACCGTCAGGACCTCCTTTGCATTCATCTTGATCGTCAGGACCTCCTTTGCATTCATCTTGGCCGTCAAGACCTCCTTTGGTTCCATCCTAATAGTCGGGACCTCCTTTGCAGCCATCTAAGGGACCAGACCTCCCCTCACTTAGATCTAAGGGACCAGACCTCCCCTCGCTTAGATTTAAGGGACTAGACCTCCCCTCGCCTAGATCTAAGGGACCAGACCTCCCCTCACTTAGATCTAAGGGACCAGACCTCCTCTCGCCTAGATCTAAGGGACCAGACATCCCCTTGTTTAGATCTAATGGTCCAGACCTCCCTTCGTTGAGATCTAATGGTCCAGACTTCTCTTCGTTTAGATCTAACAGTCCAGACCTCCCTCTTATTCTTTTTTTGCAAAAACCACCCTCCTGGTCTTTTTGCAAAGACCTCCCCTGGTACAGTAATTCCAGGACCTCCCCTAGCTATAGTGATTCCAGGACCTCCCCTAGTCACAACACCACCAGGACCACCCCAAGTCATAGTACTTCTACGACCTCCCTATCGTATCTTTCTAGAAACACAGTAACTCCTATGACCACCTCAAATCCATCGATCACTGAATGTTCAACTGTGCTGGTCTCACATTTCTAATCTACAAGTTTACATTATTTGGAGTTCTTTGCATATTTGAAAATGATTTGAGTTGGGATATTTGCTTATTTGCCTTTTCGGTTGTTTTGCGATTATAGAAGCCGAGGCGACCGAAGAACCGTTCATTGAACAGGATCCCAACCAGCAGCACTCCGAACAAGACGAGTCAATCCTTTGATCATGTTGCACCCACCTTTTGCAAATTATATTGCTTTAAACTATGAAACTACATTGCTATGTTTTATCAAGCTAAATTGGTCTAGGTCATAGTTAATGCCTTAACAAATACTTATGTATAAACTTTCAATCCTTGAACTTGGACACTATCCTTTATCACCCTAGACTTATTAGATTACATACTAGTTACTCAGTCGGTATCTAAGTGTCATGCATAGCCTTGCTTAGATACAATGCCATGCGGGCATTAAATTGCCCGACCACAATTCTTAAAAACTTTGGTAAATGATTTGGGGCAGTTGAGGCTGGGAGCCAGGCTAGTATGTTGAAGTAAATGGTTATTTTTCAAAAACAACAAAACTTGAAAAACTGCTTTTGATTGGGGCGGTTGGAAAGAATGGATGGTGCCGAGGGCATGAGAAGATATTGGTATGTGGATGTTCCGCCCTGGTCAAGTAAGGACCGAATCTTGTGATGACCTCTCATGCAAAAATAGCCAACTAATTTGCTCGCCTTGGCGTGGTCTCACCATCGAAGGAATGTGGCGTGGGTAAAGGGGAAAGGGAGCCCTAGTAAAACCACATGGCGCAAGAGGGGGCCTCCTGAAGTGCTTGGCACCGGGCGATGGAAACCTTAGCGGGTGGGGCTGCGTCGAGGAATGAGCATTGTAATGGCCTTGTGGTAATCTCCCCTTGATTCACATGTCCAAGGAAATGTGTGAATATATCAAGGCGATTACCTCTTGTGGGTAAAGTGTTCAAACTCTACAGAGTAAGAAAACTATCATGATAGCCATACTCACGGTCAAGAGTAGTGCAACTTGCTTGATATAGCTTTCGTTTTTATAAAACCATTTGTGCTGGAAAAGAAAGATGGGGTGGGACCCCAGGGATTTAAGAATGGCCTGGTCGGGGACCAGTGGTAAATACGGGATAGCCCAAGCATTGGGTGGATGGAGCCACTCAATGGTATAGGAGGTAGGACCTCCGCTAGTATTTGTAAAATGAAACTCCTTTACAAAACCTCTTTTGTAAAAATGCTAAGTCTCAGGATTTCCTATTAAGTCTAATTCAAACTTGGCTTTGTGCAAATAAAAGAACTCTAGACCTCCCTTGATTAGCCTTGCATCTATAAGAACTGCATTGTGGGTTGGCTCACGAGTACGGTTATGTACTCAAGCTCTGCTATTATAATCTTTTTAGACCCAAATGACCGAGACCCCTACTAGCACTTCACGGAGGATGAACCAAATGGCGGTGATGATAATGAAGCTTAGGCTGGGACCTCCAGTTGCTTGCCTGTGGGCAGAGTGAATGGATCCACCATAACTTGTTTTTTTTCCCCATTTGCTTTCTACTCTGTACTTTTGGCTTTTGTTAAGCTCTCGCTTATGTGGCGCTTTTGTAAAACAGTAGGCCGCACAGCCGGATATTTATGTAATATATTATGGGCTTGCACTGTTCATTTTGAGTATCATTTACATTGAGCGAAATTCACGATCAGTGTGTTTATCGACTCTAAGTGGATGTCCTACGACCACCCTTTTTGATGGTCTAGAGTCGCTACTAAGTAACCTAGGACCTCGCTTAGCTGGTCGAGGGCCAACACAGGACCACTACCACATGTCTCACAACCACCCTCGTAGGATTTATAACTAGCTCTAGTGGGTCTAGAACCATCCTTAGGACCTCCTATGACCTCCTATGACCTCTAGGATCTCCTTAAGACCTCCTAGGACCTCCTTATGAGCTACAGGATTTCTGCAGGACCTCCCCTCAGGACGTCCTCAGGACCCCCTTTGACATCCTCAGTACTTCCCTTGATTACCGAACCTCCTTGGGTCCTTCTTCTCAGGACCTCCTCCACCCTTTTGTCATATCCTCAGGACCTCCTCCTCCGGACCTCCTCAGAACCTCCTGTACCTCTGTTGTTGTCGTATCCTCATGACCTCTTTAGGACCTCCCCAGGACGTCTTCCCAGTACACATCAGGACCTCTTCCAGACAACTCTATAGTATTTCCAATAACCCCTTTGACTACTCAAGACCACTCCAAGAACAGTACTCGAAAGGAATGGTGACCAGCGAAAGGATCACTCCAGGACCTCTTCAAGATCCCTCCTGGACCTCCTTGGGTTTACTCTAGAACTCTCCCAGAACCTCTTCAAGACCTCCCCTGATATCCTTTTTCTGTCCAATAGTGGACGTAAGCGTGTACCAAACTGTGTGTTTGCTTGAGATGTCGTAGTTGGGTGAATGAACCAATGATGTAACTATGGGTGTCAGCTACTGATCCAGGGAATGACACGTTGAACACAATGGAACCTAAGCTCCAAAATTGGGGTCTGACATATCTATTCCCCACCTCCATTCCTCCGTTGCACCGCCGTGGAGAGCCACCACCGCCGTCCCTTCTTCCCTAGCACCGACCATCGCCGCCTCCGACCCCCTCTATCCATGCCATATGACCTAGTGGCCACCCCTTGCCATCGCCATGCTCGTGCGTGCGCAACCTTTTGAAAGCCGTCGCCCGTGCCTCGGCCATCGCCTAGCTCGCCGCCAGTGCCACTGCCGTGAGCTCTTGTCCGCACCTCCCGCGCCGCTGTTCACCAGTGCCGCCACACCTACTCCTATGTTTCCCTCTCTCTATGTCTATGTTCTTTCTTTCTCTCTCTTATCGAGTGGGTCCCACCGCTCATATTCCTTTAAAAAATAGCTACGGGCTAGTTCATGTACTGTGATTCCCATGTGTACCAGCCATGGTTTATTTCTTTTTAAACCAGTCAATTTTCTGCTAGATTGACATGAAGACCTCACATGTCAATCTCTACTAGCTTTTATTTATTTAAATCAGAGAAAAAAATTCCAAAGAATATTATTCTTTCCTTCTCAATGTTGAGCAATTTTTCTGTGTGGTGAATTTTCTAAAAGTTGTTCTCCATGATCGCCTCTGATGCTGACCTCGCTTTTCGCACCCTCAGGTCCCACCAGCTTTAGAACCCTAATCCCTGCTGCATCATCATGTATCCGCTGCATCCATCTGGGTCACGACATATTTCCAATTCTTGCCTTTGTGTCTTCTCAGACTATTGGAGCCGATGTGCCCTCGTCGCAGAGATCAAGCTCGTCGGCTTCACCACCATCCGTGCGCCTTTGCCATTGATATTCACAATCTCTAGTGAGGAATCTTCTACGCCATCTACCCTATAGAGTTTGCCTCAATGCATTCTATCTGTTGCTTCACTCATCTTTATCAGTGAGCCTCTCCACAACATCATGACTTTTGCTTCCCATTCCTTCTCTGCTACACGTGATGCCGTCCCCAGTGATCCCACTGATGTCTCGTCATCCCCATATCCTCTATGGCCCATGCTACAACTGCTGATATCATCTCTAAACTCATCTCCCTCATCTGCGTTTGCTGAAGCAACTACGATGTGGTCCATCCCCTTTATTTCTTGTCTCTATGAGCATTGGGCCCTCAGTTCAATTCTACTCCTTGAAAACATAGTCCACATCAGCAGTGCCACATCATCCCACTGCTTCAGTCACCATGTGTGTGCCATGTGTCTCCTCCATCAGCGCATATGGGTCCATCCAGGTGTCAACCAAACCAGATGCAAACCCCTCTCACTTACATCCCTGCCCCTCATGTCATTATCTCCCATCGCTGACGCTTCATCCAAAATCACCTCACTAACATGCAAATCCCGCATGATAGCACTGCTGTCTCCTAAACTCAATCCATTATGGATCATAGACTTTTTGTGAACTTGGTCCATGGACCAAGGGCTCACTCGTTAGTCCCTATCTTTTTACTTATTATAATCTGATAGAATATTCTAGAGAATATTCTGATCTCTCTCTTTCCAGCATTTTCCATTTTAGACAAACTTTCGGAAGCCCGTTCTCCTTCATACAAGCTCCGATTGATTCCGTTCTTCTTCTTAATTTCATCTAAATTCTTAATCAATCCATCAGTACTAATTTTATAAGTTTTTGGATTTTATTAGATTTATTGTTGTTTATTTGTTTCGTTTCGCGCGTATAGCATATGTCGTCGCCGAAGTGAACTTGGTGCAACCAGAGGAAGTGATATCGACCTACGACGAAGGCAAGTCTCCTTTGACAATGTTGTTCCTACTGTTTTCATAATCTTGTTTTTATGTTGTTCAAAACTATTATGCATTGCTATTTACATAAAATTATAAATTCAATTCTTATGAATGATTAGTTAATTCTAATTGAATGTACCCTAATTTGATGTTGTTATACATTAACCATTGTCGCCCTAGTACAACAACAAATCCACTGTAATGATTATAATATTGATGGATTAGTATAAAATGGTAGAATCACTTAGACAAGCTTTATCGATCAAGATCATCCTATAGGTGGGAATTATTAATACCATTTATGTAAAATAGTTTGAGAAATGTATGTTAATAGGTATAGCCAGTAGTTTGGAAAATAAAATAAAATGGCAAAAACTTGTTTAGACTAGGGTCGAGTGAATTGAGTTGTTGATTGTCTTGTTTTGGTCAATTAAGGACCGACGCTTGTGTCTATCCAAACTGAGCATTACCGTATAACCACATGGCTGATGTGGGAATGTTCTAGCTGAATAGTTTACCAAGTCTAAGTATTAAGCCCGCAAGTTGTACATGGTAGGTGTTACCTGGGTTGTGCAAACAATGGTAAATGTACTTCCATGTCTGCCGGGTCTTGCGCTAGACGATGGTAAATGAACCTCCACGTTTGGGTAGGTTTTCCCCCACATCTATGAATTCTTTTGATAATAATAAATGTACTTCCATATCTTTAGGGTATGGCTTATAGGACGGGCTGATATAAGGATGAGGTATTGTGAAGCCATTGTGATAATCGTTTAGTCGCATGACCATTAAGGAAGGTTGTCATGGCTGATATTATAAGTTGATTATCTCATATGGGTCAAGCTGTACAACCTCTGCAGTGTAAAACTATTCGAATTTTGGTTTTAATTTAAAAGAAATAAACTTTGGGAATCTGGAAGCAGTTGAGACTCTCGGGTAGATATTCTGGCAGCTAAAGCTAGTTGTGCAACTAGAGCTCTATCATTTGAACCCTAGTAGCTAGAGTCTTGATACTAGTGGTTGGTAGTTAGAACGTTCACTAGTGAAGTAATTAGTTTAATTACGGAAACTACTTTTGTCAAATGATTGCTTTATAAAAACTATTGAAACTTAAAATATTGCTTAGTGCAAAAGAATTATATAAGCCCCATTGTTAAGCCTTGCATATTGTATTTTTTGAAGACAAGCGGGGTACTTTATGTTCTCACATGCTACACTCAAAATAAATCTCAGAAGCTTACAAAGATGCCAATGAGAATTATTACTTCTACGCGCGTGGCTACAACGAAGAACACCCAGAGTACTAGGTCGTGAGGCTCAATTGAGATGGGCCATCACATGGAGTACGAAGGATTGCCCATGAGCATATAGATGAGCTATCACATAGAGTTATCTTCTTCCGCTGTAGTTTATTAAAGTGGTTTAGCCTAAAAAGGCAGTAATTGTATGTTTCGACCAGAAGATCATTACTCTTTTGTTCAATATTATGCAATAGTTCTACATTTATAAGATATATATTGATATTCAATAATATACCTGTGTACACTAACTAACTATCTTGTAGGGAGTAGTGCAGGAAATCCTGGTCCCGACGCAATAGTTGGAGCCGCGCTTGGGCCCAGCTGCCTAAACCTTTCGGATGTGACCAAAATTAGCACTGCCGGCCTCGCAGAATCCAAGACATAGAAGGTGAACTCACCTGAAACACAGTGTTGGGCTGGCAGGAATCGCCCGTGAACGTGACCGGGCCGACGAGGAACCGGAAGCTTGCCTGCACGACCACCGTCGACGCCCTGACGGCGCACGCCGCGTACCATGCGTCCACGAACGCCTGCATTAGTTTTTGGAGCATTAACAGGGATTAACATGTACACATGTATACTGGAACAATCGTAGACCAAAATCACTCTGAACGGTTGCCGTATATATATTTGATATTTCTGCACTTGCCTTGGTGTCGTCCGTGGCGCCGTAATGCAGCACGCTGAAGGTTGTCGACGACGTCGGAACCGGCGAAGGTCGGCGGGATGGCACGGTCGGCACGGGTTGCGGTCGGCCGTGGTGGCCGCTGGGCATTCGCCGGTTAGATTCTCCTCTTGCGAGGCACTGAACGGAGAAGAATGGGGAGGTGACCAGAAGCATAAGTAGGAGGAAGAAGAAGGTGCCATTGGTAAAGCTGCTTAGGCTTCTTGGCCTCTTCATGTCCTTTTAGCCACCAGCTACGATCGATCGTGCCGTAATGACACGTTGCTAATTGCTACCACAAGAGTGCATTGTGTGATCAATCTTAAATATATACTAGAAGATAACCCGCGCCAATGGCGCGGGACTTAATTTTTTTTTTTGATTTTGCGAGAAGAGTTGTTTGGTAAAAAGCGTAAATATTGGATATTAATGAGAGGAATTAACGGAAGAAATATTCTTAGTAGACAATAATAAGATAGCAACGTGCAGTTGATCGTTTCAAAAGCAAGCACCATGTTTTTAAAGAGTAGATACTAATAAGATGATTTTTTTTTAGCACTGGAATATTTACATAACAGGTTCGAAAGAGTATAAGAATAGGTAAGAGTGATATATTACAAAATAGTAGTAGACAATAGCAACGAAATATGTAGAGGCGTAGAGACTACATTTTTGAAATTCTTTGGTTGCGGAAATCGGCTTTAGTGGCCATTGATGGTGCTGGCAATATAAACAACAAAAAGTATTAGTGAGTTATGTTAGTCTATAGAAGTACTCTATTTTTAGAGCATGGTAAATGTGCATTGTATTTTACCTCAAAAGAAGTGTATTCATAAAGATGTTTATGATTATTCAATGGGCTTCTATGTGGATGATATTTATAATTTTTTGTTGGTGGATCAGATGTAGAATGGATAGGAGGTAATTAATTTCCCTTCACTCATTCATTGTATGCAAGTGCAAAGATGGGTTAGAGGGACAAATTTTCTAAACTTCAATTCTGGTAATAATGATATCAGGTAAGAATTTTATTTAGGAAATATAATCACTCAATGATGGCAAAAGGTGTCAATTTGTGATGATTACCATGTAGTAAATCACAAGTGAGGACAAAAAAAAATAATTGAAGTAAGTTTCGATAGAATTAGTGATTATTATCGGTGAACACTTAATAAGGAAGTAAATAACAATATTATGATACATAAGAGCTAAGTAGGCGATCCAAAGCATATTAGGGCAGCTATACAAAAGTTATATGCATGGAGAGTTTTCCATCACACATGAGAGCAAGGTATTTATTTATAGATGATTCATCTATTTAAAAATAAAAAGATCATCATATGTGGTTGAAAGCTGTTTTAAAAAAAGATCGAAATTAAAGGAATGCTCATTTAAAAAAACATGAGGGTTTTTATTAGGTGGAACCTAATCAGCATTCTTTCATGCCTATAAATTTTGTTGTCTCCGAGTTATGGATAATCTAAATATGCTATTAGAAAAGTAGAGAAAGTCTAATATACTATATTTTCGATGGATGTGGAGCAAAAATAGGAAAGTATGTTATTTAAATTATATAATTTTGGACAGGGAGACCAAAAGAATAGTCTTCTCGAGAGCAAGCTGTATAATAGAGTAGAACTATTTTCCTTGGAATAAGAATTTTGGAAAGTGAAAGATGGTAGCAATGTTCTTTGGTTATTAAAAGCGATAGCTTTTCCATTGCAC
Source organism: Phyllostachys edulis (assembly GCA_036346405.1). Classification (NCBI taxonomy): domain Eukaryota; kingdom Viridiplantae; phylum Streptophyta; class Magnoliopsida; order Poales; family Poaceae; genus Phyllostachys; species Phyllostachys edulis. Next base: position 40,373,447 of record CM070556.1, read on the forward strand.
ATGAGAGCAGGCTATTCATATGTTTCTATAGATGATTCATCTAGCAAAAAAATAAAATAAGAGATCACTATACGTGGTAAAAAAACTATCTAAAAAATATCTAAATTAAAGGAATGCTCATAAAAAAAAGAAAGATGTATGATAGAATAGACCTTCTTTCTATGGAATAAGGAACTTGGATAGTGACAAATGGTGGCAATGTTTTTCGATTATTGAAAGTGATAGTTGTTGTCGGAAACGTGTATATGCTAATTTTATGACAGATGTGGTAGGGATGGAAATAAAGTATAGGAAAAAGTGAAAAAAAGAGAGTAGGTTGTAGTATATGCATGAGATTAATTGAAATGATACGATGACCTACTATAAGTTTCCTCTTTCTTTATGTAAGTCTGCGCAATGATATTTGAAAAATGCATGACATTTTTAGTCTAAATATATCCCACTATATGTTTCTAATTATTTTGTAAAAAGAAAGGTAGTAAAAAATAACACAATTTATTGTTGTAATCAAACATTAGGCTATGTAGCACTAAAAATAAAAATATTGTAGGATAGTAATAGAATTGAATACGGTTGAAATTGTAGGGAGAAACGAGCTGCGCATCGTTGAGGTGGCATTATCGAGAAAGAGCATCTGTAATAAACATAACGAAATAAGCGTGATCGATTACTGCAGGACCATGACAATGAACACGAAAAATATCTCAGAACGATAGCATAGTAGCACGTAAAATATAGAAAGCGAAGATGACAAACCTCTGTAAAGATTAGCATGAAAATGGGAAACGCAGTACAACACTATGGGTAGAGGGTACACGATGATGTAGTAATTGTTGACATAATACAGGAGATGAAAAAGGGAATGTATAGATGACGCTCAATAAAAGAAGCAGAGAAAGTGAACCGCTGATGGAGTGCAAACCGAATAGAAAGGAACTGTAGTTCTATACAATCAATCAATCAGTATAATAGAAGGTGAAAATGCATTCCTTTGATAGGAAATATAGTAAAGACCTATGAGATGAAAAAAAGGAATGAATCAGAGAATACATGAAAGTTTCATAGGCAATAGTCTAACGTATCTGGGTAAAGGAAGCAACGTTTTCCTAGAGTGCTAATCAAATATTTTTTTGCTGAAGCTCAAACTAAGTTCATTTTGCAGCTTGTTTAACAAACATTTATTTATGTTTAAGGACATGGATGTTAAAGGCGACAATATCGCATTTAATAATATCTATATGTATGCCTTGATTATAAAAAAAACGAATTATAGAGTATAATAGATGTTGAGAATAGGAAACCGATCATTTTACGTGCAAAGCAAGGAGGAGAAAAATTTAGTTCATCTATTTGCTAAAACCTAACAAAAGAAAATCAGGATGTTAAAAAGTACATATTATGCAGACATGTGAACTTCTTTGATGTAAACTATGTGGTCAGATCAGTGATTTGAGAACAAAAAAATATGAATCTCTGGATAGGGAGACAAAGAATAGAGTATTATCGAAAGCAAGCTGGATGATAGAGTAGAATTCCTTTCCATGGAATAATAAATTTTGAAAGTGAAAAACAATGCCATCGGTCTTCGGTAATAAAAAGTGATAGCTATCCATGGAGAAAATAAAAGGAGGATAAAAGAAGTGAGCTTCGAAAGACAAATAGAAAGACAAACTAAGAGGATAGGATTTATTAACGTTAAATCTCCGTCTAGGGTAGCAAAAAAGGCTAGTTCTATGCTCCAGTTTCATGATTTAGGAACCGTTGATATAAATTTTTTTAATGCATACAAATATAAAAACTTATCCAATAAGAACAACTAAAAATATAGAATGAAGATGGCAAAGCCTAGATACACTGTAGTTTAGTTCAACCGATCAATGCCAATCGAAGAACATATAGTGTCATCGATGTATAATTCTTTTATGCCTACAAATATAAAAACTTCCGTAATAAGAACAAAAAAATATAGATTGAAGATGGCAAAAACTAAATCTGCTTGTAGCTTAATATAATTAATCATTGCGATTTTAAGAATCTAGTTTTATGCTCGGTTTCATGATGTAGGGCTAGCGATGTATATTCTTTTATGGTTTTAAATATAAAAAAATTAATAAGAACAATCAAAAATATAGAATGAAGATAGCGAGAACCTAAATACACTGTAGCTTACTATAAGCGATTAGTGTAAATTTGAAGAACATATAGTGGCATTGCACACTTGAGGAGCTGGTACCTCAAGGGAAAAAAGTGCAAACCAAATAGAAAATAAGGACTTTGTAAAAATATATATATTATGCATTACAACGATGTCAGTGTCTTAAAAATGATTTGCGCTCAGATTTCTCTCATGTAAGCGCTCATAAATCGATTGCAGCTCATAAAACAATACATACCATGCATTATCCGAAAGCGGAATGAATCATCTAACATGGCATCTGTGTCAGTGTTCGTAAACTGATTGCAGCTCATTAAAATACACACGATGCATTATGCAAAAATGGAATGAATCATCTAGCATGTCATCGTATCACTGCTAAGCACTAACATCAGCGTAAAATAATGGAACTCTGATCAGTTCAAATTTGAAGAACATACTGATGCCATCGCAGTTTGAGGAGCCGATACTTCACGGAAAAAATGCTTTGTCGGTGTTAAAAAGGTTTGCGCTTGATTTCTCGATGCGGTGCTTATAAACCGATTGCGAGTGCGACTCATAAAGAAATACATACCATGCATTATCCGAAAATGGAATGAATCATCTAAGATGTCATTGATGTTAGTGCTTAAACCGATTGAAGCTCATAAAAAGATACATACCATAAATTATCTCGGAAGCGGATGAATCATCAAACATGTCATCGTATCCTTTGCTCAGAGTAAAACCGGCATAAATCAATGAGAAAGGCATCATAAGATTAGATGAGCGATCACAATATTTGTAAGGAGGTAAACTATATTACTTCAAGCTCTAAATGACAAAGACAAGATTACAATAATGGACTTCAAATAGCGATTCAAACATATAGGAAAGATCAAGCACCTAATTTTGGTGATTACAATGAAGTCTGCAATGAGCAGATCAAAACTCCAAGACATATAATGTGATCTTGCACAATCATAGCGCAAAAGGAAATAAATTGAAAAATCTAATCTATATGCAACATATAGCGTTTAAAGGCAACCCTTATTCGCATACATATGAACAAAGCAAATGTAAAGATGTTAGCACCATGTATCAGAAACGCACATTACCTAAAAGTGCATCTCTTGTCTCATTTGATGTGCCACATATGGAGTATTCGTGTCCTAAAATAATTTTTTTTAAGAAAACATGCAGCAGGTAGATTTTATTGACATGTTCCAGTGGCATAAAATCGTAAAATAAAAGGGCGAACTGATAGACTACAACCTACAGAGAGCATGAGAAAGGCATCATAAGATTAGATGTATGATTACAATATCTCTAAGGAGCTAAACTATATTATCTAAAGCTATAAAAGATAGCACGATACACAGTAATGGACTTCAAATAGCAATTCAGCATATAGGAAAGATCAAGCACCTCATTTTGGTGCTTACAATGAAGCTACACAGCAGCAGATCAAGGCTCCAAGACAGCACAGCAGCAGATGAAGGCTCCAAGATATATAATGTGATACTGCACAATCATAGCTGAAAAAGCAAATAAATTAGAAGGATACAACAGCTCTATTGTAGCTAGTCACATAGCCAATCAACAAAAACAGCACCTTGGAAGATATGAAGACACATAACCCAAACTAACATCTATGCAAATAATACCTGAATGCATACGGAAGCAAACAGCTACATGGGTCGTCAAGAAACATTACCTTTGACACATGCTCTAGTGTGATTGCATGAGGGACTATCTTCTTCAGCCTGAGTTTCAGGAACTCACTACACCCCTGCAAAGCAAAACATTAGTATCAAACTACTCTTCACCCAGCGGATGCCATGGCATAGGCTACCCTGGCAATTCCATCGACGGCATGCTTCTCAATCTCCCTCATGGCAATCTGGCCAACGTTCTACCTGGCCTCATTCCAGAACCTCTGAAACTCGCCTTTTCTGAAGAACTCCACGCACCTGAGGCCGCGCAGTGCGTCACTGAGGTCGTCGCTCCTGTCGTTGAGCTGCCTTAGCTGGCCCTCGAGGGCCATCCTCTTCTCCTCGAGCAACGCGGCGATGTCGGCCCTGGGGGCCCCGACCTCGCCGTCGAGGGCTAGCTTCTTCTCCGGCGCCGAGGAGGCCGGTGGGTAGGCAAACCGAAGGGGCGGGGGGGGGGACGGGGAGGGAGCAGCAATGGCGGGGTAAGGAGACCGAGGGGGCGGCGAGGGAGGAAGAGCGAGCGACGGCGGACGTGGGCGACTGGGGAGGCAGGGAGGAAGAGAAAAAGGCGATGGCGGCGGGCAAGATACGCAGCTGGCTGGCGAGGAAGCCAAGGGGTGGGAGGGAGGCAGAGGGAGGCGCGGCATCGGCGGGGAGGGAGACCGGGGAGGGAAGGGGCGTCGGCGCTGGAGCAGAGCGGCGGCGGAAGAGGAAGAGGGAGTGAAAAGCAGCAAGGGGAGGCGATGCGGTGCAGATATGAGGAAAAGGCGTATGGCGGCGGTGGCGCATACGTAGCGACTGGGCAGGGAAGCCAAGGGGGTGGGAGGGAGGCAGAGGGAGGGCGCGGCATCGGCGGGGGAGGGAGACCGGGGAGGGAAGGGGCGTCGGCGCTGGCGCAGATCGGCGGCGGAAGAGGGAGAGGGAGCGAAAAGCAGCAAGGGGAGGCGATGCGGCGCAGATCTGCGCCTTGAGCGAGTGGAGGGAGAGACGTTCGAGGCCGCGAGGATGGGGAAAAGCAGACAACTCGAGGCTTCGCGATGCAGGGACGTGGCTCTCGCGCGGTGAAGAGTTTGGACCAAGCGCAGGCGCGAGAGGCAGCCGATCTGGCGCGTCCGTTGATCATCCGACGGCTGACATCTATGGGGGTGACGTGGCCAGCGTGAGGGAGCGGCCTTTCCAGAGAGAATTAACTTTAGTAATGCTCTCTGGATCGATTGCTAGAACTTGGATGCATGATGGGAAATGGTCATTGATTGCAGGGATTTCCTTGCCGAACCGGTTAATCAGTTTTTGTTGGACTGTGAAACGAATCAACGTTTATGTGTTAATTCTCTACATGATGCTGATGAAATAATCCCTTTCTCTAGCTCGTGACCTTGCTGCGTTGGACGGCTAAGAAGTACGTGTGATCAAGATCAATCAGGTTTATGAGAACTGCAAACAACCGAAACCTTTTGTTTCTCTCGGGGATTAGAGGGCCTGGCAAGCTAGCTAGTTTTGTTGCACGCTTCAACGAACCGTTGGATTGTGACTACTGATAGCTAGGTTCAACGTATTCCAGTTGTCGATTAAAAAACATTATATTTTTTTTAAGATTTTGAGAAATCTAGTAAATCTTTTTGGGAGGGAATGTTTTTATTATTATTAAGTGCTTTACTTTTGAAACTGATCTAGTTTTGAGGGCAATTGGACTTATATAGTACGGAATGCCAAATGTTTTGGTAATCGTTGGATACCTCCATAATGGTCTGATCACATTTACATATCTTCTAGGTTGTGTGAAAAACCTGCCATATCCTGAGAAACTGCGAAAATACTGTAGGGTCTGTTTGGATTCCCTGCTCATCCGATGAATTGGACCTAATCCGTACCCATTTTTCACTGTTCCACATCTTTTCCATCATGAATGTTTCCAGTGACATTTACAAAAAGTAGAGAATTGTGTATATTCCATCAATAATATATAGCTAGAATATATTTCGAAAGGACAAATACAACCAAATTATATATTACTCCATCCAGTAACAAAAACATATCCTTTTGGACATTGGTACGGTCCAAAAACGTAACTTTAATCAGTAAATTTTATTGTAACTGTGGATATCATGGAAATATATTCATGATCTTAGGATAGTGATACAATTGGTAATGGTGGTGAAGGTTTCTCAAAACACCCGTTTTCGGCAAATTTAGATGCTGTCAAGTCATAGGCGGTGATACCGACTAGGGCGGCGGTCAAACCAACCTAGCTAGCGGTCTGATCGGCCACCATTGGTAGTCAGACTGGCCTTCGACAGGCCAAAGGGCCGGTGGTCAGACTGGCCATGGGCGATAGTCTGACCGGCTATGCTGGCGGTCAGACCGGCTATGGGCGACGGTCTGACCGGCCATGGACGACAGTCTGACCGACCAAATCTTTTAGAGGAATTTTGTATTGGTCAAAAATAGAGAGTGTGGGCAAAAGAGTGGATTCTTCTGCACGTGGTCTCATAATTTTTGGAGCTTCGAGCCAAAAGTTCTATTCGTTTTAAATTTCCAGAGAGGTTTCAAACTTTCAGAGAGTAAATCTAGCTAAGTCCCTGTGCTGGTTGTCAGACCGGCCAGACTGAGTGGCCAGACCGGCCAGGGGGTGGTCAGACTAGCCATAGGTGGCGGTCTGAACGATTTTTATCCTATTCGCTGGCCGGTAAGGTGGCGATGTTCATAGGTTAGGTCAATTTCATTGTTTTCAATGCATATGTGTTCTATGATGCATGTTTTGACTAACATGGATCAAGTTGCGAAGAACTTGTGTCCGGAATCGAACTCTTGGTCTATTCTTGTGCAGGAGGTTTGGAGGTCAACGACGGTCAACGGCGAGGATGATCGGGACTAGGCTTGGAGAGCTGACGTCCAGAACGATCGAGGATGCTAGGTGAAGTTAGTGGACTCAAGCGTGGCGCAAAATGGACCTGGATCATCAAACGGGAAGCGGTGCAATGGGTTGCATCAAGCGGCGCAGGGGTTGGTGTAAGTGCCATGGTGGTTTTGGTGTAGTTGGATAGGAGAGACTTGCCGACATGAGGAGAGTAATTGATCAACCTACACTTGGCGAAGCATAGGATTGCTTCATGAAGATTGAACTCGGTCTTTGGAGAAAGATCAAGAAGGGGTATTTTGGCAACTTCACCAAAACACCGCTTTGGTGATCTTTGGCTAAACCGCGGTGCAAGACGGAACAAGGAGAGACGGTTTAGGTCAAGTGAAGATAAAGATCATGAAGAAATGGATTCGTGAAGCCCGGTTCGTCATGAGCTTTGAGAAGTTTGCTTGAGTGTAGACCCATTTGTGTGAGGGCTTAACGAGTGCTCGTTTCTCTCAGCCTAGCCTCCACTATAAATGTAATATCCCGTTTAACTAAATAACAAATTGAGGAAACAAAAGACGTGATTAAGGTTGAATTTCGGGTTTTAGAAGGGGGATTAGAATCTGGGCCGAAAGCCCACATCGTGTTTTGGCCCAAGAGGAGATCGGTCGGCCTTTAAGTGGAGCCAAGGGGTGGCATTCCCCTAAACCCTAGTCTTTTTTTGTTTCTTTTCCCTGCCCTTTCCTATGCGTGCAGCCGCCACACCCATTTCTTTTCCTCGCCTCCCTCGGCCGCCTCTCCGTTCCTGCTTCCACCCGCCTTTTTAGGTGTAGCTCACCCACCCGAGGAGGCATCGCGCAGGATCGCTGTCGCAGCTAGTGCTCGCCCGGTTGCCTTGATGCTGATGGCGGCGCTGTCACTGAAGGCGGCTCCATCACCAGCTGCGGCATTCTTGACCAGGGCTGCGGCGGCCGAGGAGGTGGCGGTAGTGGGGGGAGCCGACGCCGATGGAGTCGAGCAGCGGCGGTGGAGAAGCAGCCGCGGAGGGCGGAGCGGTAGCCCGGTTCCGCCAGATCTGCGTCTACTGCGGCAGCTCGGCGTCTTCAAGCTCGTGCTCGTCAAGATCAGCGCGTCCAACGGAGCCGGCTTTTTCGTCATCACCGGCATCGTCGCCCGCTTGCCCCTTGAACCTCGCCCGGTGATGGCGCTGCTGCTTCCACCTCTTCTAATCTCCGCCCGATCCATGGCCGCGGTCAGGCCTGGACACGTCGTCGTCCTCACCGCTCCTCCGAGCTCTGGAGCTCTCAACGAATCGGCAGATCTTTTGTTTTCGCACCTTCTTTCGTGTTCCAACACCAACAAAGTATTAGGTACTTCGCAACCACTGGACATAGTGTCTTAGATAAGCAGAAATCTAAAGGTATAACCTGTGGTAAGTGGTCTTTCTTAGCTTTGTCTATCTGGTGTGTTCATGTTTTAATTTAATGTGTTGTTTGGCTGCAATTTCATTCGATTAAGAAGGTTGTTGGACACTCTGCTAATTCTGACATTTTGGTATGATCTGTTGTCGACGGCGATGCAGCTCCTTCATTTTCAATGATGTCGAGGGTTGCTAGTAGCTTGCAAATTGCTCTTGTGGTGGGTCCATATCAGAACGTTCTAGTAACAACGTGTACCATACGTGCTGCGTCTTTGGTTCAGATGGTAGCTCTTGACAGGGAGATTGAAGAATATGATGACTTTGTTCTTTTAGCTCTCAATGAGTGTAGCAGGCTCCCACACCAAACATTAGCTCTCTTTAAGGCTGCCTATGCGCTTTTCGATTCTGACTTCTATGTTAAAGCGAACGATGATATTTACTTGAGACCTGATAGACTTTCCGTGCTTTTGGGCTAAGGAGCGTTCACATATACGAACAAGCATTGGATGCATGAAGAAGGGGCCGGTTTTACTGATCCAAAGTTGAAATGCTGAGGTGGTGACAAGCTTGGTTGCCTTGGGAAAAACCACGAGGTGGTGAACACGGGGCTAGAGTTTTCCGTCGTTGACTTCCGCCTCACGGTTGAGGCAAGTACAATTGATCTGTCTTGTTTGTTGTTTGTTTCACTTGATTGATGATTCTGAAATGGGTAATTTCGGTACTCCTTGTTTCCCTTCATTGTCGTTATATCCTGATTCTTCGATGATGTGTTTACGTTCAACATATACATTCGTTCTTTCTTTTGTGTTCACCTTGAAATGGGTAGTGAAGTCTCGCCATTCCAACATGGGTAAGTACTTTAACGTTCTTAGATATAAAATGTGAATGCCTGATGTTGGTATTGTGTTCCTAAGATCCGTGTTGATATTTAATGTTCATATTCATTCCAAATGTGTTACCTCCATATTTAGAGAGCATGTCTTTTCAATATTCATAATTCATTCCATGCATTCACTATTCATGTTTCATCCACGGGAGTGGATTTATAAGACCCATCAATTCCAGTATGGGTACGTAAGACCCACCATTCCAATGTGGGCAGTTTGGGACACCCGTATGAAACGTTCTTCATACGGGGCTTGGATCCCCGCATTTTGTTAAATGCGGGCTTAGGTGAACACCGACGGTGTGTCACTGACTATCCCATATATGCATGTGTGTAGTCCTTCAGTTCATTCAAGACATACATTCCATTCATTCAAATATTAGTTCCGTATTTAATTCATATTCTTCAATGGTGTTTATCATGAACATGGTTGCTGTATGTACCATTTATTTATTGTACTTGCTGAGTCTCGGACTCACCCTTGCGTTGTTTGTTTATTTTAGGTGATCGCTGACGATGGCCTTATTGGGAGGGAGTAGACACTCACATTCGTTCACTTCACCATACTTCCAATTCAATAATAAAGATTGATTCCACCATTCATTCGATAATTAATGAAGCGTAATAAATAAAGTGGGTCGTGGTTGATAACTTCTTCCCGTTATGATTGATTGAGTCTGCGGATGATCTTGATCATCTTTTGATTTAAAGGCTTGAATCCTGTTTATATTCCTGTGATGTTCATGTTACTTAGTGATTCCTTTATTGACTGGTTATATATGTCTGTTGGAACCTCCGGTATAGCTAATTATACAGGGGAGGTTCTGCCGAAATTTAGAATCTTACATTCTGCTTTTGTTGTGTTAATGTGTTAGTTAGTAGCATTCCAAGCCTTGTCGGACTGGGGTGTTACATTTGGTATCAGAGCGGGCTTTAGGTCCGTGGTGAATAGGTTGGCAACTTAGGTAAGACTAATTTGTTAAAATTTGTTAATGGTTAATTAACCTAAAACTTGACCCACTGGTGCACAGTAGGATGAGATGGTTCAAGCGATGCATTTCTGTTTCCCTTATGTTGCATTGTTACTCGATGATATGATGTGATCTTCTATATCTATGAATTTATTCTATGATTATTAGGATTTGATCTTGTATACTCCTATGTGAGTATAATATTGGTTATGAGTGATGATAGTCGATGTTGAGAGGTTGAGGTCGTGGTTGTAGCTCTGGGCTTTGCCAGGTTACACCATTGTTCGTGGTATAAGAATAGAGAAATAGTTACGGTTGATGAAGTTTTCTTGAGTTAGTGTTTGCATTGCAGCTACTGAGTTTTCATTGGTCTTTCTTGGTTCCTTAAAGCGATTACTTGTTCTCCAAATTGCTGATCTATTGTTGTTTCTTGTGAACGTCGGTTATCAGTAAGATTTATCTCTTCATGGGAGTTCTTCCCTTCTAATTGGAAACTTGATTCATTTACTCGCTTGGTATTCTGGGTACCGAAAGTTTTTCTGCTGCGAGTTCTTTAATCTGTGAAAAGCTTTGGCCTTATGTATTTCTTTTGGATTACCCCGAGCATTGAGGTTTAATATCTCTCTTTTGTTGAATGAAGGTGTTAAAATCCTTTTGTGAGGTCCTGTTATGTTTAAGCGAGAGGTGTTAAACATAGAAATTAGTTGATAAGGTTTGAGCTATCAAGTCAGATCTGTAGCGTGGTGCGTGATTATTCTTAACTAGAATCCATGAAAGTGAAATTGGTTAATTTGAAATGACATTGTGTTTGATACATGATAAAGGGTAAATAGGAGTCTGTCCATATCTATTCAGAACCTATGACTCTTAAGAAGTGTGGAATGTTAATGAACCAGTTTAATCATTAAGTTTGAGTAATCTGCTAATTTTGTTAGATGAATCTCGGTCCTTTTTCCGGTTATTCTGCCCGCTAGTGATGGTTAAGTTAAGGATGCGTTCGAATGTTGCCTTGGTAAATATTAATCTTGAATTTGTCTTCTATTGAGATAATTAACGAACTCATTCAAATGCTTGATTCATCTAATTTTGCCATACTAAACTGGTGTTATATGTATTAAGAGATGAAAGAAGGTGAATGTACTGACTTGTGAAACCTTGTCTTATGTATCCTATATTATTGAAGATTTACGGTATTTTGTTCTAAATTCTGAACGTAAGGTAGAATAGTGAGTCTATACTCAAAACTGTCTTTGAGATTGCAAACAGAGGAAAGACCATGAATGCTTCCATGATTAAAATAATCATCAATTGTTAACAGTAATGGCTAGAGTGCATTTAGTGTGTACTATATTGGCGTTGAGCGTCAGTAAGAGTTAAATGGATGAAATCTAATAAGAGATTTATATTGATGTACATTTGTGGGATTGTCATGTACTAGTATGATCTTGTTAGCAGAGTTTTGTTTCAACTTTTTGGCTTGAGCACTAGGTTTGTTTCCCAGAGCAAGTAGTTATGGCCATCTTATTGTGATAATAGAAATGTTATGTCACAATTGTTGTGTTTCTCTTGGAAAATTTATTGATGGAATAGTGAGGTATGTCGAATTTTGCCAAGAGTGTATGATTTTGATGTTAATAAAATGATCAGAAATGTGAGGATGATATTGATTCTTTTATAGAGAAAGAAATTTGATCGCCTTTGGTGATATCGTTCGAATGAGAATAATTCAAGTTTAGCTTTCGTGATATTTTGGAGCTCATGAATCATCTGGTAGCTGAAATTATTTTAAATAAATTGAAGTATTGGTTTGTCCTGTTGCTTCTTAAGATATTTGTGTAATTTAATCTTAAAGTCTCTTTGGTCTGAGCTGGCAACGTGAGGTTGCAATCAAAGAACAATTATTTGTTGATTCGTTTAAGAGGAGAATAATTTGCTTGCTTTTCGTGATATTCCGTAAATGAAAAGTGTTTTGAGATTTGCGGCTGAGATCATCTGGATCTCATGTCTTATATGGTAGTTAGTCTGATCCGAGTAAAATAACACGTTGAAAGGTTTTATTGGTTCTTAAGTGGTTCTTGTGGTCTGATCTTAAGACCTTATCTTGTTCGAGTTGGCACGGTATTGTTGTAGATAAAGGACTATTTTCTGTTCTTCTTCCGCTCAAGCATGGTCGAGTTTCACTAGAATTGTGACATTCTTATTGGTTGTTATTTGATATTCGCTTTTGAGGGGTGTGCGCTCCCACCTGTGGACTCAACTTTTGTTTTTCCAAGATCACCATTACTGGATTATTTCATTTGGTCTCGTGCTCACCGTGAGGAGCAATGATTACCTGTGTGCCGAAACCTGTTCTTGTCCGTCGTTTCCTTTTGAGAAAGCATCAACCGATTTGTGTTGCAAAGATTTTGTTAGCGTAAGCTGACAACTGCTTGTTGGTAGCCAAGTAATGGTAGTGGTGAGATTTGGGTACCAAGCTATGAGAGAAGTAGTAGAGGATGAATTGGTTTTGACCTGTACCTCTTGGAGAAAAATTGATTCAAAAAGAACGATTGTCGTTGAAGTAAAACTGATTAGTGATACGACTAAGTAGAACCTATGGTATAGTGTAAATCCAGAATCCTTAGTTCATGTTGGAATGTTGGGAATTATCGAAGGTATGAAAACCTTGATCAATTTTATAGAGTGACGCAATTGGATCGTATTGCGAGATGGTGTGGGTGATTCCTGATGATGTCAATAAGTGAGTACGTTGGAATTGTGAGAATGTTAGTGATTTAATTTAATGATTTCTCCACCTGTTATAAGAGAAGTTCGTTGTAGAGGTCTTGGTGGTAAATTTGGCTTTGCATTTTTATGCTAGAACTTGGGTCGCTCAGTGATTGTGTGTAGAGTAAGTAGAATTGTGGCGTATTCTGAGCAGTGGAATGATCATTGATAGAGCCCTTCTGATGTCGTGCCTGAGCGTGTGTATCGAGGATTCTGAATTGTTTATTCTTAAAAGTTTGAGATGATGTGATCGCGTGAAACCAATTTTGAGGTGCTTTGGGTTCCATCTGTTAAATAAGTTCGTTAGTGGAAGGAGTTGTCTAGAGTGTTTGATTGGATCAATAGAGCTTTTCCACAAAGGTGTGAATGATGTATTTTGGATTGAGCATAACGTTGAGGATGCTAATTTAAGAGATTTGAACCTGTGTAGGATGTGATGAATTCGAATCCCAATGTTTGAGAGGAATTGTATACCTAAAAGAGAAACTAAGAAAAAGAATGTTTCCTCGGGCAGTGAAGAGTTTTCTTGATACTTGTTTGAGCTTTGTGTTGTCGACGGATGTCTTTCGCAATTTGAGCTTGGCTCTTTGTGGGCCCAAGGTACTTTGGGTTCTCTCTAGTTGCGGGTTGCGGGATTAGGAAGTTGGTGTATCGCTATGACCGTCCCGGGTCCATACGTGGGGTACGTAACGTCTGGTATGTTCTGGTGCTGAATGAGTACCTGGGGAATTTGTGGTTTGAGGTTTCGTCAGAGCCGTTGACCAGCGAGTAAGACCTCACGTCCGAGTCTTGTCTGGTATGTATACTGGAGAGGTTGGAACGAGCTTTGGGGCATAAGACGCTGGTATCCGTCTAGGTGCCATGGGCGCCTCCGTGTGAGCGAGAAGCGACTTGTGAGTTGGAGTTTCGCCTAAGCGAGCTATAACTAGAATTGTTCGCGTCAGGTACGAGTTATCTGTTGTTAATTCTCAGTTGTGGTTGTTCTCTCGAGTAGAACGGCGCTGTAGAATTCGAGGTCGAATTCTGTTTAAAGGGGGTAGAATGTACTATCCCGTTTAACTAAATAACAAATTGAGGAAACAAAAGACGTGATTAAGGTTGAATTTCGGGTTTTAGAAGGGGGATTAGAATCTGGGCCGAAAGCCCACATCGTGTTTTGGCCCAAGAGGAGATCGGTCGGCCTTTAAGTGGAGCCAAGGGGTGGCATTCCCCTAAACCCTAGTCTTTTTTTGTTTCTTTTCCCTGCCCTTTCCTGTGCAGCCGCCACACCCATTTCTTTTCCCTGCCCTCCCCTGGGCAACCGCCTCTCCCGTTCCCTGCTTCCACCCGCCCCCTTTAGGCTGTAGCTCACCCACCCGAGGAGGCATCGCGCAGGATCGCTGTCGCAGCTAGTGCTCGCCCGGTTGCCTTGATGCTGACGGCGGCGCTGTCACTGAAGGCGGCTCCATCACCAGCTGCGGCATTCTTGACCAGGGCTGCGGCGGCCGAGGAGGTGGCGGTAGTGGGGGGAGCCGACGCCGATGGAGTCGAGCAGCGGCGGTGGAGAAGCAGCCGCGGAGGGCGGAGCGGTAGCCCCGGTTCCGCCAGATCTGCGTCTACTGCGGCAGCTCGGCGTCTTCAAGCTCGTGCTCGTCGGGATCAGCGCGTCCAACGGAGCCGGCTTTTTCGTCATCACCGGCATCGTCGCCCGCTTGCCCCTTGAACCTCGCCCGGTGATGGCGCTGCTGCTTCCACCTCTTCTAATCTCCGCCTGATCCATGGCCGCGGTCAGGCCTGGACACGTCGCCGTCCTCACCGCTCCTCCGAGCTCTGGAGCTCTCAACGAATCGGCAGATCTTTTGTTTTCGCACCTTCTTTCGTGTTCCAACACCAACAAAGTATTAGGTACTTCGCAACCGCTGGACATAGTGTCTTAGATAAGCAGAAATCTAAAGGTATAACATGTGGTAAGTGGTCTTTCTTAGCTTTGTCTATCTGGTGTGTTCATGTTTTAATTTAATGTGTTGTTTGGCTGCAATTTCACTCGATTAAGAAGGTTGTTGGACACTCTGCTAATTCTGACATTTTGGTATGATCTGTTGTCGACGGCGATGCAGCTCCTTCATTTTCAATGATGTCGAGGGTTGCTAGTAGCTTGCAAATTGCTCTTGTGGTGGGTCCATATCAGAACGTTCTAGTAACAACGTGTACCATACGTGCTGCGTCTTTGGTTCAGATGGTAGCTCTTGACAGGGAGATTGAAGAATATGATGACTTTGTTCTTTTAGCTCTCAATGAGTGTAGCAGGCTCCCACACCAAACGTTAGCTCTCTTTAAGGCTGCCTATGCGCTTTTCGATTCTGACTTCTATGTTAAAGCGAACGATGATATTTACTTGAGACCTGATAGACTTTCCGTGCTTTTGGGCTAAGGAGCGTTCACATATACGAACATGCATTGGATGCATGAAGAAGGGGCCGGTTTTACTGATCCAAAGTTGAAATGCTGAGGTGGTGACAAGCTTGGTTGCCTTGGGAAAAACCACAGGAGGTGGTGAACACCGGGGCTAGAGTTTTCCGTCGTTGACTTCCGCCTCACGGTTGAGGCAAGTACAATTGATCTGTCTTGTTTGTTGTTTGTTTCACTTGATTGATGATTACGAAATGGGTAATTTCGGTACTCCTTGTTTCCCTTCATTGTCGTTATATCCTGATTCTTCGATGATGTGTTTACGTTCAACATATACATTCGTTCTTTCTTTTGTGTTCACCACTGAAATGGGTAGTGAAGTCTCGCCATTCCAACATGGGTAAGTACTTTAACGTTCTTAGATATAAAATGTGAATGCCTGATGTTGGTATTGTGTTCCTAAGATCCGTGTTGATATTTAATGTTCATATTCATTCCAAATGTGTTACCTCCATATTTAGAGAGCATGTCTTTTCAATATTCATAATTCATTCCATGCATTCACTATTCATGTTTCATCCACGGAGTGGATTTATAAGACCCATCAATTCGGTATGGGCACGTAAGACCCACCATTCTAATGTGGGCGGTTTGGGACACCCGTATGAAACGTTCTTCATACGGGGCTTGGATCCCCGCATTTTGTTAAATGCGGGCTTAGGTGAACACCGACGGGTGTGTCACCAGCTATACCGGTATATGCATGTGTGTAGTCCCTTCAGTTCATTCAAGACATACATTCTATTCATTCAAATATTCGTTCCGTATTTAATTCATATTCTTCAATGGTGTTTATCATGAACATGGTTGCTGTATGTACCATTTGTTTATTGTACTTGCTGAGTCTCGGACTCACCCTTGCGTTGTTTGTTTATTTTAGGTGATCGCTGACGATGGCCTTATTGGGAGGGAGTAGACACTCACATTCGTTCACTTCACCATACTTCCAATTCAATAATAAAGATTGATTCTACCATTCATTCGATAATTAATGAACTGTAATAAATAAAGTGGGCTGTGGTTGATAACTTCTTCCCCGTTATGATTGATTGAGTACTGCGGATGATCTTCGATCATCTTTTTGATTTAAAGGCTTGAATCCTGTTTATATTCCTGTGATGTTCATGTTACTTAGTGATTCCTTTATTGGTGGTTATATATATGCATTGGAACCTCGGTATAGCTAATTATACAGGGGAGGTTCTGCCGAAATTTAGAATCTTACATTCTGCTTTTGTTGTGTTAATGTGTTAGTTAGTAGCATTCCAAGCCTTGTCGGACTGGGGTGTTACAATAAAAGGTGAATCTCTAGATGTGGAGTTCTCAAGTCCTTTCGAGAGAAAAACCCTAACTTATGATTTGAGGATTTTGGAGTAGTTAAGGCTAGGGTTTGTAAGAGATGGATTGATTATGTGCTCAAGTGTTGAGCTTTTGTCTTCCATGGTAGAGTGGCTATAAACCAATATCTATCTCAAATCAATCCAAGCAAGATGAGTCTCTTCTTGTTCTTGCTCTATCTTTGGTGATTTTTGAGATTTTGATGATCCTTTGGTTTTCCTTTGATTTCATGTTGTGATCTTGCTTGTCGTGATATGTGACAATGAATTTATAATTATCTTGATCATCATTTACCCACAAGCAAGTTTTAGGATGAAAGTTTGATTTTCCTATATTCTTGTGCCCTCATTCCCTCATCTATGAAATTCATGGAAATTTGGCCTTGATCTTCCCAATCGTCGATTGGAATACGTTCCCGACCTTCTTAGTGAGCTATGGTTGAAATTTAAGGGGATTTGGATCATCGGATCAAAAGTTGAGTCGATTTGTGATTTTGATTTCACTGTTCATCATGTTGGAGATAAGATCGCCGCTGGTGAGAGGTCAGACCGCCAGGCCATCAGTCAAATCACCCATCTTCAGAGGTCTGACCACCTAACTCACTTTGATTTGAGTTTTTAGTGTTTTTGATTGTTGTGCTTCGGGGTTTGGATTGGATTGGATACAAGACTTCCACTGTGCTTATACTTTGATCTTCATAGCTTTTATAGTTATTGGAGTAAGAATTGAGTTGAATCTGATCAAGGTGAAAAGGAGGTAGTGCTCTTATTCATCCCCCTCTAGTCGTTGTTTCGGTCTAATAGTAACATATTTATAAAACCTAATAAAATTACAATATATTACGAAAGTACTTTTCGAGGCAAATCTACATATGATTTTTATGTATCCAATCTAAATATTTAAAAATATATTGATGTCCAAAGTTTCAAATGTTTGACTGCACGTATCTTAAAATGACATGTATTTGTGACTGGAGAGAGTATATGATAAAAGCAAGAAATCAGACTTCTAAAATCTTTTCTAATTACCGGACAGTTTTTGCGAGGGTTCATGTTGAACGTTTATGTTGTTTAATCAAAATTTTGTTGTGCAAAAAGGTTGCAATACAAAAAATTATCCTATAGGGTTTCATATGAACTGACACAACAAACATCGACTGCTTCGACATCCAAGGCCTATGTACCTGCTTCTAGTTAGTGTCACCAAAAGGCAAACCTACGTCATGAGTTGTTTAAAGAGAGATACTATATCTATATCACCAAACACTCTTGTAAAAGTCATTTTCTCCGATACAACAATCTCTTTTGTAAGTGCTTAGAACGTATTAGATATAGATATATACATAATCACCTATTAAACACCAGTACCTAATTAAACATCAATGCTACAAAAATAAGCACCTTATATTTCCTACGTGACAAGAAAAATCAGTTTTTATCTATTATAATGCACTGTCATTCATCGTCATCGCCATTTTAGTTAATTTGTTGCTAGGTGTAACTTTTAGGAACCACATGTCAATTAATCATAACAAGCATAATTCTGGTTTTTTTTTGTTGTTTCGTGTTCGCAGGGTTTATGCCCTGTTTGTTTTATTTGTGCTTTTCAAAAGCGGCTTCCTATTTGTCTTTGTAGGGCTTTTTCCGGTTGTGAATTTGACATTTGTGCTTTTTCGATTTGGTGTTTGGTCAGTTCGCTTTTAGGTAGGCTGGCTGCAGCTTTCGAGATGTGAAATGTCTGAAATGCCCCTGATGACAGTAATGACTTGTTTGATCCCGTTTAACGCAATTAATGACTTGTTTGATCTCGTTTAACGCAATTAATGACTTGTTTGATTGCGTTTAACGCAATTAACATCATTTGACAACATTTAACAATATTTAACAACATTTAACGATATTTGACGACATTTAACGATATTTAACAATATTTAACGACAAATTTTTATAGATGTTAAGTCATCCAGAGTTACTTCATAATCATTGTAAACTACAAAATGCTACATATATCTTCCATCTATCCTATCGTCATGCTAACAAAGCCATTGCAATAGCGTCACGGAGGTTGATCATGTCAACATCATCCATAGCACTTGTAACATTATGTGCAATGTGGTTAGTGGACATATCCTCGTCCACGTAATCTTCATTCCTCTGTGCACGAGCAAAATCATTATCAACCAAAGCACTGTCTCGAATAAAATTATGCAAAGCCATTGTTGCAATGATAATTTTCTTTTACTTGTCTTCATGATAACTTGGAATCTTCAATAGAATACGCCACTTCATCTTCCAAATGCCGAACGTACGCTCAATAACTGTCGGACCTGGGAGTAACACCCCAAATCCTCTGTGTATTTCTGAACTAGTCCCATAATCAGTAGCTAGTTCACACAGTAAACAGATATGGTAACATCCATAAATCGCACAACTTTATTAATAATCAACAGAGTTTATTACAAAAGAGGCTTACAAGCCAACAATAAAGAACACAGCGGAAGACAAAGAAGTAGTGGAGTTCAGCTGATCTGCCACAGGCAATCGATTGGGATAGCGGCCTAGTCGTCGAGATCCACACCAGTAGCGAAGTCCTTCTCCTCTGAAATTTGTTTGCATAAAGCAAGTATGAGCACAACTACCGTGCTCGCAAGTTACACCCGTCAAGTAACAGATTCAATGCATGCATAAAAGATATTTCAAAGGAAGGCTTATAGGGTTCATTTTGCATAAAGCCATGTTTCTTTCAAATATTTATACTAAGTTCCAAAGCAGTTATTCTATAAATAAAATTTATTTTTTAAACTCAAGTTTTATAGTAGGATAACGTCCATATGAAATATGGTGATGGATACCCTCCTATCACAAGGCTAACCACCCAAATTCCCAATTTGATAAACCATTTGTGTCAAATCCATTTTGAATTCAAAACCAAAGTCTAACTTTGAGTGGCAAATGCTAAACATGTCCATGACTGTGGACACGGCTATTCGAATAGGTTTACACTCTGTAGAGGTTGTACAACTTTACCCACATGACATGAATTCTCTAGTTTATTTGGCATCCGTCGATACCACCACTCACTACCTTAGGTAAGTAGTCTAGGGCACATGTCAAGACCTTTACAATGCGCCATTCTACCGTAGTCCCGCCTCGCTAAGGTTTCGCTTCCATTGGGCTAACCACCCGCCGGATTCAAGCCCCCTCTTACGCCATGTGGGAATACATAAAAGTAGGTCATAAAAGACACCCACGCAATCGGATGGCACGACCACAGTGAAACGTTGCAAATTAGTTAGCCAGGTCCTGCCCACACAGGACATGTGGTAGTACGGTTGTGGTTTAGCAAAAGCGGCTCTCAGGCCGGTCCTTAACTGACTTGGGCGACTTCCAATAAAAACCCTGAGCCTCAACCCTAACCAGGTTGAACCCGTGCATAAACCTACACCCACCAACCATCCATTTCGCCCAGGTACAAATCAACTTTTCCTTTTGCTTTTCAAAATCATTTGCAAAATTCTTCCACGACAAACCAATGCCATATATTTTTAAACAACATTTGATTTTTGGCTAACAATTCTCAAATCAAACATTTTTGGGTCTAAGCATCGCTAAGCATAATTTTTCTCAAAATGATCCCAGCTCATACTATCGTATCAATTAGGTTTTATCTAGAGTGTCAAGGTATGTCTGTTAAATAAGCATGCAGTAATAATTTAAAAACAGAATCTAAATAATTTGAAATAATGGGATCAACATGATCAAGAATGTAACTTGCCTTGCTCAAAAGTTTGGTCGTTGATTAATTCTGGTTCTTCGGACTCGTCGAAATCTAAACGTGAAAATAAGTTAAATTCAAATAAAATTCAAAATGAACTTCAAATGAACTCGAAATGAAATAATTTGAGTTTATATATCTAGATTATGATTTTAGATAAATTTAGGAATTTGAATCGATGAAATCGGAGATCGTATGAAGGAGAACGAACCCCGGGAAGTTTCAAAAGAACATGAAATGATGAATTCCGAAAATTGTACTATTCATCGAAAATTGTGGTTTCGGATGACTGTAAACAAAGAAAGAGCTTTATGACCATGGCGAGGAAGTACGATGTTGAACGCGTTGAGGCAACTCAACGGTGTAGACGACTCGGCCAGACGACCTTCGATGGCGACGTAGTCCGACGGAGTCCTTCGGCGGGCGACGGGCTGACGTCGGTGTTCCGAGCGAACGGAGAGGATTTAGTGGGTGAGTTTTGTGGCGAAACGAAGAGGGAACCGTGGGGAACGCAACATTCACCTTGGTTGGAGTGGAATGTGCACGGTCGGCCGGCGGCGGCAACGACGCGCAAAATAGACCAAATAATTAACGGAAATTAAATAAAATCTAAAAATTATGAAATAAATATTAAAAATAGAAGATGAATTTAGAAGGAAGAATTGATGGATTTGGAGTTTGCATGTGAGAGCAAGAATTTTTGGAAGATTAAAATGTTTATGTAGTAAACTCAAAGCACTAATTAGTTGAATTGGTTTACTGTTCATCTTCTTGGTTGAGCCGACAGCAAGCAGCAAGCATGGCGCATGGAGAAGGTGGTGCTCTGGTGAGTTCCCGTAGACGAGGAGGTGAGCAACCCGTAGAACGCGAAGCCGCGATGTCGGGGGAGTAGACAACGTGGCCGGAGCTAGCTCGATTGCGACGCAATTCGCAAAGAAAGGAGCTTCAGTCTAAGATTCAGATGGCGACGTTGCCGGCAAACAGCGGCATTTCGACGGCCGGCGAGGGGTGGAATAGAGAGAGGGGATGATGGGGATGCCGGTGCTCACCTCGGTTGTGGAGGAACGTGTACGGATGGCCGAAGGCGAGGACGACGACGTCGGCGCAGCTTGGGCTCTTGGTGGCGCGGATGTTCCGGCGCCGAGAGGGTGAGCGCGGCGTAGACCACGTCGAGGTGAAGCTAGTACTGGTGTCGAAGATAGAGGAGCTCCACTGACGAGGACGCTAGAGCTGGCGGAAGGGAGTTCGGCCGGCGTCGAGGAAATGCTGATTCTGGCGAGGTGAGAGCGAGAGAGGAGGGGTGAGTGGTGGGGATGGGATGAGTGAGAGGAGGGGCACCTCGTGCTCCCTTTTATAGGGGCGGAGAGAACCGGGAGAGGGAGATCGTGGGGCGGCTATTCCGAGTGCAATTGAAGAACTTGCACGTTGAGCGTGCAGGTCTTGGAGCGCATACGGGATGGGTGACCCAATGGGAAGGCACTGCGCTAGGAAAAAAATAGTTTTTTATTTTTTTAATTCGAAATACTGTTCACAAGCGGACGGTCTGATCAGCTCAAATGCAATGTTCGAACTGGTCCGAAGCGATTATATATATTTTTTTTTATTATTTTCGAAATAAAGATTAAGCAATAAATAAGTACAATTTTAGAAGATAGCAAATAGAGTCCAAAAATTCTAGAAAAATTCATAGAAATTCCTAGAGTTATTTTGGACTTAATAAAATTATTTCCAACTTAAATTTGGCTTTTAATTTTGCAAATAAATTATTTTAGCTTTAAAATAATTTGGGAAAAGTTTTAAAACTAGAGAATTTTAGAAATTAATTTAAATTTTATTTTTCAATTTTAACTCAAATAAAACTTCAAAAACTTTAATAAATTTTATTTTTGACTTTTAAAACTTCAAAAATTTAAATAAAGCAATCAAACTCTTTCAAGTTTCAGAAAATCTAATAAAATAATAATTTTATTTATTTTAATTTTAGTAATGAGAACTTTGGGATATTACAATAACATTTTGAAGGGAAGAGTGGTGGTAATTGAACACCTCTTTCAGTCCAACTGGTCTACCCTAAAAAATGTTTGAAAATGTTTAACAGTACATAGCATATCTTCTACTGCATTCCATAACTTTACATTTCAGTATCTTGTCTTGGGAGACACCTAATTTCACTTGCCACAACTCCCTTCAGTAATTATTTCGAGACCCACAATTTGAGTTGAACAAGTACAATACCGGAAGCCACACATATCGATCAAAGTATTCATCTAAAAAGGATCAATCTAGTCTTATCCTGCTCATTAGTCAGGATATTACTTGCAGCATGTAAGGTTTCCTGAAGTGCACAGTACAGAACCGTACGAGAATCTTATATCCATTGTTACATGTGTAAGCAGTAAACACTAAATATATACTAGCTAGCTAGTATTACAAACTGATCAATGCAAACGTTGTACACAAGTGCTACTTTGCTATGATGTACAAACAAAATACAGCAGCTACTTCCAGTAAAAA
The DNA here is from genome assembly GCA_036346405.1 of Phyllostachys edulis. Taxonomy (NCBI): domain Eukaryota; kingdom Viridiplantae; phylum Streptophyta; class Magnoliopsida; order Poales; family Poaceae; genus Phyllostachys; species Phyllostachys edulis. The sequence goes on from CM070556.1 coordinate 40,396,258, forward strand.
TGCCTCAAAGAAAAGAGGACAAACTGTTGCTGTGGAGTCGATCCGACAAGTGTTCGACGAGGTTCTGTACAGGCCCCTTGCCGGTTACAGCTGCTTGGATGTAGAACCCGAGTCACGCAACCATTGCCAAGTGACCGTTCTTGATCTCCTTCACCTTGAGATCTTTGAATGCGACAGGATCTTTGGACAGCCCCAAGGGATCAAAAAGTGCTCCTCCTGGGTAGTTTATGTCCCCAGGAAGATATATTCCCAAGGGTTCTAGCGCCTCGATCCCACAGTATCTCGCATATTCTGGCCCAACCTAACAAATCATGAGATGGAAACCTTATCGAATGTGGTATTTAATCATTTTAAACAAGAAATAACAAGGGAATGATGTAACAATAGAATAATCTTATGAGGTTAAGGAGTATATGTGAGGTGATTGCCTACAATTCCAAAGCGTTTGCACACTGCTTACCGAGAAATCACAGAGTTTGCACACATTGAAGCATACTTCATTTGTGAATGCATCCTATATAACAGAGTTTGCGGCTTGTGATTTATCCATCTATAAGTGGCATGCATATAAGGAAATATGTAACTACAACATAGAACTGCCAAAGGGATGCAATTCATGAATGTTACAGCAAGTCAAGTCAGTAGAGTATCCTACTCATTCAAACCTTGATCTACAATGTACAGTAGGATAGGATAGAAATGGCTAGTGCTTGTAACAAAAGAAAAGAGAGGATACGATAGGTTATGGCTAGTGCATCCAAAGTTCACCTACTTGTAATACTCTGAGTCTAGTTTTGTTGAGCAGTTAGCACAACCTAGCTAACCTCTACTATCTCTTATCTAAAGCCTAATATGAACTGTATGAGCTCAACCTCTGTACCACATCAAGCATCAAATGAATGCGAACAACTAAATTTAGTTGTCAAGTGATTGTTATCCAAAATCTATGCTCAGGCCTAAGCTAGGTTAGCCCGGTTGGATGACTTTGTCAAGCTTAGACCAATGCATATCAAGTTGGGCTTGAGAAAGGTTGAGCTTAATTGGGATGTTCTTTGTGACAACCCGGCCCAGGCTAACCCGAGAGGTCCCTCAGGACCTCCTGGGAGGTTCGTAAAAGGACTCCCAGGACGTCTCAGGGGACATCCCGGTAGGACCGCCAGACCTCCCGAGAGGTCCAATAGGACCACTCGGAGGTCTGGGGTCCTGACCCGAGGAGGTCTTTGGACCTCAGACCTCCCCAAGCTCCACGTCCTAACCCTAGGGAGGTCCGAGAGGACCCAACCCGAGGAGGTCGTGGGGCTTGGGGACAAGCCTCAAGTCCACTGTGATCTAAACCAGCCCCCAGAGATCAATGACTGGTTCTCACAGTAAGCAAGTGATAACATATACATCCACAAAAGACTTTATTAACATCAAAAGAGAGTTGATTATAAGGGGTTGCTTACAAGCTCCAGCAACCAAGAGCACAATACACAGCGGAAAACCAAAATGGACAGGCTCCAACCATTACACCACAGGTGATTGGCTGGAGGGCGCGGCCTAATTGACTCGGTCATCCTCATCATCAAAGAAATCTTCACTTGCTCAATTCATCAATCAAGCAAGAGTGAGCACAACAACCGTGCTCGCAAGTTACACTCGTCAAATAACAGTATAACATGCATAAGGATATATCAATGGAAGGCATATTAGGGTTGTTTTGCGTAAAGCCAATTTTATTTCAAATACAAGTACTAAGTTCCAAGGCAATTACAATAAGTAAAAGTTCATTTTCAAAACACCATTTTCAGTAGGATAACATTCAACATCAATATGGTGAAGGATACCCTGCTGTCACATGGCTCCCCACCCAATAACCATTTGGATAGAAATCCAGAATCAGTTTCATAAGTCCTTTGAAAACCAAAACCAAGAGCTAACTTTGAGTGGCTTTGCTAGCATGTCCATATGACTACGTATTGAATAGATTTATTCTCTGCAGAGATTGTACACTTTACCTACATGACATGAATTCTCTAGTTTGCTTGGCATCCGTCGATGCCACCTCACACTTCCTTTGGTGAGAGGTCTAGAGCACATGACAAGGCCTTTACAAAGCATTACTCCAACACAGTCCACCCTCGCTAAGGTTTCACCCTCTTTGGACTACCCATCCGCAGGGTTCAGGCCCCCTCTTGCGCTAGGTGGGACTACAAAGGTCATAACACGACTACCCACCGCATCCACAGGATCAACCACGATGGAGCTTTGCAAATTAGTCGGCTAGGTCCCTTTGCCCATTTCTCAAGACATGTGGTTGTACGATGGTGGCATAGCCCATTATAGGCATAGCAAGATGCGGCTCAAAGACCGATCCTCATATGGTTTGGGCGGCTAACACAAACCCCTGGGCCTCAACCCTACCTGAGTTGAGCCCGTGCATACCCTGCACTAGCCAAGCAACCAATCTGCCCAAGACCAAATCCATTTTTCCATTTTTGTTTTTCTAAAACATTTATCAAAACCTCCACGACAACCCAATGTCATGGCTTGGAAAACATGAGATATTTTGGTCTGTTGAAAGAAACATTCCCAAATCAAAATGTTTGGTCTAGCAAGACTAAGCATTCATTTTGCAAAACCTCTGGTCCTTACTATTGCAAAAACCAGATTTTATCTAAGGTGACAATGGGGTTGATTCAACATAGACAGTGGCCATACCAAGGGACTAGGCATAGCTATGAATTGAAAGATAGGCATTGAAATAACTTAGTAAAGTAAGCATGCATACATATTTGAAACACAACATAAGTATCTTGAAGTAATGGGTGCAATATGGTCAAGAGTGTAACTTACCTTGCTCAAAGTCTTGAGCTTCTTCCTCTTCTTCAAGGAACTCTTGCTCCTCACGGTCTTGACGATCTATACGGTGAAAAACCAAATATTCAAATAAAGCTCCAACAAGAACCCAAGAAACTCCAAATAAGCTTAAATATAAAACCAACAGAGAGGTTGGGAGGTTTAGAGGAGGTCCCAAGAGCTCGCTGGAGAGGTCCTGAGAGCTTGAAGGGAGGTCCAAGGGCTGCTCGGTTGAACTAGAGAAGAGAAATGAGGAAGAAAATGAGAGAGGAAGGGCTGCCCCAACTATATATAGCTGGAACCAATGAGCAAGACCCAAGATACGGGTGCTCAAGAGTTGGTAAAGATGACAATGGGAGCAGGCAAGGGATATGACAAAAGTATGACATGAGTACTGCAAAAAGTGGTAGCATTTAATGTGATACAATATGCATTAAATGTGGGGGGAGACTTCCTTGCACAAGGACACGGTCAAAGGTAAAAGAAAACTAGGGGTGATTGCCAAGTGGGTCCAGCCAAGACCCGTAGGAGAGGTCCTGTAGAGACCTTGAGGAGGTCCCGCAGAGGACAAGGGGAGGTCCTCACCCACTGGGGAGGTCCTGATGGTTGGATCTCCGAAGAGGAGGTCCAACGGCCAAGATCAAGTGAAAAAGGGGAGGTCTGCGGAGGTTACGAGGAGATCCTTACCCACAAGGGAGGTCAGGACCGTTGGATTAAATCCAGGGGAGGTCTGAATGGTTAGGATCTAATCGGAGGAGGGGTCTTGAACGGTTAAGATCTCAAAGGGGAGGTCTGAACGGTTAGGATCTCCAAAGGGGAGGTCCTAACGGTTAGATCTGCAAAGGGGGAGGTCTGGACGGTTAAGATCTCCAAGGGGGAGGTCTTAACGGCCAGATCTACAAAGAGGGAGGTCTGGATGGTTAAGATCTCCAAGGGGGAGGTCTTAACGGTCAGATCTACAAGGAGGGAGGTCTGGACGGTTACGATCTCCAAGGGGGAGGTCTTAATGGCGAGATCTTCAAGGAGGAGGTGCAGGATTAAGATCTCCAAGGGGGAGGTCTTAACGGCCAGATCTTCAAGGAGGGAGGTCTGGACGGTTAAGATCTTCAAGGGAGAGGTCTTAACGGCCAAATCTTCAAGGAGGGAGGTCTGGACAGTTAAGATCTCCAAGGGGGAGGTCTTAACGGCCAGATCTTCAAGGAGGGAGGTCTAGACAGTTAAGAACTCCAAGGGGGAGGTCTTAATGGCCAGATCTACAAAGATGGAGGTCTGGACGGTTAAGATCTCCAAGGGGGAGGTCTTAACGGTCAGATCTTCAAGGAGGGAGGTGGGTGATAGCGAGATAGAAAGCGAGAGAAGTAGGAGCTGTTGGATTTCAATCGGACCGCCCAAAATGATTTGGGCCGTTCGGACCAACCGAGCTAGCGCTGGATCTCAGCCATTGAACCGAATCGGGCGGTCCAAAATGGTTGGGACGTTCAGACCGTCCGAACGCCCCTACAAATCGGACCGTCCAGCCAAGATCTAAGGCTCAGAGAGTGTAGGATCTTCGGACCATCCGAACATCTCACCAGGATCAAACCGTCCAATTCAAATCGGACGATTCACAAGTGATATAGGTGTAAATTGGCAAGGAGGAGGTCCTAAAGGACCTGGGGAGGTCCTGGCGGGCACGGAAAGACCCAAATAAGGAAAGGGGAGGTCCTAGAGGACACAGGGAGGTCCTGAAGGACATAGAGAGGTCCAAATGAACAAGGAGGAGGTCCTAGAGGACATGGGGAGGTCCTATAGGACACGGGGAGGTCCAGATAAATAAGGAGGAGGTCCTGAGAAATGGTAGCACCGCAAGGTGCGGGCGGTACTACCGGGTTGGCACTGGAGAAAACTTCTAGAGAGAGTTCCAAGGATTAAAGGAGGTAAGTCCAAGGGGACACAGTGGTGTTCAAAAGATACAGAGAGTGAGTTCAAATGGATTTGGGCCAGGTTTAGACTTGGAGAGGTCTAAACCTGGGGAGGAACCATAGAGGGAGGTGTAGTCCTGGGAAGACACAATCACATAGGGAGGTTTGGACCTACAGAGGTCTGGTCCAGAGATGGACAAAACCTGGGCAGAGAAAAGAAGATCACCCAAAATTCCAACGACGCAATAAACCATCAAGGACTTTTAGTTGAAGTTTGAGTTAGTCAATTGAAATCCATTCTGAAATTTCAAGTTAAGCTTCGAATTCTCATCAAAACAAAATGGTTCTTTTTATTTTGAAATCTTCAAAAAGAATCTGAAAGCCAAGGTGTCACAATCTTCATATGAACATCTACAATTGAATTCAATTTTTGGATGGCTATGGCACAAAACATCTCAGTTGCAAAACAAGCATCAAGCTACTACATTTTTATGAGATAGCAGTACTAGGAAACAAGCATGAAGCTATCAAGCACACAAATCTTGGGCTACCAAGCACACAAATCCGGAGAGGGTGTCAGCCTTGGGGACAGTCGGGCGACCTAGAGACGTCGGGGCGGCCTGGAGGCGTCGGTGAGGCGAAGGTTGGGGCCGGCGTTGCATGGCGAGGAGAAGGTTGGGGCTGGCGCGGGACAGAGGAGGTTGTACCTTCGAATCGAGGAAGGAGGCAAGGGCGGGCTTCTTGCTGGAGATGGCCGGAGCTGTGAGCGCGCCGTGGAGGTCGGATCCGCTCGGGTGGAGGCTGGAGGAGGCGCTATCGGGAGGGAGGGCGACCGGGGGAGGTGCAGTCGGAGGCTGGGGGAGTTGCGGCAGTGCGAGAGGGCGACGGGACAGGCGGGAGGCGCGGCGTGGAGGCAAGCACAGCACCGAGGCGAGCGTGGCATGGAGCGGTGGCCGAGGGTGGCACAGTCGGGAGGGGAGCCGCTAGGGTTACAGGTGTGAGTGGGGAGGGAGACGCGCGAGCTGTCTTGAGCGGAGTGTCTGGGGTGTCGTTTTGTGGAATGGCAAAAGCGGGTAAATAACCGCAAGTCGAGGGCAAATGCTTGGAAGGGGTGGTGGGAAGCGGCGAAGCGGTCGTCGGTGGCTTTTGGCTTTGAGTTTCATAACGTGTACGTAGAAAGCGGCTTCTGAGAAAGCGGCTTTGAAAAAGTTAACCCGTTTGTTTGCTTTCGCTTTTCGGATCGAAAAGCGTAAAGCCGGGTCAAACAAACAGCATGTCTTCATCGTGCCCGAGCACCATCCCATCGATCGCCATGGTAGCATCACCTCGAATCTAGTAGATTAAGCTTGTCTTCATCACCACTGAGCTCCATCCCATCGATCGCCATGGATGGAGTCGTCCTTGAGCTCCTCTCCCACCAGATCCGGTGACCTCTTGTGTCTCCATCACCAGATCCGGCATCCAAGCTCGATCATCATAAACGATGCTCGTCTCCGTTGTCACCATCGCCATATCGGGGCTTCCCCTTCGTCACCTTGTCTTTACCATCGTCCAGGCCAAATCCACAGCCTCGTCGCCATCGAATCTCGACTCCGGCGTCGAGCCTCCCATTGAGCATTGTTAAGCATGGCGACCCCCTTCACCGATGATGACAGCGACATATAATATATCAGAAGAGGGTGTCGGCGGTGTGGGAGTGGTGAGGGGTGGATGCGAAAGGAGAAATGCGAGGGTGGGGGAGACCCCTCTGACTCCGATGGTGGCGGCGTCCATGGGGTAAAGGAGATGTGGGATGGGAGGGGTGGAGGAAGAAGATAGGGGTATTTGATGAGGATTAAAATCTCTATGTATTGCTTTTATATATAATAAAAGACTATGTCTTCATGGTCATAACCCCTAAGGCTAGCGACCCATATGGTCGTAAGGATTTCAGAGGTTACATAATAGGTATTGTGGTCAAATGAGGTCTTGTACCCAGTCCTTAACGGATATGATCGTCAGAGAAGCAATGGCTATCGGACGGGAACGAAAGATCTCGAACCCTCGTGTTCATACACCGGTCCAGAGATTCCGGTGTACGATTACAAAAATGATAACATAACCAAATCTCGCATTGCATTAATAGTAAATCAGAGTTCGATACAATTGGGCATGAAGCCAAATAAAAGAGTAAATAACACAGCAGAAGTAAAAACAGTAGTAGTAGGCCAGAACGATCCACCACAAGCAATCGTCTGGAGGTGTAGCCTAGGCGTCGGTGTCCTCACTGTCCTGATAGTAGTTTTCTCCTGAAATTTTGTTTGCATAAAGCAAGCATGAGCACAACTACCGTGCTTGCAAGTTACACCCAATATGGAATTGTAATGCATGCATAAGGTAAACAAAGGACATTGGCAGGGTTATTTTGTGTAAAACAGCAGTTTTAGTTTAAATAATCATATTAGATTTCAAGGCCATTTTCATACAGTATTTAAACTCATAATTTAAATGACAAATGTATAATGTGGATAACCTCCAAGAAAGGTGATGGATATCCTCCAATCACAATGGCTAACCGCCCAATTTTCCCACAGGACTAACTATCCTGAAAACATCTGTTGAAATCATTTTAAAACAAAAAACAAGTCTAACTCAAAGTGGCTTTGCTAGCATGTCCATGACCGCGGACGCGGCTATTCGAATAGTTTCTACTCTGCAGAGTTTTGTGGATGTCATGAGGACATTGTGGATGTCATATGGACATGCTCATGATCTTAGGTGATGAGACAATTGGCAATTGCTTTGAAAGTTTGTTGAAATCTGGAGTTTTCAGCAAGTGTCAGGAAAATCGGTAGTACCGGCGTTGAAGCTGCGGTACTACCGGTGTGCGGTATGACCACTTGTGAGTTGCGGTATTACCGCGAGTCCTTAGCCTCGTTGGTTTTCTTGTGGCGTCCGATCGAGATCGGACGGCCCAGTTGAAAGGGCTTTGTTCTGAGGCTTTTGAGCGTTTAAGTGGAGCGGTAGTACCGCTAGGGAAGTGGCGGTAGTACCGCGAGCCGGTTGTACCGCAAGGTAATTGGCGGTTGTGATTTTCCAGAGAAGGTGTCTTTGGAGTATGGTTTTTCTCCTAGAGCGGTAGTACCGTGCTTTGGTTGCCGGTAGTACCGTAGGGCGGAATGACCGCATGTGTGCGGTATGGATTTTCCAGAGGAGGTGTTTTGGAGATTTTGGGATTTCTCCAGTTGCGATGACGACCGCTAGATTGCTTGAGCGGTATGACGGGTTATGTAATATCTGGGTGGGTATGTGTATGTAGTACCGTTTGTGGATTGAGTTGTTCGATTGTCAATTTTCTTGGAGATTTGATTTTGGATTAGGTCTTGTTCTTGTTCATCGCTGCATATGTGTTGCATGATGCATGTTTTAGCTAACGTGGGTCAAGTTGTGAAGAACTTGTTCCGAAATGGTTTCTTGGTCTATTCTTTGTGCGGTGGCTTGCGTGTCTATGACGATCGCGGCGAGGTGGATCGGGACTAAGCTTGGAGAGCTGAGGTCGAAACGATCAAGGATGCGGGTGAGGTCGAGGACTCAAGCGGGCGCAGATGGACAAGGGTGACCGAAGCAGGCGGTTCGGTCGGTTGGTTGGATCAAGTGGCGCGAGTCGTTGCAAGTGCTCGGTGGTGCGGTGGGATCCGGACGGAGAGACTTGACGACATGGAGCCGTTGATCAACCTACGTGGCGAAGCATGGGATTGCTTCACGATCTGTGGACTCGGTCTTTTGGAGAAGGATCGAGAAGGGTATTTTGGTAATTTCACCAAATACCACCTTGGTGACCTTTGGCTAAACCATGGCGCTGAGTCGGTATATGGTGAAGCGGTTTAGGTCATTCGATGATGAAGACGGCGCTTTGAGATGCGTGCGTTGTGTTAACCCATTGTGTGTTAGGGTTTAATGGGTGCCCTAATGGAATATACCCTAGATGCTTAGTCTCCATATAAATAGGGGTGTTGGTGGCTGCTTGGGGGTTGCTGGAAACCAAGGAGATAGCCAGCCCAAAACCCTTGTGGTTGCCCTATTTTGGTTTAGGGTTTTGAGGAGAAAGATGAGAGCTAGGTTCTAGGGTTTGGATTGAGAGTGTGTGCTCACGTGGTGAGCTTTGCCCTCCATGTGGAGTGGCTGTAAGCAACAATCATTCATCTCAAATCAATCCATCCAAATTTCTTGAGATGAGTCTCTATTTCGTTTATGTGTTCATCCTCTTTAATTGATGATTTTGGGGCTTTCTTTGATCCGCGAGTTTTTGCTTGGTTTTTCTTCTTGATCTTGCTTGCTGGGATATGTGGGAACCCATCTAAGGTCATCTTGATCATCATCCACCCACGAGCAAGTTTTGGATCAAGTTTTTCATTTTTGCTCGGTTTTGAACCCTCCTTGGTAAAATTGAAAAAGATAGGAACTTTGGCATGGATCTTTGCAATGGTTGCTTGGAATAGGTTCCTGACATCATTAGAAAGTTGTGTTTCAAATTTGGTGGAGTTTGGCCAAGCGGATCAAAAGTTACGTCGATTTTGATTTCGTTTTTCAGGCTGTTTCTGTTCATTCGCTTTGATTTTATTTGTTCACGCGAACGACCGGCACTGTTCATCCGGTTCAACCGGACTGCGGTGCAACCGCCATTGTATTCATCCGGTTCGACCGTTCTTGTTCATCAACACATTCATAAGGCTGATTTTTGTGTTTTTGGTCGTTTCTTTTGGGGATTTGAAGGGTTTAAGTACAAGTCTTCCGCTACGCTTATATATATTGATCTTCATAGTTCTCATAGCTATTGGAGTCAATATCATGTTTGAATCCGATCAGCAAAGCGAAAAATAGATAGTGCTCCTATTCACCCCCCCTCTAGTCGCCTTTCCGGTCCTACAATTGGTATCAGAGCCAAGTTTGCTCTTTTGTGATCTTAACCGATCTTTGAGCATGGCGACAAATGTGAGGACTTGTGCGCTTCTTTGCATCTTGTCGTGGTTCTTTTACCCATGGTGTTGGTCGTAACAAGATATTTGAATATATGATAAGTGTAATGGCGATGGAGGAGGAAGTCTCCTGTGATATCTGTGGCAAATCCTTTTGTTTTGATTGTCCTAGTTTCAGGGATAAGTCACTTTTAGAGCCCGCAAAGAAGAAGCCCGATGGCGTATGTGCAAAGCGGCGATTGAGGATGATAATGATGAGTCTTTCGAGGGCGATCCCTACTCAAGCTAAGCATGGTGAGCAAAGAAAAACTCATTGATGACTTGATTTCATATGAATACAAATTACATGCTCTTAGGGAGAAAATGAAATTGCTGAAAAGAGAAAAGAATGATTTGTCTCATGAGCTCTCCGAATTGAAAACCTCCATGAATGCTTATGATTCATTGCTTGTAGACATGGAGAAACTGAATAACTGTCTTGCATGCCTAAAATCTGAAAATAAATTGTTGAAATTAAATGCTTCTATGCCATGTGATTCTTGTGTTGCCTTACATCATGAGCTTGATAATGCTAAGTTAGAAATAGGCAATTTTAGATCTATGGCTAGAAATGATTGTGAATCTTGTGTAGGCATGTTTGCTGATTTTGAGAAGTTGAAATTGACTAATACCTTTCATCTTGAGCAATTAGAAAATGCTAGGGCTGAGATTATTGAAATTGAAGCTAGGCCTTGTAGCATGTGCTTTGAATATGAAAAATTGCTTAAGAATGGTTTAGTCTCTTGCAAGAATTGTGCTTGTTTAGAAACTGAAATTGATGCTTTGAGCGCAAGCTTAATTCAAATGCATCATTAATTTCTTGCACATCTTGTATTTCATTGAAGAGCGAGGTTGAGTCTTTCTTGCGATGATATGAGCGCCAAATCATGTGACTCTTGTATTTGCCTTCACTCCGAGATTGATGTTTTTAAGATTTCTCTTGCATCTTTGCATTCGGAGTTGGAGTCCTTTTGTGCTAAACGTGAGTCATTTGGTGTTGGTTTTGTGGCATCGCTTTGGATAGCTCTTCTTTGGTGAGTTCGACTCTTTCGGACTCTTCTTGTGTTGTCCAACGGATTTCAAAAGACAAATGTGCTTCTTTCTCAAATGGTACTAAATCTTCAAAAGACAAGTACCATTGCACATTTTGTAAGAAGAATGGACACACTATTGGGTTTTGCTTTCGCCGTTTGAAACATGAGCGTCGAGTGCGTCATCGTACCTCTAGGAACACACATAACCTTTCTCATGGCATGTGTGGGTCTAGTGTCGATACGAGGACGAGTCATGATGCTAGTTCTTCCAGGACTTCTTCTTTGAGCGACAATGGTGTTTCGTCCTCTCGGACCGTGTCTACTAGTAGACCTTTACACCATTGCTCATTTTGTGGGAAGAATGGACATCATGTAGACTTTTGTTTCCGGCGTGCAAAATATTTGCGTCGAGCTCATGCTTCTAAGTCTCCTAGTGGGCATAGTCTTTCTCATGACATGCATACTAAAGAGCCAAGCACGAAGACTCGATTTGTTGATGGCTTCTTTGACACCTTTTCTAGTGGTGTCGGACAAAGACCGTGGACATGGTTTGCATAGTCTTGGTTTTGGTCCACGAGCTGCCCCGAGGCAAGATTTCCGCCGTTTTCCAAGAGGTAGACCTCGTTTTGTTCATCGAGGTACACACCCACGGCGAGGTTGTGTGAGTTTCTTTGATGCTTCATTGGTTCTCATCATGGTGCTTTCAAGCAAGGCCATCACCGCTTTTCTAGAGTTGGACCTCGTTTTCCTCATCGAGTTGTCCACTCGCGGCGTGCCTTCAAGGATGAGATTGGATCTTCTTGCATGGACCATCATTTGCATCATGCTAACTCACATAATGGTTCGACTGCCTCTGGTGGTGGTGTGTCCAAGGTTTGGGTTCCCAAGCATTTGCTCTCTAACCCTTCGGGACCCAAGACTCGGACACCTTGCCTTTCTCATGTGTAGGTACCGAGAACACGGGTTGGAGAACATGGACTTAAAGATTCTGATCTTTTGCTTCATCACATGATCGGGACACTTGATGGTTCTCCACCTCAACGATGGCCTCCAAGAGGCATGTGCTTTAATGATTGGCATCTACACCTGTTTGGTGAGCTATCTTATACCTTCATGCCCTTATCTTCATGATTATTCATACTTGGCATGTTGTGCTTGTCTTTGTGCTCACTTGTACCATATTGGCATGTGTTACTTCTTTGATATCCTTTATCATGCCTTTACCTTGCTTATGTATCCATGGGCCAGATTGTTATTCATTATTTCCATGGGTGTATAAGCTTGGTTTTGTCTTCAAGAGCTTGTACTGATTTCATACATTTATCATATTGCTCTTGTTGATTTTTGTCTTATGTATCCACTTGTTCACTTGATATCCATGTTAGCATACTTTATCCATGATTTGTTCTATAACTTGCTTTATGCTTACATGGTTTTTGTGCCTTACTGTTAATTGTGGATGCATGAGTCTTGCCATAGCTTTCACTAGCATGCATTACTTTCATTGTATATATGATGGGTGATATGCTATGTGCTTTTTTGCTTGCTCCTTTGCTTTATTGTGGATTAAGGACTTTTAGAGCTTTATCATATCTTGGATAGCATATGTTGAAATTGTCTTGTCTATCTCCATGCTCATGTCTTAAATTATTGATTATATGCTTTTATGAGTTTTGGATCATTTGCTGCTATCCTTGCCAGTCATGTGTCTTGGGTCTTGTTTCCCTAGATATTGTTTCACTAACCCGATACCAAGGCATAGACTTTTTCTGTCTCTTTGGTATAGTCTTTTCAGTTGAGAAGAAGAACATGTGGTCCAACAAGTGGTCAAAGACTTCAGCTGTTGATTCTTCTTCATTTGTGCCCTCAATGATGACTATCACTTCTCGGAGACGAAGGATTTTGAGATGAGGATGATGGGTGAGTGCGACTACTTTCTGGAGCTTCAAGGAATGGATCTTCATCCATCATGACTACATCTCACTGCCAAGCAGTGCGACTCAGGTTCGAGCTTCTATACCTTACTTTTGTGTATGGTATCCCTAGTCTACCTTGCATAGCATTTGGGTTTGTTCTGTTCAAGGTAGATAGGAGGCTCTGTTCTAGCACATGTCTTTTCTAGGCACTCTTCTTATCCCATGATTTGCTAGGATGCATTCTTCTCACAGCCTAGGTCGAGCTTGTCTCCCAATCACTAGTGTTAGCAGGTTTTTGAGTTGCCTGTAAGCTTTTTAGTGTTGGTGTTTCGCTCCCTAGCTTTTTGGGTTGCTTTCCCTAGAGATCTTGTGGAGTAGGAAGTCTTTGTGCTATCTTGTGGAGTTTCTGGCATTTTTGGCAGGTTTCTCCCCTCAAAGCTTTTTGACCCAACAAGGTTTGCCACCTTGAGATGCGAGTAAGGGATAATTTATCCCTATGGGTTGGTTTGAGGGGGAGTTGGTTCTTTTCGGAACGTTCTTAGTTCTTTTCTGAACCTTTTCTTGTTCATCTGAACTTTTCTTGTTCATTTGAGCTTTTGTAGATCTTTTCTGATACTTTCTTCAAGTGGTATCTTTTTGGATCTTTTTGATCCTTGTGATCTTTTAGGCTTTTAAGTCTTTTGTGCATCTCATTGTATCATATTGCATACAAATGAAAAATCCAAAAAGATGCATTGTAATATAAGTTTTTCTGCTTATCTTTTAAAATTGATGAAGCTTTGCTTATTACCCTATTGAGCTTTAGTATTTCAATTCTTGCTCAAGATCATGTTTAGCTCTTTGACTTGCTAGAATTATCATGCTTTAACATGTGCAGCAATGTCTTTGCTAATTGAGTTAGAACTTTAATATAACTTGAACTGAAAATTGCAATTTGTGGATCTTTTAGCTAGTTGCACAATTAGTGATCCTTTTGTGACATTGGCCCTGTCAAAATTGCTTTGTTAGCTCTGGAATCTAGAATTGAACGTCTTTGAGCTTTCAGTTCTTTAAAGAATTTAAAACAGCCTTTGTGCAAAATGAAAAATGATCTCTTTTGTGCGAAAAAACTGATCTCACCAATTCTTTCTCATGAGACGGCTTGCCATTGTACTAGGCTTGAACTCAGGGGGAGTTTTGGATGACCTAGACCACTCTTTTAAGCTTTTGTTGCTTGGGATGGTCGTAGTGAGGCTTGAGATCTAGCACATGGCTAAAAATGCAAATTGTCAAATTGGTTGAAGCTTAGGAAGAGATTGTGGATGGCTCCTAGTCCAGGATCTTCTTTACTAAGATAGACCTTTTATCAACTTGAATATTCATTGTAAATGAAAAATAGTTGAAAATTTGGGCTTTTGACAAAAATTGAGCTAAATGATTCAATTCAGGACTTTTTGTCTCTAAGATGGTCTTTGCTAGCTTCTGGATCTCACAATGACATTCTGATATGGCCATTATCACTTTAGTATAACTGTTGTTGAACTTGCTAATTTTGATGCATTGCTTAATTTAATTCAACAACATGTGATATATTGAGCTCATTAGCCTAGCTTTGCTATATATGTCTTATCATGATCTTGCTAGCTTTGTCAGGCTTGTTGTATCTTGAGTAATGGTAGAAATGCTAGCCTGTTCAATTGAGTAATCTCCAAAGCTTCTTTTACTTAAAATTGAAAATCAAAACAAAAATGAAGCCACCCCATTGCACTTCATGCATGCTCTTTCTTTTGCTTCTTCCTTTCTGTTGCACTTGTTATCTCTAGATGAGAGGAAGGCTTGACTCCTTGATGAATCCATTGTCAAAGGGGGAGAAGTTTTGGCAAAAATGTGAAAAAGAGCTTTTCAGGTTAAGTGGGAGAAGTTCAGGATGTTAAGGGGGAGAAGTTTTGTAAGAATGAGAAGTTAGGAGCTTTATGGAGAAATTGGGAGTAACTGAAAATTTTTGAAAATTTCTCTTGTAAAATGGTGATCATAGTGAGGGGGAGCATTTAAATTGTTTTCTTTTGATCTTATTACCTTTTCTGAATCTGAATTGCAATTCTTGTAGACTCACAATGATCAATGGTCAAATAGAACAATTGTTCTTTCATATGGACCATAAGTGAGATTTTGTCACTTCTCTGGATTTTGAAGCTTTTTCTGCTTCTTCTACCGTGTCTCACTTGCTGAAACTATTTTGAAGCCAACTTGGTCTTTCTCATTGCTTTCTCTTGTATTTGAGCCAAGTTGAGCCTTTGCGCGAAATTGTCAAGTATTTTCCTTTTCAAACCATCAAACTTACATTTTTGGGAAATTGCCAATGTGTTCATCAAGGGGGAGATTGTGGATGTCATGAGGACATTGTGGATGTCATATGGACATGCTCATGATCTTAGGTGATGAGACAATTGGCAATTGCTTTGAAAGTTTGTTGAAATCTGGAGTTTTCAGCAAGTGTCAGGAAAATCGGTAGTACCGGCGTTGAAGCTGCGGTACTACCGGTGTGCGGTATGACCACTTGTGAGTTGCGGTATTACCGCGAGTCCTTAGCCTCGTTGGTTTTCTTGTGGCGTCCGATCGAGATCGGACGGCCCAGTTGAAAGGGCTTTGTTACGAGGCTTTTGGCGTTTAAGTGGAGCGGTAGTACCGCTAGGAAGTGGCGGTAGTACTGCATGAGCAGTTATACCGCAAGGTAATTGGCGGTTGTGATTTTCCAGAGAAGGTGTCTTTGGAGTATGGTTTTTCTCCTAGAGCGGTAGTACCGTGCTTTGGTTGCCGGTAGTACCGTAGGGCGGAATGACCGCATGTGTGCGGTATGGATTTTCCAGAGGAGGTGTTTTGGAGATTTTGGGATTTCTCCAGGTTGCGGTACGACCGCAGTTGCTTGAGCGGTATGACCGGGTTGCGGTAATACCGGTGGGTATGTGGCGGTAGTACCGTTTGTGGATTGAGTTGTTCTGATTGTCAATTTTCTTGGAGATTTGATTTTGGATTAGGTCTTGTTCTTGTTCATCAGTGCATATGTGTTGCATGATGCATGTTTTGGCTAACGTGGGTCAAGTTGTGAAGAACTTGTTCCCGGAAATGGTTTCTTGGTCTATTGCTGTGCGGTGGCTTGCAGGTCTATGACGATCAGCGGCGAGGTGGATCGGGACTAAGCTTGGAGAGCTGAGGTCCAGAACGATCAAGGATGCGGGTGAGGTCAGAGGACTCAAGCGGGGCGCAGGATGGACAAGGGTGACCGAACGGGCGGTTCGGTCTGTTGGTTGGATCAAGTGGGCGGAGTCGTTGCAAGTGCTCGGTGGTGCGGTGGGATCCGGACGGAGAGACTTGACGACATGGAGCCGTTGATCAACCTACACGTGGCGAAGCATGGGATTGCTTCACGATCTGTGGACTCGGTCTTTTGGAGAAGGATCGAGAAGGGGTATTTTGGTAATTTCACCAAATACCACCTTGGTGACCTTTTGGCTAAAACATGGCGCTGGTCGGCGATGGTGAAGCGGTTTAGGTCATTCGATGATGAAGACGGCGCTTTGAGATCGTGCGTTGTGTTAACCCATTGTGTGTTAGGGTTTAATGGGTGCCCTAATGGAATATACCCTAGATGCTTAGTCTCCATATAAATAGGGGTGTTGGTGGCTGCTTGGGGGTTGCTGGAAACCAAGGAGATAGCCAGCCCAAAACCCTTGTGGTTGCCCTATTTTGGTTTAGGGTTTTGAGGAGAAAGATGAGAGCTAGGTTCTAGGGTTTGGATTGAGAGTGTGTGCTCACGTGGTGAGCTTTGCCCTCCATGTGGAGTGGCTGTAAGCAACAATCATTCATCTCAAATCAATCCATCCAAATTTCTTGAGATGAGTCTCTATTTCGTTTATGTGTTCATCCTCTTTAATTGATGATTTTGGGGCTTTCTTTGATCCGTGAGTTTTTGCTTGGTTTTTCTTCTTGATCTTGCTTGCTGGGATATGTGGGAACCCATCTAAGGTCATCTTGATCATCATCCACCCACGAGCAAGTTTTGGATCAAGTTTTTTCATTTTTGCTCGGTTTTGAACCCTCCTTCGGTAAAATTGAAAAAGATAGGAACTTTGGCATGGATCTTTGCAATGGTTGCTTGGAATAGGTTCCTGACATCATTAGAAAGTTGTGTTTCAAATTTGGTGGAGTTTGGCCAAGCGGATCAAAAGTTACGTCGATTTTTGATTTCGTTTTTCAGGCTGTTTACTGTTCATTCGCCTGATTTTACTGTTCACGCGGAACGACCGGCACTGTTCATCCGGTTCAACCGGACTGCGGTGCAACCGCCATTATTCATCCGGTTCGACCGTTCATCGCTCATCAAGACTGTTCATAAGGCTGATTTTTGTGTTTTTGGTCGTTTCTTTTGGGGATTTGAAGGGGTTTAAGTACAAGTCTTCCGCTACGCTTATATATATTGATCTTCATAGTTCTCATAGCTATTGGAGTCAATATCATGTTTGAATCCGATCAGCAAAGCGAAAAATAGATAGTGCTCCTATTCACCCCCCCTCTAGTCGCCTTTCCGGTCCTACAAGTTTGTATAGCTTTACCTGTTGGGTCACGGGGTAGGCTACGATAGCTACAAACAAAAATTCTACCACGCAAACCAGGATGCCAAGCAAGTAGATGATCATAGATCGTTACCACCGACGCCTTGCAGAGCAATGGAAGAAGGGTTGGAGCGACTGGTCCAACGAAGAGCGATCGATGTAGTGGTCGAGTCGATCGTCCAACGCCCAAACAAGTCGATCACGATGGTTGCGGTCGATCGTCTCCTCCAAAGAACGTCTGCGGTTCCTTGTGAAGATCGCGGATCGTCCTCAAGCGAACAATCGTAGTAGCGCCTCTACGGTATCCACACGTCCAGGGAAGAAACAACCGAACGCCGGTGTGCCAGCACCAAGTCGCACGGTGGAGCTCTCAAGAAGATGGCGGCTAGGGTTTTGGTGGTGTTTCACGCATCCCACCCAACAGCCTCATGCACCTCCTTATATAGTGCTCGTGACGGATCCTATCCGAACACGTTTATGAATCATATTCGTACTGGTTTGTTCCAACCCGTTAAGTGTGTGACCCTGTAGGTTCATGTGTAGTTCGGTTGTGACTCGGAAACCATTTCCGATCACGAGTCGTAGCGGCTCCTAGCAGAACATATCGATTCCCGAATACACACAAATTATATCGGACGAACCTTAATGCAATATGATCTATGACCAGATCTTCATCACTTACGACCAGGTCCTATCTGTATACGACCAGTTCGTAACTCCTTACGACCAGGTTACGACCACTCTGTGATTACGTTCGACCAGTCTACGACTAGCTCGTATTTGCATACGACCGATCAGAATCGCTCGACCGAGCGACCTACTCGTGTATACTCCCTTTGCCTCACGATGTCCGGTTGAACCGGTGAGATGTTGTGTCATCCATGGATCTGTTCAATACTTTCTCGTCGAGTATCGATAACTTACGTGGTCGAACACTTCGACTACTAGTGGCATGGCCATGCACTTTCTTTATCCGATCACAACGAGGGGCCCAGAGACATCTCTCCTGTTATGTTAGGAGGGGCAAATCCCATATCCGACCAGTCACATTCCTCTCCATGTTTGAGCATACCCAAAGCTACCTTTATAACTACCCGATTCTGGTGTAGCGTTTGGCAACCCCTAAGAGTGCTCTTACACATATAGGAAGCCATCTTGATCTCAGGTCTAAGGATTATACATCATCATTGCTTGAGACCAACTAATGACACATAGATTCATAACAATCTCAATAGTGCCTCAAGGTGGGTCTTATCCAACATCATGTTCTCTAACATGTGTCCATATTATTGGTTTGATATCTCCATATCTATGACTCGTGAAACATAGTCATCAACCAATACATATGCTAGTCTATTCATATGTGTCCTCATATGTTTACGACCAGGGATCGTATAAGAATAATTATCGCAGGAATATAGAGTTTCACAACCAAGTCACATACTTGATAATAAATATTAACAATATTATTCTAGGAACAAGATAGCACATTATCCAATGTCATGAACATAATGAAATATAATCATCTCTATGATTGCCTCTAGGGCATATTTCCAACATTACCCACACGAGATAATTTGCTCTTTGAGTCAGCCAATCCACGCTTCCTAAGGCGTGTGACAAAACAATTATCACAAGGCCGTTACAATGATCTACCTCAAAGTACTCATGACCGCTAAGGTTTCACTCCCATTAGACTAACCATCCTCCGGGAGCCCCCTCTTGCGCCAGGTGGGACTATAGTCTAACCGACACCCACTCATACAAAATGGCACAAATATCTACGAGGTATCCCAGATTATTAAGCCAGGTCTTGCCCAAACAAGACATGTGGTGGTACGGTAAGGCATAGCAAGATGCGGCTCCAAGACCGGTCCTTAATCGACTTGGAGGTCTTTCAAATCAAACCCTGGGTTTTAATCCTAACCAGATTAAACCCGTGCATAAACCTACACCCACCATTCATCCGTTTCGCCCAAGTCTAAACCATTTTTAATTTTATTTAGTAAAACCACCTTTAATAAGCTTCCATGGTAAAACAATACCATAGATTCAGATTTTTAAATCCATTTGCAATGATTTGGCTAAACTCCCCAAAATTGGTAATCATGGTCTAAGCATTTGCTAAGCATCTGGGTTTTTACCATACTAGTTTATCTAGTGGTGACAAAGGAATGACATGTCAATATCCAAATTGGCCATACAATGACAGTTGGAATATGTAATGGTTAAAACAGGAATTTGAAATAATTGAATAGAAATATGCATGCATTTAATAATTTGAAAACTGAATCTAAATAACTTTAAAATAGTAGGTGCAACATGGTCAAAGTGTAACTTGCCTTCGTTGAAGTCTTGAAACTCTAATTCCTCTGAAGGATCTACCTCTCCGGATCGTCAAAGTCTATACGCGAAAGTACGGCAAATTCAAAGAAAATTCAAATGAAGATTCAAATGAACTCCAATTTAGATAATTTTAGTTTAGATAGCTAGATCTTGAATTTATATGAATTTATAAATTTGAATTGGCGAAATCGGAGTTCGTATGAAGGAGAGCGAACCCCGGGAAGTTTACAACTCACATGAAATGATATAATTCCGAAAATTGTACTATTCATCAGAAATTGCGGTTTCGGATGACTAGAAACAAAGAAAGAGCTTTATGGCCATGGAGAGGAAGTACGACGTAGAACGCGTCGAGGTGAACTCAACGGTGTTGACGGCTTGGCGAGATGACCTTCGACGGGCGAACATCGACGTTCCGAGCAAACGAAGAGTATTTAGTGAGTGAGGTTGGCAGCGATTTGAAGATGGAACCATGGGAACACAACGCCACCCGATTGTCGTGAAATGCGAAGGTCGGGCGTCGATTTACAATGACGCATAAAATGAACCGAATAATTAATGAAATTAAATAAAATCTAAAAATTATGACATAAATACTAAAAATAGTAGATGAATTTAGGTGAAGGAATCAATGGATTTGGAGCTTGCATGAGAGAGAATGAATTTTTGGAAGGATTAAAATGTGTATGTACAAACTCAAGTAGACTAGATAATTGTTCTCGTTCACTTTCTTCTCCAACGAACAGCAAGCATGCGGGAAGAAAGGAAAAAGGCAGCGCCGCCGAGGAAAGGAAGGGGTGGCGATTTAATGGCAAATATGGGTTGCTCACCTTGAGATGAGGTCGTAGGAGGTGGCGGACGGCGAGGTGCGGCCGCGGTGGCGGCGACGACCTCAAATGCGCATGGTGGTGCTCGAGGTGTGGCGCTCGGCGATTGACGACGCGGGAAGGAGAGCTCGAGGTAGATCACGACGTTCTGGCCGGCGGTGGTGACGAGGGTGGCGAGACCCACCGGAGGTGGCGCTAGAGGCAAAGACGGCGTCGATCGGTGGTAGAAAAACTTCAACCGTGGGGAGGAGAAAGGGAGGAGGAGGAGTGGTTTGAGGGTTTGGATGAGATGGAGGAGGCGCCGGTGCTCCTTTTATAGGGCGAGGGAGGCCGGGTGGGAGATCGGCGGCGGGATCGTGGCGGTTATGGTGAAAATCCGGCGAACGTGCGCGTGATTGAGGGGGAAACGGGCGGGAACGGGGGAGGTGGGGAGTGGCGGTTTGAATGTCATAGTTTTCATGGAGAAATGGGGAGGAAATCTCGGGTTTTCAAAGCTTCATGGTAGCTTCAATGGAGGCGCTGCTTGCTGCCATGGCTCTGGAGAAGAAACCGTTTGGGGAAGAAAGGAAAGGAAGAAAGGAATAAAAGAATAGATGGAAGTTATATACTAATTGAAGACAAAAGGGGAAGTTGGTAGTGCATGGAATGGCATTTGAAGTGGAGCGTGTTGGCCTTGGGGCAGCGAAAAGATGGGTGATCAGACGGAAGTGGCGCCGCATGCAGAGAAAAGATTTTTTAATATATTTTTCCGATTTATGTAGTAATAACAATAAGTCGAATATAGTTTTTACAAGATAGCAAATAGAGTCCAAAATTCTAGAAAAATTCACAAAAATTCCTAGAATTATTTTGGACCTAATAAAATTATTTCCAACTTAAAGTTGGCTTTTAATTTTGCAAATAAATTATTTTGGCTTTAAAATAATTAGGAAAAGCTTTTAAAATTCCGAAAATAATTAAATTTTTGTTTTTGACTTGTAAAACTTCAGAAATTCAAATAATGCAAACAAACTCTTTCAAATTTCAGAAAATTCAATAAAATAATAACTTTATTAAATTTAATTTGGTAACAGAACTTTGGGGCTGTTACATGAACTGGCATCTGGATCTAACTCCAAGTATATTCCTTACCGTGTCATGAATGGAACTGATGTTATATTTGCTTCATACCACACGATGTTTCATGGTTCTAAGACACTGACAACAATCACCATAAGGTTGAAGTGTCTCACAGACATTCAACCACCGAACGATTGATGTTTCATCAACCGACGCCTCGCTCTGACCAGTCGTGTCACTTCGAACAAGTGCTTTCTCTAGAAACAACTGTCACCTCTTCAACGGTTATTTAAAGATAGAGCACGGAGGAACAAGGTGAAGAGACTGCATGAGATTGAATTGACATTAGGTTGATGTTTCAAATCTGATTCCGCAGCATAGAAAGCATTACACTCAGTGTAATTAGGATTAGTCTACTGCCTTGTCGAGGGCACCCCTTGTAATAGCCAGTTCATAGCAATAAAGAGTAGTCCCATTCTCTCCCAATAACTTTTTGCCATTTTTCTCTATTTATTTTGTAAGATTGACGACTCGATCATCGACAGCTGGCGCCGTCCGTGGGGAAGAAGGCGTTGACTTCTTGAAGATTACTTCGCTCAAGCATTCCCTATCCACTTCCTGTGCCCCATCATCACTCATGCGAACATGGCAGGGACATGGGATGAGGAAAACTAGTTCAACTTGGCGGACTACACCAACCTCGATATGGATGCATGCATCCGCACCATTGAAGAAAACGGGATATCATCATCCTTCTCCTCTGCTAGCTCACCAACCGCAGAGATTGGCGAAATTGACCGGATGGATGAGAATACACCGCCACCAACAATGGCGCTCTTAGAGGAACCGCTCGTTCTGACCAGTTCGGAATGTCCGAACGCCTCTGCAAGCCCGGTTGATCCGACCGACAAAAGCGACAATGGAAGCCCAACACTGTAATCAGAGAGTCCATGTACTCTCGATATGGTCATGGGCGACTAGTATTCTCCAACGGCTCCTACGTATTCCAGGGACCAACTGACATCTGGTATGGGTATCGATGAAGTTATCACCGATCATGGGCCAAGTGGGCATGGTGAATCTCCAACCACACCCCGTCATGGAGGCTCCTTACAGAAGCACTAGAAGGCTCTCCCTTTGTAACATCCCATTTTTCCTGAGTTCCTGTAGTTTTCAAAATAAAAATAACCATTTGGATTTGTTGAGAGTTCAAGCTTAACTTGAGTTTTCAAAAGAGCCTTAATTGACTAAAACCAAACTTTAACTAAAAATCAGCTTCTGTCCTTTTGAGCTGTGTTGGAGTTCTTCCCTCGTCTTTGTTTGCCTTCTGCTTGGCCTCGGCCCAGTGCTTTTCTTTCCTCTCTGGTCCTCCCTTGCCTCCTGGACCTCCTCTAGTGTTTTCTGTTGGGATCTGTTTTGTCCTCCTCCAGACCTTCCCTTGCTCGGACCCCTTGGTTGGTCTAAGTCCTCTCTTTTGAGTTTTAGACCAGCTCGGGTGTGTGTTTCAAACTTCTTTGATCTTTGGACCTTTTCCTTGTATCTTTTGTTTGGACTTCCCTTAGTCCATACCGTCCCTCTGTTGGCTTGAATCTCTTTCTGTTCGGACCTCCCTTTAGGCTAAATCCTCTTCTCCGTCCAGATCTCCTTGGATCTAGACCACCTTCTCTGTTTTGGACCTCCCCGTGCACCTCTCAGCGTTCATGTGAACTCCCTGAGTTCATTTGAGTGCCCTTGGAGTCCTTTTGGACCTCCTTGGTGTTCAGTTGGACCTCCTCCAGTCCATTCAAACCCCTTGGGTTCAATTGGATCTCCTTGAGCTCTTTTTGGACCTCTCTCGCGCTTGTGTGGTGCTACCATTCGCTTCGGCGGTACTGCCGCTTGTTCCTTGGAACTACCGCCTTTGTAAAACCTCCGTTGAGCCTTTTGGACCTCCCTTGCCCGTCGGATCTCCTCTGAGTCCAAAGGACCTCCTTTGACTCCTTGAAGACCTCCTTTGGGCATCCTTAGAATCCTTTGGATCTCCCTGTGTCCATAAGGAGCTCTTTTGATTCCCCTGTGTCCTCTCGGACCTCCCTTTGGTTCCCTTGGCCCTCTCCTTGCTTTCGCGGACTTCCCGCTTGCTCCGTCCCCTAGCGTGTTCGTACCGCTCCGCTCTTGCGGTTGTACCGTTTCTCTGTTGAGCTCAGACCTCCCCCTTGTTGAGATCTTGCCGTTAGGACCTCCTCTTTGGAGATCTTAACCGCTCAGACCTCCTCCTTGTTGAGATTTGGCCGTTAGGACCTCCTCTCTAGAGATCTTAACCGCTCAGACCTCCTCCTTGTTGAGATCTAGCCGTTAGGACCTCCTCTCTGGAGATCTTAACCACTCAGACCTCCTCCTTGTTGAGATCTAGCCATTAGGACCTCCTCTCTAGAGATCTTAACCGCTCAGACCTCCCCCTTGTTCTGATCTGGCCGTTAGGACCTCCCTTTTGAGATCTTAACCATCCAGATCCCTCTTCTGTTTGATCCAAGGGTCCAGACCTCTCTAGTGTTTGATCTAACGATCCAGACCTCCTCTTTGTTTGGATCAGAAGGCCCGGACCTCTTTAGGTCTAGACCTCCCTTGTGTTTGGACTCACCGCTGGCTCTTGCGGTCGTACCGCCTGAGTTTTGCCTTTCTCGCCTTAGGACCGTTTGATGCTTATCGGACGGGCCAATCTTGTTAGAGCATTCGGGTGGTCCAAACATCCCTTTTCCTTTTAGCCCTCCAATCCGCATCAGACGGCTTGGTTGTGATGGCTCATTCGCTTGGTCCGAACGGCCCATTAGCCCCGCTCTGTCCGATCAAGATCTGACGGCCCCTGTTCCTCCCACGCATCCTTGTTTTCGCGGACCTCCCCTTGCTCTAGATCTTGACCGTTGGGATCTCGTTTGTGGATCCGACCGTCAGGACTTGCCCTTTGTGGGACTTGTCCTCAGGGCCTCCCCGTTGTGTGTCTTTTGGACCTCTTGTCCATAGGACCTCCCCGTTGTGTGTCTTTAGGACCCCTTGTCCCTAGGACCTCCCTTGTGTTGTGTTCCTTTAGACCTCCCTGTGTCCTTAGGACCTCCCCAGGTCGGACCTACCGCTTGCTCAGTCGGACCTACCGCTCGAGCTTGGTCTTCATCATTTGAGGACCTCCTCCTTGTTGATCTAATCGTCTAGGACCTCCTTGTCCTTTGAGCCTCCTTGTTTTCCCGAACCTCCCTCTTGTGTGCGTTTGGACCTTCTTTAGGTTCAGACCTCCCCTTTGCGTGTGTTTGGACCTTTGCAGTCCAGACCTCCTCTGTTGTGTTTAGACCTTTGTGGTCTAGACCTCCTCCTTGTGTTTGGACCTTTGTGGTCAGGACCACCTGTTGTCTTCAGGACCCTTTTGTCCTCAAGACCTCCTTGGTTGTCTTAGGACTTCCTGTTCTCTGACCTTCCCGTAGGACCTCCTTTCAGGATCTCCTCTCGGACCTCCTCCTTGGACCATTCCCTTTGACCAATTCGATCACCCCTTTTGACTGGCTCCTTGGCAATCTTAAGTGCATTTGATGTGGGTGGAGTCCCATTAAATGTTGTCACCTACCTTTGTACTTATTTCTACCTTTTTGTCACATCCTTAGCCCTGTTGCTGTCCTTTTCGTACCTTGTGGCAGTGTACCTTTTGTACTAATGCCTTGGACCTGGTCACTTCTTTTGGTGGTGGTTCTATTCTCTTTTTCCCTTTAAATAGAGCATCACAGAGTGACCATTGCCTCCTTGTTCTTCATTTCAACTCCTCCTACTCCTCCTCTCCTTCTCTCGGTTCTAGAGAAGCTCTCCTTGCTCCTCTGGGACTTCTTCGGTTTTGGACCTCCTCCTTGTTGGACCTCCCTCTCGGACCTCCTCCTCCCAGTGGACCTCTTCTCCTTTTTGCTCTCTCTAATTCCTTTTCGATTTCTTTTTGAGTTGTTTTATTTATTTGATTTTCTTGCAACATGTAGATTTCGTTAGTGCTGAGAAGTTCGAAGGTCCAGTAGCCCCGGTTGAAGCTCAGCAGCTCACCACTGAAGGCAAGTCGTGGGACCCTTGACCATCTTGATCCCATTTGCAAAAGTACTTTGTTTTTGTTATACTCGCACAACTACTTTTATAAAAATGGGTTTGGGCTCTAGTTAAATACCTATTGGTTTCATGCCTCCTTGTTTATTTTGCAATCCACATGTTGACATGTTACCTTTGATAACCTTAGCTTGGGTACTGTTAGTTGGATATTCTTGCTTACCAACATGGGTATCGTGTTTGCTTAGTCATGCTCTAGTAGACGCTGTTCTCCTCATGAATCGATGTTGTTAATGAACTTGACTAATTGAATTATGGAACCTTGGTTGGTGCGACGGATGAGCAGCTAGGGTTGAAGCCATAGCTGTGTTGTTTGTGGTGCGAGGCCACTCTAAAATGTGTTGTGCCAAGACCAGGGTGGTCTTTGGCCAGGTGAACCCAAATTGTTTTATGCTCGGGCAAGTTGGCAAGGTGCGAGTAGTGGGTGCTCCATGAGTTGTTGCTATGGAGTCACTTGGGGGTTCCATTCGTTGGAGCGATGGAGTCACCTGGGTGCCCCAGAGTTGTTGCTTGGGGTCACATTGGGTTAAGGATAGCCTTGCTGAGCAACCAATTAAGGACTGAAACTTGGGAGCCATTGATCTAGGCCAATACCGTGCAACCACATGTCCATTATGGGATGGACCGGGTGTAATAATTAGGGAGGTCCTGACTCGGTTCTGTTTTTGATGGAAATGGCGCAAGAGGGGGCACGAATCTGGTGGTACTTGCAACCCCACTGGAAGCGAAACCTTAGCGAGCAGAACTGAGTTGGTACAGACCTTTGTAAAAACCCGGTGGTGGTCTCTACTTGATTCACATGTCTAAGGTAACGTGTGTAATATCAAGCGACTACCTCTTGTGGGTAAAGTTGTACATCTCTGCAGAGTAAATCTATTAGAATAGCCGCATCCTTAGTTATGGACATGCCCGGAGATTTTGAATGAGGGGTAGAATTCCTTTTGTGAAACTGTGTTCCTCCTGGGTGCTTTGGTGAGAGGTCATGGCTTGTGCCTCGAAGAGACCTTGGCCGGCTCCAGAGGGGTCATGGCTAGCTCACAAAGTGGTCCAGGGGCTAGTCTTGTGGTGCTCTAGAGTGGGTGCTCCAGAGAGGTTCGGTGGGTGCCTTGGGAGCGAGTGGGTGCTCACTGTCTCCTTTGCAAAATCAAAAGTAATTATGTATTATGCTTTTAAACTTGTTGCCTTACGATCTATTATGATATTTACTGTCAAACTTGGCTTTCTGCAAACTAACCATACAGCTCTCATTGACAAGCCGTGCATAAACTACTTGCATACCTTACCCATGGCTTGCTGAGTACATTCAAAGTGGTCATTGGCTTGTGCCCTGCTGTTTTGATCAGCAGAAGTTGGAGATCTAGGTGACTTGGTGCTCTCAGGAGAGGAGCTCTTTTGAAGACCTTGTGCGCTAGGACATCCTCCACTTGGTAGCCTATGGGCTGGCCGAATGGACCTTGCTGTTGTTTTGCTTCCGCTGTGTTGTGTTCTCTTTTGCTGTTAGCCTTGAGAGGCACCCTTGTACTAACCTTGACCTTAAGGTCCCTTGTTAATATATGTGATATTTTGGTCTGCTTCTCTTTGTGCATGGTTGTATGGATTTGATTTCACTAATGTTGGATTTGTGCGAGCTAGCCAACCTGATCTTAGGACTGGCTCGGTGTGCACAGGGCCAAGACTCCAGGAGGTCTTGAGATCTCCTGAGAGGTCCTGGCGGACCTCCTCTCGGACTTACCGCGCGGTCCTTCCAGACCGCGGTACTACCGGCCGCTCCGGGTGTTCCCTTCGGACCTCCCTAAGCTGCTGGTAGTGCTTGCTCGGCTTGCCAGCGGTACTACCGCTCCTCCGTGCGGTAGTACAGGTTGTGGTGAGGTACTACCGCTACCCTTGTCACGGTAGTACCGATTGCAAAAAAAAAAATCCCGACAGTAAGTTTCCGAGGGAGTTCTCCACACCCTTAGCTACGACGGGGGTTCATCGAAAGATAACTGTTGACGCCACGAAGTTAACACAATCAGAGATACCAATCTGGATGCTATGCACGATTCTCCACGGGTTAACTCGCCACCACTTGCTGGTGGAAATGGTACGGGCACTCAAGCACTAACTACCAGAGGCAACCGAGCTGATGGACATGCATCAGTTAATTCACCTGTTCCTACTCCACCACGAGTAAGGAATCAGGTAGGACCGACCGGTAGGTCGAGGGAAAACCCAACTCATTGAACACCCACTGTAAGCGGGAATCTTCCACAACCTTCGGTAACGATACAAAACCTGTAACGAGTTCGAGATATTCTGAATAATCTAGACCCTGCTTTAGCAGGAACTCTAGGTTCTGTTCAGCTTCCAGGTCAGGTGTCGGAGATCCTCCAACAAACCATGCAGCATACAGAAATATACCGGGAGCAAAGGAATTTGCAAAGTCACATGATGACTTCGTCCCAGCGCTCCTCTCTCAATAGGAGACAACATGGTCAAGCAGAGGATCGATCAACACCAAGACCCACTCGTAGGTTCTGACCAGGGAATCATGAGGGAAGATGGCTCTTCACAGCAGCCACTCCTCCTCGTCAAGAGGAACGTCCACTTGATCCAAGCGATCTCAAGCATCATCTGAACCAAGCAGGTGGTCAAAGATGTTATCATAATGTCAATGACCAGGTTGGGACATAGGATCCTAGATATGCAAATCTAAGGAACCGATCCCCGAGTAACTATAATTCGGCTCCTTTTCAGAGAAGGCGCCGCGACTCCATTACGGACTACCGAGCATTTTTGGTAGGTCTCTAAGCTGTTCGTTGGCCGGATAGGTTCCAACCAGCCAACATAGAGAAGTTCAATGGGACTCAGAACCCATTGGAATTTCTTCAAATTTATTCTACCGCCATCAAGGCCACTAGTGATAATGACAATGTGATGGCAAATTAGTTGCCCACGGTCCTTGATGGGATTTGCCTCTCCTAACATAACAGGAGAGATATCTCTGGGCCCCTCGATGTGGTTGGATAAAGAAAGTGCATGGCCATACCACAGGTGGTCGAAGAGTTCGACCACATGATGTTATCCGACACTCGATCAAGAAAGAATTGAACAGTCCATGGTTGACATAATATCTCACCTAGAGTTCAACCAGATATCGTGAGGGAAAGGGAGAATACACGAGAAAGTTGTTCAGTTTGACAAGATACGGACTAGTCATATGGAGATACGAGCTAGTCGTAGACTGGTCGAACATAATCACTAAGTGGTTGACACCAGGTCGTAAGGAGTTACAAACTGGTCATGACTACATATGAACTGATCCTATAGAGATACAAGCTGGTCGCAAGTGATAAGGACCTGGTCATAGATCATATTGCATTAAGGTGTGTATTTGGGAATCGTTATATCCTGCTAGGAACCGCTAACGACTCGTAGTCGGAAAGGGTTTCCGAATCACAACCGATTGTACATGAACCTAATGGGTCACACACTTAACGAGTTGGAACAAATGTTTTCGGATAGGATCTATCAAGGGCTCTCTATAAGAGGATGCATGAGGCTGTTGGGAATAAGGATACGAGACAACGTGAGTTGCTCCACCAAAACCCTAGCCGCCATCTTCTCGAGAAAACCCTACCATGCGAGTTGGTGCTAACACACCAGCGTACGGTGTTCCCTTCCCTAGACATGTGGATACTGTAGATGCACTACTGCAGTTGCTATTGCGCTTAAGGACGATCAGCGATCTTCACAAGGAACGAGAAAGATTGCTGGAGGAGACGATCGACTACGACCATTTCATCGATGCGCTCTACGTTGGATCAGGCTACTCCAACTCTTTTTCTGCTGCACTACACATCTAGTGGTAATGATAAGCGATCTTCTACTTGCATGGCTTCCTGGTTTACGTGGTAGAAATTTTGAATTGCCAGCTATCGTAGCCTACCCGTATCCCTTCAAGGATCTCCACTTTAGAGGACAGTATCGCGCCGATGGTGGCCGAGGGGTTCTTCTCACGGGAGCTATTGTACGGGGAGGATGTCATACTAGCTCCTACTGAGGAGCTACCGGAGCCCATCATCTGCATCCAGATCCGTGCCCGACGTCACCGCATGTCGATGATTGGTCACCGTCGTCGGGTAATGGCCATTTGCTTTGGGATGGAGGAGTCTTGAAGGATGGTGCAGTTACACCGCCACCCTCGCACCGGGCATGAGGAGGTTGAGTACCATAGCACTCCACCCTCCGTTATCCTGAAGTCCTCAGGAGCCGCCCAGCGCGACTTTGACGTTTGGACTACAGCAGACAGTCTAGAGCTCACTTGTAGGACTTAGTGTGAGCACTTTTGGACATTTTGTAGGATGAACAATGTAAGATATTTCTGTAACCTAGTTGTAATATGCTACTTATGATGTTTTATTTTCCCTCTTTTGTAATATCGAACAATAGGCATGTGCGCCACACAATATTTGTCTCGTATGTTAAAATTCATGTGTGCTGCCCCTAAAGTTTAAAAATATGCATGCTTTCAGTTGAGGCACGTTAGATTAGTTGGGAGAATAATACTTGCCGACCCGCTTAACTTGTGCTTATTCCCCCTCATCTTCCGTACGTTTGCCTACACTACACTTTGTTTGATTAGGATGCCGGTATTCCACTCCGTTTGTCAGCTAATGGCAACGGGAGCCACCTACAGATCACAACAACCAGGAAGCAAGGTTCCTAAGCCTTCACAACGTAACCCGCAGCAGCCCTCCACATCAGCGGCAGCTGAAGAAACATGAGCAGAACTATCCCACCCATGATTTAGAACTTGCTGCAGTGGTTCTTGCTTTAAAGATTTGGAACCGTTATCTGTATGGTGAATATTGCGATATTTTCATAGATCACAAGAGCCTTAAGTATATTTTCACCCAGAGAGATCTGAACTTGAGGCAGAGAAGGTGGTTAGAATTAATCAAAGATTATGACCTCATGATCTAGTATCACCCGGGTAAGGCAAATGTAGTGGCAGATGCTCTCAGTCGCAAGGCGACCCCTCCTACTCTCGGCTGTTTGATTGCCGATTTTGAGCGAATGGATATCTCTTTCTGCTTTGTAGGTACTGTTCAGAATGAGACTCGTTTGCTTCTTGAGTCAGCTATTCCAGATCGGGTGTGAGAAGCACAACAACATGATCAGTTGCTCTAGCAGGCAAAAAGGCGAATAGATGAGGGTAAGCAAGGACATTTCAGCATAGATGAGGTTGGTGCAATACGGTTGAAAGGCCGCCTTTGTGTGCCACAGAAGTCTCAGGTCAAGGATGATATTCTAAAGGAACCTCATCGTACTTTGTATACCATACATCCTGGCGAGACCAAGATGTATAAGGATTTGAAGAAGAGTTTTTGGTGGAAAAGAATGAAGGTTGATATTGCTCAGTATGTGGCGTCCTGTGGTGTTTGCCAGCGGGTCAAGACAGAGCATAAACGTCCAGCAGGATTGTTGTAGCCTTTAGAGGTTCCAGTTTGGCCATGGGATAATATTTCTATGGATTTTGTGGTTGGCTTACCTCGCACGCAGCAAGGGAAGGATGCTATTTGGGTAACCGTGGACTGTTTTAGCAAGTCCGCGCATTTCATTCCTATTCGTACAACAAATACGGCAAGCTATTTGGCTCCTATTTATGTACGAGAGGTAGTGCGGTTACACGGTGTGCCTAAGACCATTATTTCTGATCGTGACGCCAAGTTTGTCTCCAAGTTTTGGGAGAGCTTGTAGAGTGCCTTGGGCACGCAACTTCGTCTTAGCACTGCATTTCACCCTCAGACGGATGGCTAGTCTGAGCGTACGATTCAGACACTTGAGGACATGCTTAGGTCCTGTGTCATGTCCTGAAAAGGAAGTTGGGAGGATCACTTGGCACTAGCAGAGTTCACCTACAATAATAGCTATCATGCTAGTATCCAAGCTGCACCATTCAGGATCTTGTATGGGCGAAAGTGTAGGTCCCCATTGTGTTGGGATGCAGTTGGTGAATGGATAGTTTTGGGTCCCGATTGTGTTCAGTAGACTGTGGATAGGGTGGTAGAGATTAGCTAGAATCTGTTAGCCGCTCAAAGCCAATAGAAAAGTTACGCTGATGTGAGGAGGCGGGAATTGGAGTTTGAAGTGGGGGACTAGGTACTTTTGAGAGTGTCGCTCACTAAAGGCATTGTGTGTTTTGGTACTAAAGGAAAGCTTGGCCTGAGGTATGTTGGACCTTTCCCGATCACAGCACGAATTGGGAAGTTGGCGTATCGTTTGGACCTTCTAGAGTCCATGCGCAGCGTGCACGATGTATTCCATGTCTCCATGTTAAGAAAGTATTTGAGAGATCCAGAGCAGGTGATTCCGCTAGAGCCCTTGGTAATTGAGCAAGATCTTACCTCTGAATCCCGGCCAGTGAAAATTCTGGAAGAATCAGAGCGAGTTCTGAGGAACAAGTCGTTGAAGTATGTCAAGGTGCTTTGGTCTCATCAATCCGAGAGAGAAGCCACATGGGAGCTGGAGTCTCGCATGCACAAACAGTATCTGGATTTGTTCGCAACGGGTACGTGTTTATCGTTGTTAAATTCTAGTCGCAATTTTCTTTCGGGTAGATTGGTGAGTAGATTCAAGGTCGAATCCTGTTAAGGGTGGTAGAATATAACACTCCGATTTATTCTAAGGAAGATAGCATGCAAAAAAGAGAATAAAAATAAGAAAAGGGGGTTTTCGCCATATACTCGAGAACCTGGGCCTCGGGTCTTGGCCCAGGAGACCCAAGTTGAGCCGGCTATCTGTAATACCCCGAATATCAATTAAAGAGAATAATATTCGGGAGAGGGAAACTTATTCAATTTTCGTTTGCATCAAAGTTTAGAGATGGAATTTGGTTCAAATTCTATTTTCTTAGCGCGTTTGGGCTCTTTGGGTAGCAGCCTTAGTGGGCCAGAAGGGGGGAAGGAGGCACTCCAAGTTGGGCTAGCCCATTTAGCTCTACCTCCACCTCCACCCCTCAAACCCTAACCCTAGCTGCCCCTAACCCCTTTCCTTCTCTCCCCAAGTAGCCACTAGCCTTCTGGCTGAACTCCCCCCAAGCAGCCACCAAAACTTTTCCCCTCCCTCAACCTGGCCACCACCCTCCCCTTGCCTCCCTCTTGCGCCTCCACCACCTCCTCCTCTCCCAAAAACCAAAATCCCTCCTCTCCCTCTCCATCCAAGGCTGCCATGGGAGGTCCCTTGCTGCTGTAGCTGGCCAAGAGGGAAGGAGCTGATCTGTTCGGCCAAGAGAAGGAGAGGAAGAGGGAGAAAGTGTAATACCCCGTTTAGCGATTAGAGATTTTGGCGTTCAGGAGAGGTAATTAATTTAAGTTCAAGGATTTGTGAGGGAATTTTGGACTTGGGCCCCCAGCCCGATTGTGGTAGAGTGTGGCTGGCCTTGTGTGGGCCAGAGAGGAGGGAGAGGCCCCCAAGGGCCCAAGGCCCAAAGGCAGCCCCAAATCTGCCCCTTCCCATCATAACCCTAGCCAATCTTCCCATTTTCCCCCTTTTTCCTACCCCAGCCGCCACAACACACTCCCTGGACGAATTCTCCTGCTCCTTCTCCCCCATGGCAGCCTCCCCTCCTGCCCTCACTTCCCCTTGGGCGCCTCCATCTTTCCCCCTCAAAGTAAGCCCGTCCATTGCTGCCTCTTGGAGCTTTCCAGCAGCTTGGCCAGCCACAAGAGGAGGAAAGGAGAAGGGGAAAGGGGAGAAAGGGAGGAGAAGCAGGTTGCTAGGTGGGTTGCTCAGATTCCTGGAGGTCTTCAAGGGTATGGAGTGATCTCCTCACTGTTTTGATTGTTTCAGGTTCAGGTTTTGCTTTGGTCGAGTCCCTGCTGTGACTGATCAGTTTCTGTCCAGTTCTTCGGCGCCTGTTTTGTTCTAGATATGTTCTGAATCTGAGGATCTCGTCTCCTAGATAGTTGTAGGTTATGTTGTCAGCTTTCCATAGGTTCCAAGTTCACTAATTTCCGCCTTACGGTTTGAAAGTTATCATCTTTTTCGTTGCTACTGTCCAGGAATCTGTCAAAAAATAGCAGAAATGTTAACTGTTAGGTTTCGATCTGTTAAGGGCCGATTCAGGGGTGTCCACCAAAATGAATATTATAGCTCTTTATCTTAGCTTTCCAGATTGGTAAAGAACACTTTATTTGGATCTGTATAGCAAAAGATATGCAAGTTTCAATTCGACTATCTAGTTTGTTCGTCGGTTTCCAACAGTAATTTTGACCCTTGTGCCATATTTTGTTAAAAACAGAATCTGGGCATCGTGCCAACTAGGTTTTTGTAGCTTACATTCTTAGCCTTCCAGAATGACAAGAAACTTGAATTTTGGTTAACCCAATTAAAACTTATGGGTGTTTCTTTACAGCTGTCCCGAATAGATTTAGGTTTGACTTGTTGTCTAGCTTGAGTAGGTTGAGTGTTTAAACTTGGATTATGGGGAACCGTTGTAAAGCGCTGTGAGTACTTTCCTGTTAAGCATGTTGTTTGATGCTTAGTATCATTCTTGGTTACCAGGTGGTGGTGGTGAACTCCGGTGTTAGCTCGTTCTGCCTTTTGTCTGCTGTCTCATAGTGGAGGCAAGTGCAAGTATTATTAATGAGTTGTTATATTACATACTTGATGAATGCCTTAGTTGATTGATGATGCTTACTGATTGGTAACATTTATGAGCATGAATGCCATATTTTAATGATGATGCTTACTACTTGGAAAGGTTTACATGATGCTACATACTAATGGTTACATCATGATGCGTACATGATAATATTTATATGGTGATGCTTACATATTAATGGTTACATGTTGATGGCAATAATGATGGGACAAGGTGAGCAATGAGACTACCTTGCTAATGATGATAATGATGGATTATGATAATGACACTGAGCATGTGCATTCTGCGTCATGGCATTGGATCCCTGTGCCTTGAGGGCACATGCCTTGATTATATATTGGATCCCCGTCATGCATTAGACGGGCTTTGGTCCCCACACTCGTGGAAAGTCATGTAACTAATCCGGTGAGGTCGGTGAGAAAGTTACATGACTTGGAGTGTGGGCTTTGGATCCCTGTGCCTAGAGGGCACAGGCTTAGAGTATGTATCGACGGATACACTACTCGGTATTACCGGTAATTGCTAAAATGTGAAGAATGTGCATTCATGACATGTCATTTCATTTTTGCATAAGATATGGATTTGTCTATTTGGCTTACAATGTTGTTGTTCATGGTGGGATTGTTTTTCCCTTTGACTACTTATGATGCAATGTTTGAATTACTATTGCACTTTCTTCGAGTCCGCAGACTCACTCTTGGTGTGTTGTGTCTTCTAGGTACCTCTCGAGGGCGGCATGCATGGGGAGGGGTAGACATGGTGCACTTCACACACATATAAACACAACGAATGCCCTAGTTCAACTATTTACGATTCTCCTAATTGGACTTCCTTTAGGTTGAAATTTTGTGACCATCCTTAGTGGTGGATGATTTTGTGCCATCCTTCGTGGTGGATGATTTTGTGACCATCCTTCGGGGTGGATGATTTTGACTGCATTCGTGGATGATCCTTTTAGGTCGTCTTTTAATTCCTCGTCCTTAAGTTTGCCTAATTCCATTTTGTGGACTAGACAGTTTGATTTCGATTATGTTATCACCCTCGCTGTTTGGTTAGAACAATGATGTTGTAGATGTAGGTAGTTGAACTTTATCTGCTTGAGCTTAGAATTGTTGGACTGCTTGAACTTAGTTGTTAAAGTGTAGACTCCTTAGACTCATTTATACTCCTTTGTTATGTGGCGCGCTCTTATTGGGAATTTCTAGACTGCTATAGGATTGATTTCCTTATAGTTTGTTCTCCCTCATGACTAAATGTTTGGTTGAGATTATATCGTATTGTTTTTGTGCGTTGGTCTTCTGGGTAACATCTTGGCTCCCGCATAGTCAGGGTGTTACAGTTGGTATCAGAGCGAGCTTTAGGTCCGTGGTAATTGAATAATTAAATTGACACACTGTGCACAGTAGGTGGGATTCGGGTAAACCATTGCATCTGCGTTTTTGATAGAAAAATACATTATGTTGGATTGCTATTGACTCTATCCTATATTATTGCTGGTGTTGTTCTTGAGCTAAGTGGTTAGTTTTATTTCTTTGTTGTTCAGTTATGGCGAGAGGTAGAGGCCGTGGTCGTGGACGCGGTTCGGCTGCTTCTTCAGTCCCGACTGTTGAGGTTGCTGGGGATGGGGGCGAGGAGGTTGCCTCAGCTGCTCAACCAGCTGCCAATGCTCAGGCTCAGGCTGCGTCTGCTGCTCTACTTCATGACCTTCAGAGAGAGGTCCAAGAGCTTCGTCGGCAGTCTGAGCGGCTCCTCCCTCGCAGCTTGCACTGTTGTGGATCCAAGTCTTTATTCGGCCCACCCGAGGCCAGGATGAGTCTTAGGGAGTGGATGTCTCTTCGGCTCGATACCTTTGATGGAGCAGGCACTCCGGTCCAGGCCGCTGATTGGCTACGATACATGGAGAGACAGTTCAGTGCGTTAGAGATGTCTTGGTGCGTATATGCATTGCGCCGTAGCCTTCGGCTAAAGGGCCAAGCAGATATTTGGTGGGAAGGGGTTCTATCGGCTAGGGCCCCGGTTCTTGGACCACCACTTGGGAGGATTTCTTGGGACAATTCCGAGCTAAGTTCTATCCTGATTCTTTTCTTGAGAGAATGGAGAATTCCTTGTTGACCTTTGTTCAGGGGAAGTTGTCTGTAGCGGAGTATGAGGCTGAATTCAACAATCTGGTCCGCTTTGTGCTGGCGGTGGCTGGTAATGATCATGAGAAGGCAAAGAGGTTCCGGAGGGGACTTAACTCTGAGTACCGCCATGTCTTGGGGGCGAGCAGCTTACTTGACTTCAACTCTGTGGTCGATCAGGCCAAGGGTATGGAGATGGAGAGAGAGCTCACTAGGGAGAGGCAGACCTCTAGTGGCTTTACACCGTCTGGTGGTTCTGGCAGTGGTCAGAAGAGGAACTTCAGTGGGGGGTGGGTCTTCTCAGGGACCTGCTTCCAAGAAGATTCAGGGAGGCCATCGTCCTCAGTCTTCGGCGCGGTTTTGTCATTAGAGGCAGCCTGTTTCTTGAGACATGTGATGTTTCAAATTTCCAAGATTACGACTGGCCAGCAGGCATGATTTGCTTCAAGTGCGGTGGGGGTCACCGTTCTCCAGAGTGCTCTTTCACTGGAGTTTGTCGTTACTGTGGCCGATCCGGCCACAAGGCGTCAGTGTGCAAGAAGAATCCAGCAAGTGTCTTTAAGTGGGAGACAGTCCCTACAGCACCTCCTTCTAGTGCTCCACGGGGTTCAGTTCATACTCTGGCTACTGTTCCTGCCGCTCCTACTGTTCCTACACCTCGGTACCCTCCAGGGTGGGTTCCCCCTGCAGCGCCCGTTCCAGCACCTCCTGCCGGGTTCTACTAGATCCCTGCACCGTCTACACCACCTTCATTCTCTACACCTGCGGCAGCCCCTGTTCACCCTTCGCAGAGTGTCGATGCTTCCTCCGCTCCGTCACCCCAGGGAGTCTACGCCATGCCTACACTTGAGACTGTGGGCCGTCTTGACGTGGTGACAGGTACCTTGCTAGTCGATTCCCACGAGGTTTTCGTTCTTTTCGATTCAGGGGCTACCTATTCTTTTGTGTCTCTTGAGTTTGCTAGAAGGGTGGGTCTGAGTTTACAGCTTATTTTTGAATCAGTTGTAGTCAGCTCTCCGGGTCTTATTTCTAGCTCTGCAACATGTCCGGGTTGTTCTATCACTATCGATGATGAGAACTTCACCGCTAATCTTATGGTGATTCAGTTGTCACCTTTTGATGTTATCCTTGGTATGGACTGGTTATTCAGATACCGTGCCAAGATTTGTTGCTTCTGGAAGACTGTGACTCTACAAGCCCCGTCCGGTGAAGAATTGGTGTTTCAGGGCAGTGCGCCGTTTGATTCCTTATTCGTGTTGGCTAGTCTATTTCCTAGTCGTCGGGCTTCAACCATAGGGATGCTTTGGTCTCTCAGCACGAAGACAGATTCTTCTCAGCGCATTGAGGAGATTCCTGTAGTGTGCGAGTATCCTAATGTCTTCCCGGTAGAACTTCCTGGGATGCCTCCAGAGCGGAAGGTGGAATTCCGGATTGATCTTATCCCGGGAACTCGGCCTATTTCAATGTCCCCGTACCGTTTGGCACGACCCTTCCAGGAGGAGTTGAAGAAGCAATTGGATGATTTGTTGTCCAAAGGTATGATCCGGCGTAGTGTTTCACCGTGGGGAGCGCCTGTTCTATTCACAAAGAAGAAAGATGGCAGTTGGCGTATGTGTGTGGATTATCGGACTCTTAATCAGGCGACAGTGAAGAATAAATATCCTTTGCCCCGTATTGAGGATCTCTTTGACTAGCTGACGGGAGCTAAAGTGTTCTCCAAGATTGACCTTCAGTCGGGTTACAATCAAATTCGAGTTCGGGAGCAAGATATTGAGAAGACGGCTTTCTCTACGAGGTATGGCCATTATGAGTTCAGAGTTATGTCTTTTGGACTAACTAATGCTCCTGCAGTTTTCATGGAAGCCATGAACAGTATGCTGCATCGTTATCTTGATGATTTCGTTGTGGTATTCATTGATGATATTTTGATCTATTCCAAGACGGAAGATGATCACGATCGGCATTTGAGGTTGGTTCTTGAGACTTTGAGAGAAAACCAATTTTATGCCAAGCTGAAGAAATGCGAGTTCTGGATTTCTGAAGTTGGGTTTCTGGGCCATGTCATTAATCAAGATGGCATCTCAGTTGATCCTAGCAAGATCTCAACAGTGGTAGAATGGAAAAGGCCAACCAATGTCAAGGAAGTGAGGAGTTTTCGGGTCTTCTTTGGTTACTACCGCGATTTGTGGAGGGTTTCTCTATCATTGCTAAACCAATGTCTCGATTGACGCAGAAGGTGTCAAATTTCATTGGTCAGATGCATGTGAGCGCAGCTTTTGTACCTTGAAGGATAAGTTGGTGACCGCTCCTATCCTTACTCTTCCTGAGCCTGGGAAGCGTTTCACCATTTATTCAGATGCATCTCGAGTGGGGCTTGGTTGTGTGCTCATGCAGGATGGCAAGGTGATTGCCTACGCATCGCGACAGTTGAAGAAGCATGAAGAGAATTACCCCACTCATGATTTAGAGCTTGCCGCAGTAGTTCTCGCTCTAAAGATCTGGCGCCATTACTTGTATGGAGAATCTTGTGATATATTCACTAATCACAAGAGCCTGAAGTATATCTTTACCCAGAAGGACTTGAATCTGAGGTAGAGAAGGTGGTTAGAATTAATAAAAGACTATGATCTCACCATTCAGTATCACCCTGGCAAAGCAAATGTTGTAGCGGATGCTCTGAGCCGCAAGGCGACACCTCCTACCCTCAGTTGTCTCATTACTGATTTTGAGCGCATGGATATCTCTTTTTGTTTTGTGGGTACCGCCCAGACTGAGACCCGTTTACTTCTTGAGTCAGCCATTCCAGATCGAGTGCAGGAAGCACAACAGCATGATCAGATGCTCCAGCGGGCAAGGAAGCGTCTTGATGAGGGCAAGAAAGGTCATTTCAGCATAGATGATTCTGGTGCATTGCGATTTAAAGGGCGCCTCTGTGTGCCACAGGGGGCTCAAGTAAAGGATGAGATCCTAAGGGAAGCTCATCGTACTCCTTATACCATACATCCTGGTGAGACCAAGATGTACAAGGATTTGAAGAAGAGTTTTTGGTGGAAAATAATGAAGGTAGATATCGCTCAATATGTGGCATCTTGTGGAGTTTGTCAGCGGGTCAAGGCTGAGCATAAGCGACCCGCGGGTTTGTTGTAGCCTCTGGAGGTCCCAGTTTGGCCGTGGGATGATATCTCTATGGATTTTGTGGTTGTATTACCTCGCACACAGCGAGGGAAGGATGCAATTTGGGTTATAGTGGATCGGTT
The DNA here is from genome assembly GCA_036346405.1 of Phyllostachys edulis. NCBI lineage: Eukaryota > Viridiplantae > Streptophyta > Magnoliopsida > Poales > Poaceae > Phyllostachys > Phyllostachys edulis. The sequence goes on from CM070556.1 coordinate 40,435,893, forward strand.
CAGCAAGTCTGCGCATTTCATTCCAATTGCATGCGACCAATTCATGAGTGATTTGGCTCCTCTCTATGTGCGAGAGATAGTACAGTTGCATGGTGTGCCTAAGACCATTGTTTCCGATCGTGATGCCAAGTTTGTCTCCAAATTTTGGGAGAGTTTGCAGAGTGCCATGGGCACACAGCTTCGTCTTAGCACCGCATTCCATCCCCAAACAGATGGTCAATCTGAGCGCACTATTCAGACACTAGAGGATATGCTTAGATGTTGTGTTATGTCATGGAAAGGAGGTTGGGAAGACCACCTAGCTTTGGCAGAGTTTGCCTATAACAACAGTTACCACGCGAGTATTCGAGCTGCACCATTTGAGGTTCTTTATGGGCAAAGATGCAGATCCCCGTTGTGTTAGGATGCAGTTGGAGAGCGGGTAGTTTTGGGTCTCGATTGGGTTCAACAAACTGTGGCCAGAGTAGAAGAGATTAGGAAGAATCTGTTAGCTGCTCAGAGTCGACAGAAGAGTTACGCAGATGTGAGGAGGTGGGATTTGGAGTTTGAAGTGGGGGACCAGGTTCTGTTGAGAGTATCTCCTATCCGAGGTGTAGTGCGTTTTGGTACCAAAGGGAAGCTTAGCCCAAGGTACGTTGGACCGTTTCCAATCTTGGCACGAATTGGGAAATTAGCTTATCGCTTGGACCTTCCTGAATCCATGCGCGAAGTGCATAATGTGTTTCATGTATCAATGCTGAGGAAATATTTGTAAGACCCAGAGCATGTTATTCCATTAGAGCAGTTGAGCATCGAGCAGGATCTTACTTTTGAGTCCCGGCCAGTGCAAATCTTGGAAGAGTCAGAGCGGGTCCTGAGGAACAAGACCTTGAAGTATGTCAAGGTTCTTTGGTCTCATCAGTCCGAGAGGGAGGCCACCTGGGAGCTTGAGTCTCGCATGCGCGCAAGCAATATCCGGATCTATTTAATCCTGGTATGTGATAATTTGTTGTTTCCAATTCTGTGGAAAATTCTGTCCTGGTGTTCTTTTCGTCGGTTAGAATTCGAGGTCGAATTCTGTTAAGGGGGGTAGAATGTAATACCCCGTTTAGCGATTAGAGATTTTGGCGTTCGGGAGAGGTAATTAATTTAAGTTCAAGGATTTGTGAGGGAATTTTGGACTTGGGCCCCCAGCCCGATTGTGGTAGAGTGTGGCTGGCCTTGTGTGGGCCAGAGAGGAGGGAGAGGCCCCCAAGGGCCCAAGGCCCAAAGGCAGCCCCAAATCTGCCCCTTCCCCTCATAACCCTAGCCAATCTTTCCCTTTTCCCCCTTTTTCCTACCCCAGCCGCCACAACACACTCCCTGGACGAATTCTCCTGCTCCTTCTCCCCCATGGCAGCCTCCCCTCCTGCCCTCACTTCCCTTGGCACCTCCATCTTTCCCCTCAAAGTAAGCCCGTCCATTCTTTGCCTCTTGGAGCTTTCAAAGAGCTTGGCCAGCCACAAGAGGAGGAAAGGAGAAGGGGAAAGGGGAGAAAGGGAGGAGAAGCAGGTTGCTAGGTGGGTTGCTCAGATTCCTGGAGGTCTTCAAGGGTATGGAGTGATCTCCTCACTGTTTTGATTGTTTTAGGTTCAGGTTTTGCTTTGGTCGAGTCCCTGCTGTGACTGATCATTTTCTGTCCAGTTCTTGGGCGCCTGTTTTGTTCTAGATCTGTTCTGAATCTGACGATCTCGTCTCCTAGATAGTTGTAGGTTATGTTGTCAGCTTTCCATAGGTTCTAAGTTCACTAATTTCCGTCATACGGTTTGAAAGTTATCGTCTTTTTCGTTGCTGCTGTCCAGGAATCTGTCAAAAAATAGCAGAAATGTTAACTGTTAGGTTTCGATCTGTTAAGGGCTGATTCAGGGGTGTCCACCAAAACTAATATTGTAGCACTTTATCTTAGATTTCCAGATTGGTAAAGAACACTTTATTTGAATCTGTATAGCAAAAGATATGCAAGTTTCAATTCGACTATCCAGTTTGTTCGTCGGTTTCCAACAGTAATTTTGACCCTTGTGCCATATTTTGTTAAAAACAGAATCTGGGCATCGTGCCAACTAGGTTTTTGTAGCTTACATTCTTAGCCTTCCAGAATGACAAGAAACTTGAATTTTGGTTAACCCAATTAAAACTTATGGGTGTTTCTTTACTGCTGTCCCGAATAGATTTAGGTTTGACTTGTTGTCTAGCTTGAGTAGGTTGAGTGTTTAAACTTGGATTATGGGGAACCGTTGTAAAGCGCTATGAGTACTTTCCTGTTAAGCATGTTGTTTGATGCTTAGTATTATTCTTGGTTACTAGGTGGTGGTGGTGAACTCCGGTGTTAGCTCGTTCTGCCTTTTGTCTGCTGTCTCATAGTGGAGGCAAGTGCAAGTATTATTAATGAGTTGTTATATTACATACTTGATGAATGCCTTAGTTGATTGATGATGCTTACTGATTGGTAACATTGATGAGCATGAATGCCATATTTTAATGATGATGCTTACTACTTGGAAAGGTTTACATGATGCTACATACTAATGGTTACATGATGATGCGTACATGATAATGTTTATATGGTGATGCTTACATATTAATGGTTACATGTTGATGGCAATAATGATGGGACAAGGTGAGCAATGAGACTACCTTGCTAATGATGATAATGATGGATTATGATAATGACACTGAGCATGTGCATTCTGAATCATGGCATTGGATCCCTGTGCCTTCAGGGCACATGCCTTGATTATATATTGGATCCCCGTCATGCATTAGACGGGCTTTGGTCCCCACACTCGTGGAAAGTCATGTAACTAATCTGGTGAGGTCGGTGAGAAAGTTACATGACTTGGAGTGTGGGCTTTGGATCCCTATGCCTAGAGGGCACAGGCTTAGAGTATGTATCGACGGATACACTACTCGGCATTACCGGTAATTGCTAAAATGTGAAGAATGTGCATTCATGACATGTCATTTCATTTTTGCATAAGATATGGATTTGTCTATTTGGCTTACAATGTTGTTGTTCATGGTGGGATTGTTTTTCCCTTTTACTACTTATGATGCAATGTTTGAATTACTATTGCACTTTGCTGAGTCACGGACTCACTCTTGGTGTGTTGTGTCTTCTAGGTACCTCTCGAGGCAGCGGCATGCATGGGGAGGGGTAGACATGGTGCACTTCACACACATATAAACACAACGAATGCCCTAGTTCAACTATTTACGATTCTCCGAATTGACGCTTCCTTTAGGTTGAAATTTTGTGACCATCCTTAGTGGTGGATGATTTTGTGCCATCGTTCGTGGTGGATGATTTTGTGACCATCCTTCAGGGTGGATGATTTTGACTGCATTCGTGGATGATCCTTTTAGGTCTTCTTTTAATTCCTCGTTCTTAAGTTTGCCTAATTCCATTTTGTGGACTAGACAGTTTGATTTCGATTATGTTATCACCCTCGCTGTTTGGTTAGAACAATGATGTTGTAGATGTAGGTAGTTGAACTTTATCTGCTTGAGCTTAGAATTGTTGGACTGCTTGAACTTAGTTGTTAAAGTGTAGACTCCTTAGACTCATTTATACTCCTTTGTTATGTGGCGCGCTCTTATTGGAAATTTCTAGACTGCTATAGGATTGATTTCCTTATAGTTTGTTCTCCCTCATGACTAAATGTTTGGTTGAGATTATATCGTATTGTTTTTGTGCGTTGGTCTTCTGGGTAACATCTTGGCTCCCGCATAGTCAGGGTGTTACACAAAGGAGGAAAGGGAGGAAGGCTAGAAGAAGGGTTTGATCTCAAGGGGGAAGTTCAGCAAGCTCTTGTGGTTCCTCAAGAGGTATCTAGTGGTTTCCTTGTTGGCTACGCGGAAGCCAAGATGTTACCAAAAAGGCTAACGTACAACAGCAATATAGAATAATTTCAACCATTTTTCAAACAATAAAGCTTTAACCAAATAGAACTAAGACTTTTCTCTAAAATCCGGCAGAACCTCCCTTGTATAGATAGCTATACCGGAGGTTCAAATAATTTAATATAGCATCATTCAACAATCAAATTATCCAATTTGACGAATCATCAAAGGACATCTAGGATAAGCTAAACAACTATAGCATAATCAAAAGGGCATCCATAATCTTGTAATCAACCCTATTACAAAATTATTGAGACTCTACTGAACCAATTAATTTCATCAACTTAATAAACCATCAACCAAACATTCTAATTCATCACGAGAATTAAACGAACTCAATCAACAAATGAATAAGAACATAAATAGGTCATCCATGACCACAATTAAAACATCCACCACGAAAGATGACCTCAAAACTAAAACTAAACCAATTATCAATAGTATGAATTTGTGGGTAATTGGCTCAGGTTATTCAGTGTGAGTTGTGTTTATGTGACGTGCACCAAGTCTACCCCTTCCCAAGCATGTCGCTGCCTCGAGAGATACCTAGCAAGCACAACACAGCAAGTGTGAGTCCACGAATCAGCAAAGTGTAATAGCAAATCAACAATAGCATCATACATAGTCAAAGGGAATAAACAATTCCATCATGAAGAACAGCATGATATACCACAAACCCATCCATTATGATAGCATCATAAGTAGTCAAAGGGGATAAACAATCCCATCGTGAATAACAACATTATATACCACCATCCATCTCTTATGACAGCATCTTAAGTAGTCAAAGGAATTAACAATTCCATCAGGAGCAACATTATAGGTTAAATAACCAAATCCACATCTTATGCAGAAATGCAATGAGTATGTCATGAATGCATCTCTTCACTTCTAAGAAATTACCGGTAATGCCGAGTAGGATATCCGTCGATACCTACTCACGGCCTGTGCCCTCTACGCACAGGGATCCAAAGCCCACACTCCAAGTCATGTAACAGTTCTCACCGACCTCACTGGATTAGTTACAAGACTTTCTACGGGTGTGGGGAACAAAGCCCGTCCAATGCATGATGGGGACCGAACGCCCATCCAATGCCTGACGGGGACCTCAAGGAAACAACCCCTTGGCTACCACGTAGTCCAAGGTTCAGAAATGAATGACATGATGCAAAATTTAAAGCACGATACCAACACATCATTGTCATCATTAACAAGGTTGTCTCATTACTCATCTTGTCCCATCATTATTGCCATCAATCATGAAATCATTACCATGTAAACATCATCATTTAAACATTGCCATGTAAGCATCCTCATGTAAACACTACCATGTAAGCGTCATCACATAAGAATTAACGGGTACCGTCATGTAAACATTTCCAAGTAGTAAGCATCAACATTAAACTATGGCATTCAAGCTCATCAACATTAGCAAGCAGCAATCATCATCAGTCAACAATGGCATTTAACAAATATGAAATATAATCACTCAATAATGCTAATTGCACTTGCCTCAACTGTGAGACGGAAGACAAATGGTGGAACGCTCTAGCACCGGGGTTCACCTTCACCTGAGTGTTAGCCACAGCCGAACCACCACCATCACCACCATCGTTCCCCTCATGCATAAGCAACTAGCAACCCACGTACCACCACCATCAAACATGTGCATCAACCAAGCATCAATCAGCACAAGTAAAAGGTTTTGGTGGGTCCACAATGTGAAGATACAATGATTTAGTAACTTGACTACTAATATACTATGTTGAATGCATTTAGACTTGTACCTACCACTACTCCGAATAGTTCACATTAGTAGACCAAAACATGTCACAAGTAAAGATACAGATCCGAGTGACTTGGAACCATTTATATACAACAAAAGTACAAATCGTGGTCACCCCGAGACCAAATCCGATGGTCCGTAACACACCAAATAAGATGATCCGCATGGTTTATAATAGCAAAATGTTCTCCCAATGTAAGGTGCGGAGAAAACGAGTATCCAAGAAGTGCATAACCGTGTTCGTCTCTTACACAAGAATCCGTAGGTATCGGACCAAGCTCTAAGCTACTGTTGAATTTCATGAGTCACACTATGTATACGAATGAGCAGAAATCTCCACTATCCTACAATTAAGTAAATTAGGCTCTACCGTACTCACATGAACCAATCCATATCATAATAGAATAAAATCTACTGATGGCAAAATATTATCCACATATCGAAACCGTAAGCAGAACAGGACACTACAGGACAGGTCATCTTACTTGATGCCAAGATCAATGTGCTCCTGGACACCGAAACCCAAACCAGCCAGTGTCTCTGAAGTTCCTTCGCAGCAGCTCGTACTCCCTCACCCTTAGCCCACTCTCCAGAAATGTCACCTTGTTCTCACAGCAAATGACAACAAAATGCCTTCCTCTTGTAGATGGCGCAGGAGCACTGACAGCGGATGATTGTTGATTGACTGCAGTTGGAGCCTCAGCAGCAGCAGAGCAATTGTACAAATGTTGCCAAAATCGGACATCGTCATCATAAAAGGAAACCTGCTTTACACTTCCCTCTTGGATGGCCCCAGGAGATCCAGGAAACCATTCAGTATCTTTCACGAGTACTTCTACAACAAAATTGTCGACAACAAGGTGGGTCAGTCCTCTGTATCTGATCATTACAGGAAAGATCAACACATCCCCATTAGATGACTCAGTACCAACCTCTCCATCACAAATGGTCAAGTTGGTGCTCTTCTTCAGGTTGGGCTTTCGGGCCTTGATGGCGGCGACGAGGAGGCGGGGGAGGCGGTCGAACTCGGCGGCCTCGACGTGGGACGGCCACACCTCGGGGCCCTTGTAGCAGAGGAACTCATGGCGCTCGTGGAATTGCACCATCCCAGCTAGCTTCTCCTTCCCGAGCTCCGTCCGCTGGAAGCTGGACTCCATGTCCAGATCGGGCGCTGCGGGAGAGCCGTGTCTGGCGTATCCGGGCCCGCCGCCACAAGGAGGGTGTCGCCGGCAGTGGGGAAGGAGCGGGAAGGGTTGGCCATGAGGAGGGGGAAGAGGATGCCTTGGCGGCGCTGCAGTTAGTCAAGGGCTCGGAGATCCAAGCCGACGTGGCCCCTGCCTCGACGTCTCCACCTGACCACCACCGCCACGCCTGCGTCGCTGCATTCCCCCGTTGCTGCTGCGCCGCCGCCGTAGTCGGCGAGTACACCTCCGCTGTCGCCATGGCCTCCGGCAACGGGCTGCCGCACCACGTGGAGCTAGGCGTGCGGAAGGGGAGGAGGAGCTGCGCCGAGCGCTAGAGGGGGCGGTGCCCTGTGCTGCAGAAGGAAAGGGGAGGAGCTGCGCCAAGCGCTGGAGGGGGCGGCGCCCTGTGCTACCGAGGGAAAGGGGAGGTGACAAAGTGGTGGCCAGGTAAAAAAGGGGGGGGAAAGGAGGGAGTGGCGGCTAGGTTACGGCAAAGGGGAAATAAAAACAACAGGGCCGCTAGGGTTTCACCTCAATCTGATCCCCCTTAATGCTGGACAGCCCCTCCACATGGGCCACAAGGCCGTGGGCCGAAGGCCCAGGTTTCTTTCCAAACCCAAAATTTAAAATATTCAACTAAATAATTCTATTAATTTTGTCTCTAAATCATTTAATTCTCTATTGTCTTAACGGCATATCACATTCTACCCCCCTTAAACAGAATTTGACCTCGAATTCTATTCTCGTCACCCTACCTAAAAGAACATCTACAACTAAAGTTAAACAATATATTCTCATCGCAACTACGAAACGGCAACTTTACACCAAAAGGGCCAAACTCAAAAGCGAAGGTTTATCATGAAATCCCTTCCGCTTTCCAAGCAGGTGGTTTACAAATAAACACCACGTAAGCCGAAAGAACAACCGTTCAAAACACCAAATCAAATACTTTCTTTCTTCTTTCTGAACTGATAAGGACCCTACAAGCCAACAAAAAGCCAAGCCCGAATTGCGAAAGACATCCGTCAACAACACAAAGCTCAAACAAGAATCAAGAAAACTCTTCACTACCCGTGGAAACACTCACTTTCTCAGTTTCTCTTTTAGGAATAAAATTCATCTCAAACCTTGGAATTCGAATTCATCACACACTACAAGAGTTCAAATCTCTTAAATTAGCATCCTCAAAGTTATGTTCAATCCAAAATACATCATCCGCACCTTTGTGGAAAGGCTCTATTGATCCCACCGAAACACTCTAGACAACTCCTTCTACTGAGGACATTAATTCGACAGGTGGCACCCAATGCACCTCAAAATAGATCTCACGCATCACATCAATCTCCAACTTTCAAGAATAACAACTCAGAATCCTTAGTACACACGCTCAGGTACTACATCAAAAGGGTTCTATCAATGATCATTCCACTGCTCAGGAAGGCGCTATTATTCTATTTTCTCTACACACAATCATTGGGCGATCAAAGGTCTAGCTAAAAAAAATACAAAGCTCAAATTTAACCTCTAAGAGTTCTACAATGAGCTTCTCTTATAACAGAAAGAGGAATCGTCGAATTAAATCTCTAACATTCCCACAAGTCCAACATACTCACCAATGACATCATCAGGAATCACCCACACAATCTCGCAATACAATCCAATTGCGTTACTCTATAAAATTGAGCAAGGTTTCCATACCTTCGATAAATCCCAACATTTCAACATGAACTGAGGTTCTGGGATTACATTTTACCACAGGTTCTACTTAGTCATATCATTAATCAATTCTACTTCAACGACAATCATTCCATTTGAATCAATTTTTCTCCAAGAGGTACAGGTCAAAACCAATTCATCTTCTACAACTCCTCCAATAGCTTGGTACCAAAATCTCACCACTACCATTACTTGGCTACCAACAAGCAGTTGCCAGCTTACGCTCAACAAAATCTTTGCAACACAAATCGGTTGATCCTTTCTCAAAAGGAAGAGACGAACAAGAACAATTTTCGGCACACAGGAAAACATTGCTCCTCACGGTGAGCACGAGACCAAAAGAAATATTCCAATAACGATGATCTTGGAAAAACAAAACTGGGATCACGGGTGAGGGCACACACCCCTCAAAAGAGAATAGCAAATATCAACCAATAAGAAAATGACATTGCGATTGAAACTCGACAACTCTTGTGCGGAAAGAGCAGAAAGTTTAGGCACAACTCAAATAACCACAAGTTATGAGACTTGACTCAAATTCTCAAATACTCCTTCTGCACTCTTTCCTTTAACACTGAAATTAACCCTTTTAGTCACTTTGCCACAACGAAAAGATAAGTTCTCTAGTCAAAACCTCAAGAACCACTTAAGAACCAATAAAATTCTTCGACACGTCATTTTGCTCGGAACAGTTCAACTTCCACATAAATCATGAGATCCAAATAATCTCGGTCGCAAAACTCGAAACATTTTCATTTACGGGAAATCACGAAAAGCAAGTAGACCATTGCATTAATCATGTGTATAAATATGAGGTCAATTCTATTTGCAATCACATAACCATTTATAAACATAGGTTCAACAATTCACCTTATGCTTAGAAATCAGTTCAAAACATGATTAATTATTTACTAACATAAAGTCTATAAAACAAGGTTTCATGAATCGATACACCAACATCCATCTAGCCCCTTATACAGCTTTCAACAATTTTAGCATGTCAGGAATTATGTAAGTCTAGCATTTAGGTAAGATCATCAAATAGATGTTTACAACATAGATTCAGATCGATATTCACTCTCCTTAGTAACCCTGTTCATTCTAATTAGGAATTAATATATTCTAAATCACATATCGTCATGCAATCAATACAAGGCAACAATAAATTAACCGGCTACGCTACCGAGGACATCAGTTAAGATTAATGGCGCATCATGCCAAAAACCCACCTTGGTGTCAAAAACATTATCAATTATCTTCTTTACTTACAGTTTCTCACTTAACACCCCAAAAACTTTGTAAAGAGTTTTGACACTTTCTGTTTCAAAGAAAAAGTTCTAAACTCCAACACTCCAGCTACTCCAAAAGAAATAAGTATAGTCAAAACTTTCTTCAATGGAGTTCATAAAAGATAGTCTCCATTATCCAAAAATACCAAACGAATCACCGGATCACATTTTTCAACAAAAAAAGGTAGGTCCTTCAAGAAAAGAACATTCTCACAGATCAACTACGTTTATAATCAACAAAACAACTCGTCAGTCAGAGGAGGCCAAAGTTTTGCTTCCAGAAAGCCAACAAAGACCGATGAACTCCACTCAACTGCAATGAACCATTAAACCAAGAAAACCCATCCACAGCATCTAAACAAGATTAACCATCCCAAACTCAAAGAAGACAAAAATCCTCCCTAAGAGTCTCATACCCCGAAAGGTGGTGCAACCTAGTAACCCAGGACTACAACCACGAACTGGACCTCTCGTCATCTACCATTATAACATATAGTAACCATATAGGCATATCATAAGTATTCATAGTTATTTCATAACAGCAATGCTCAAAGCGACATAACGAAAACGTAAATACAATGCTTGACCCATTCCCATCTTATTGTGCACAGTGTGTCAATTTAATATTTCGACTACCATGGATCTAAAGCCCGCTCTGATACCAACTGTAACACCCTAGCTACGCGGAAGCCAAGATGTTACCAAAAAGGCTAACGTACAACAGCAATATAGAATAATTTCAACCATTTTTCAACCAATAAAGCTTTAACCAAATAGAACTAAGACTTTTCTCTAAAATCCGGCAGAACCTCCCTTGTATAGATGGCTATACCGGAGGTTCAAATAATTTAATATAGCATCATTCAACAATCAAATTATCCAATTTGACGAATCATCAAAGGACATCTAGGATAAGTAAACAACTATAGCATAATCAAAAGGGCATCCAAAATCTTCTAATCAACCCTATTACAAAATTATTGAGACTCTGCTGAACCAATTAATTTCATCAACTTAATAAACCGTCAACCAAACATTCTAATCCATCACGAGAATTAAACGAACTCAATCAACAAATGAATAAGAACATAAATAGGTCATCCATGACCACAATTAAAACATCCACCACGAAAGATGACCACAAAACTGAAACTAAACCAATTATCAATAGTATGAATTTGTGGGTAATTGGCTCAGGTTATTCAGTGTGAGTTGTGTTTATGTGACGTGCACCAAGTCTACCCCTTCCCAAGCATGTCGCTGCCTTGAGAGGTACATAGCAAGCACAACACAGCAAGTGTGAGTCCACGACTCAGCAAAGTGTAATAGCAAATCAACAATAGCATCATACATAGTCAAAGGGAATAAACAATTCCATCATGAAGAACAACATGATATACCACAAACCCATCTATTATGATAGCATCATAAGCAGTCAAAGGGGATAAACAATCCCATCGTGAATAACAGCATTATATACCACCATCCATCTCTTATGACAGCATCTTAAGTAGTCAAAGGAATTAACAATTCCATCAGGAGCAACATTATAGGTTAAATAACCAAATCCACATCTTATGCAGAAATGGAATGAGTATGTCATGAATGCATTTCTTCACTTCTTAGCAATTACCGGTAATACCGAGTAGGGTATCCGTCGATACCTACTCACGGCCTGTGCCCTCTAAGCACAGGGATCCAAAGCCCACACTCTAAGTCATGTAACAGTTCTCACCGACCTCACTGGATTAGTTACATGACTTTCCACGGGTGTGGGGAACAAAGCCCGTCCAATGCATGATGGGGACCTAACGCCCATCCAATGCCCGACGGGGACCTCAAGGAAACAACCCCTTGGTTACCACGTAGTCAAAGGTTCAGAAATGAATGACATGATGCAAAATTTAAAGCACGATACCAACACATCATTGTCATCATTAACAAGGTTGTCTCATTACTCATCTTGTCCCATCATTATTGCCATCAATCATGAAATCATTACCATGTAAACATCATCATTTAAACATTGCCATGTAAGCATCCTCATGTAAACACTACCATGTAAGTGTCATCAGATAAGCATTAACGGGTACCGTCATGTAAACATTTCCTAGTAGTAAGCATCAACATTAAACTATGGCATTCAAGCTCATCAACATTTGCAAGCAGCAATCATCATCAGTCAACTATGGCATTTAACAAATATGAAATATAATCACTCAATAATGCTAATTGCACTTGCCTCAACCGTGAGACAGAAGACAAATGGTGGAATGCTCTAGCACCGGGGTTCACCTTCACCTGAGTGTTAGCCACAGCCGAACCACCACCATCACCACCATCGTTCCCCTCATGCATAAGCAACTAGCAACCCACGTACCACCACCATCAAACATGTGCATCAACCAAGCATCAATCAGCACAAGTAAAAGGTTTTGGTGGGTCCACAATGTGAAGATACAATGATTTAGTAACTTGACTACTAATATACTATGTTGAATGCATTTAGACTTGTACCTACCACTACTCCAGAATAGTTCACATTAGTAGACTAAAACATGTCACAAGTAAAGATACACAGATGTGAGTGACTTGGAACCATTTATATACAACAAAAGTACAAATCAGGGTCACCCTGAGACCAAATCCGATGGTCCAGAACACACCAAATAAGATGATCCGCATGGTTTATAATAGCAAAATGTTCTCCCAATGTAAGGTGCGGAGAAAACGAGTATCCAAGAAGTGCATAACCGTGTTCGTCTCTTACACAAGAATCCGTAGGTATCGGACCAAGCTCTAAGCTACTGTTGAATTTCACGAGTCACACTATGTATACAAATGAGCAGAAATCTCCACTATCCTACAATTAAGTAAATTAGACTCTACCGTACTCACATGAACCAATCCATATCATAATAGAATAAAATCTACTGATGGCAACATATTATCCACATATCGAAAGCGAAGGCATCAGACACTACAGACAGGTCATCTTACTTGATGCCAAGATCAATGTGCTCCTCGACACCAAACCCAAAGCGGTGTCTCTCGAAGTTCCTTCGCAGCAGCTCGTACTCCCTCACCCTCATCCCACTCTCCAAAAATGTCACCTTGTTCTCACAACAAATGACAACAAAATGCCTTCCTCTTGTAGATGGCGCAGAGCACCGACAATGATGATTGTTGATTGATCATAGCTTGGAGCCTCAAAGAAGAAGAGAGCAATTGTACAAATGTTGCCAAAATCGGACATCGTCATCATAAAAGGAAACCTGCTTTACACTTCCCTCTTGGATGGCCCTAGGAGATCCAGGAAACCATTCAGTATCTTTCATGAGTACTTCTACAACAAAATTGTCGACAACAAAGTGGGTCAGTCCTCTGTATCTGATCATTACAGGAAAGATCAACACATCCCCATTAGATGACTCAGTACCAACCTCGCCGTCACAAATTGTCAAGTTGGTGCTCTTCTTCAGGTTGGGCTTTCGGGCCCTGATGGCGGCGACGAGGAGGCGGGGGAGGCGGTCGAACTTGGCAGCCTCGACGTGGGACGGCCACACCTCGGGGCCCTTGTAGAAGAGGAACTCGTGGCGCTCGTGGAATTGCATCATCCCAGCCAGCTTCTCCTTCCCGAGCTCCGCCATTGAAGCGGACTCGTGTTCAGATCGGGCGCCATGGGAGAGCCGCGTCTGGCGTATCTGGGCCCGCTGCCGCAAGGAGGGCGTCGCCGGCAGTGGGGAAGGAGCAGGAAGGGTTGGCCATGAGGAGGGGGAAGAGGATGCCTTGGCAGCGCTGCAGTTAGTCAAGGGCTCGGAGATCCAAGCCGACGTGGCCCCTGCCCTGACATCTCCACCCAACCACCGCCGCCACGCCTGCGTCGCTGCCTTCCCCCGTTGCTACTGCGCCGCCGCCGTAGTCGGCGAGTATGCCTCCGCTGCCGCCATGGCCTCCGGCAACGGGCTGCCGCACCACGTGGAGCTGGGCGTGCGGAAGGGGAGGAGGAGCTGCGCCGAGCGCTGGAGGGGGCGGTGCCCTATGCTGTAGAGGGAAAGGGGAGGAGCTGCGCCAAGCGCTGGAGGGAGCGGCGCCCTGTGCTACTGAGGGAAAGGGGAGGTGACAAAGTGGCGACCAGGTAAAAAAGGGGGGAAGGAGGGAGTGGCGGCGGCTCATTGGGGGTGGAGGGGTGTGGCGGCTAGGTTAGGGCAAAGGGGAAATAAAAACAACAGGGCCGCTAGGGTTTCACCTCAATCTGATCCCCCTTAATGCTGGACAGCCCCTCCACATGGGCCATAAGGCCGTGGGCCGAAGGCCCAGGTTTCTTTCCAAACCCAAAATTTCAAATATTCAACTAAATAATTCTATTAATTTTGTCTCTAAATCATTTAATTCTCTATTGTCTTAACGGGATATCACATTGAGGGCACAGGCCTTGAGTATGTATTGGATCCCCGTCATGCATTGGACGGGCTTTGGTCCCCACACCCGTGGAAAGTCATGTAACTAATCCGGTGAGGTCGGTGAGAACTGTTACATGACTTGGAGTGTGGGCTTTTGTTCCCTGTGCCTAGAGGGCACAGGCTTTGAGTAGGTATCGACGGATTCCCTACTCGGCATTACCGGTAATTGCTAAAAAGTGAAGAGATGCATTCATGACATATTCATTGCATTTCTGCATAAGATGTGGATTTGGTTGTATAGCCTATAATGTTGTTGTTCCTAATGGAATTGTTTAATTCCTTTGACTACTTATGATGCTGTCATAAGAGGTGGATGGTGCTATATAATGTTGTTATTCATGATGGAATTGTTTATTCCCTTTGACTATTTATGTTGCTATTGTTTGACTTGCTATTGCACTTTGCTGAGTCGTGGACTCACACTTACTGTGTTGTGCTTGCTAGGTACCCCTCGAGGTAGCGACATGCATGGGAAGGGGTAGACTTGATGCACGTCACAAAATGACTAATCACAATGAATAATCGAGTCCATTTAGCCACAATTCCTATTCTTGATAATTGCTCTAGGTTCAGATTGTGACCATCCTTCGTGGTGGTTGTTTTAGTTGTGGTCATGGATGATCCATTTATGTTCTTATTCATTCATTGATTGTGTTCATTCAATTCTCGTGATGGATTAGGATGTTTGGTTGATGGTTTATTGAGTTGTTGAAATTAATTGGTTCAGTAGATTCTCAATAATCTGTAATAGGGTTGATTAGAAGATTATGGATGCCCTTTTGATTATGCAATAGTTGTTTAGCTTATCCTGGATGTCCTTTGATGATTCGTTAAATTGGATGATTTGATTGTTGAATGATGCTATATTAAATCGCTTTGAACCTCCCAGATGGCCTTCTATACAAAGGAGGTTCTGCCGGATTTTAGGGAAATGTCTTAGTTCTATTTGGTTAAAATATTATTGTTTGAAAAATGGTTAAAATTATTCTGTATTGCTGTTGTACATTAGTCTTTTAGGTAATATCCTAGCTTCTGCATAGCTAGGGTGTTACACCATCTAGTGGGCCAAGAGGGGAGGCACCCCCCTTTCCCCTAAACCCTAGCCGCCCCTTTCTCCCCCTCTTTTCCTTCTTGGCCGCCAGCCTCTCCCTCTTTCTCCACTAGGCCGCTACCCTCTCCCCTAGTCCCTTGTGCCTCCATCTCCCTCCCAACCGAGTTCTCCTACTGCTTCACCTCCCCGCGCTGCTGTCCTCCCGAGCCATCACTTCCTGCTGATTGTGGCTGGCCGTGGGAAGGAGGGGAAGGAAGAGAGGAGAAGAAGAGGAGAGGAGCGCCTCACGGGCATCTCAGCGGGCACACGTGTATTTTAGGGTAACGATCATCTCCTTGCTGTTTGGATCATGCTGTCGATTAGAGAATTGTTGAACTGCTGCGATTGGAATCAGCAATCTGTGCCCTGTTTGTTCGTCAGTTTCATCTAGTTAAAGGCAGAATTCGAGGTTAGGGTCTCCTAGAGAATTGTGGGGATTATCTGCAGGTTTCTTTAGGTTCTGATATCTCCTAATTCGGAGTTGTAGTTTGGGAGATATGTTAGTTTCTTTACTGCTGTCCAGAAATCCTAATGAAATACAACACTCGTTTTGTTTAATAAATAAGGTTTTGTTAATGGCCGATTCAGGGAGGTCTCTCAACACGACTTTCTTAGGTAATTCCCTTACCTTTCCAGACTGTTAAAGATCATGAATTTTGCTTCTGCCATTTGAAATATATAGATTTTCTTGTACTACTGTTCATTCTGTCTGTCAGATTCTGACTTTAGGTTTTCAACTGTATATTAGATTCAGATAATGGTAGAATTAGAGGATCTCGCCAACTAAGTTATCGTATATAATTTTGTTATCATCAAGAGAATCTAAGAATGCATTTTTATGATTTACAGAGCGAAAGTTATGTAATTTATTAGGCCACTGTCTAGTTGTAGTTTCCTGCTAGTTTGTCGTCTGATTTGAGTAGATCAAATAATTAAACCTTGGGTTTTGGGAGGGCATTTGAAAGAATTGTGAATAGCGCCATGTTACCATGTCGATCTTATTTTGAGTAACTTGATTGTTGTAGGAGTGGCTTCAGGGTTAGTGGCACCTTTCTTGCCTCCTAACACGCTGCAACGCGAAAGACAAGTATAATTTGAGTTGTCTTCACTGTTTATTTTGTTCAAAGTGATTGATGCTTATGAAATGGCTAAATTCTATGAATTGTGAATAATTGCAGTATTACTTGTTTCCTATCATAGTTGTTATCCCATGCTTCGTTGAGAGTGTGTTTTCATTATAATGTCTTCATTCATTGATTCAGGATTCACTCACAAGAGTGGGTAATGAAGTCCAATCATTCTAATATGGGCAAATAAGACCCATCATTCCTATATAGGCAAATTGGATCCCCGTTTGAAAGATTCTTTATATGGGCATTGGATCCTCGCATTTTGGATAATGCGGGCCTGAGTGAACACCGACGGGTGTTCATTGGCTATACCGGTATACGCAGAAGAGAAGAGCATGCATTTTCATATTTGCATAAGATTCCTGTCATTTTACTTATGTATTCGAATAATGGGAATGGCATGTATTTGATCTAGTGCTTTTTGTATAATTCAGTTGTATTTGCTGAGTCGCGGACTCACTCTTGCTAGTTTTATTTGTTTTAGGTAAACTCTGAGGACGACATGCTTTGGGAGGGAGTAGTCACATAAAGGAACTCAGTCATTTCACATCTTTGATAATAATTATGCGACTACCTTTCAGTTGAGAGTTTTGGACTAAAATAAATGGTGACATGATGATCGATGTTGTCCATCGTTATGTTTGGTTGCTCTAGTTAATGATTTATATTCATCAGATATATTCTTGATAGTTTTTCTCTTGAATGAATTATTATGATCGGTCATTTAGAGTTTCGTTATGTTGCTGAAATTTAGATCATTTATTAGAATAGTTCTCTTGTGCATTGAAGTCTAATTGTCAGTAAGTGTTAATGTGTTGGAAATAAATTGTATTGTGGTTTTATGTTAGAGGTTTAGGTAACATCTTGGCTTTCGCATAGCCAGGGTGTTACAAAATCCGAAAGCAGTATATGGGAGTTAGAATAAAAAGGAGGTTGCCGTCAGTTTCCCCGAAGTTCAGTAGGTTTCCCATATCAACTCAAGTCGGTCGGCCCCTTGATCACCAAGATACCCAGAGCAACTAGAGTTAATCGGCACCTTCCGCTTCTGTAGGTTTCATCCCCGACAGTTTAAAATCTCAACACCCACATTTCCCAAACTAACACAACCCTAATAAAATCCCACAATGCATCTCTTTATAAGCCATATCCTTAGCCAGAGCATCACAGGGTCTCACTAGCAACACCACAAAGCTCTAGTCACGAGCCTAGCCAAAGCAATTCCTTACTCCAAAGCCAACACAAGCATTTCTAGCTTTCAGTTCACAGTGGGGGCAAAAGGGATAGGATCTTTGTAAACAGGAATAGGATCGTGTAATAAGGGAATGCACAGTGCAGTTGATAAGGGCAGCCGAAGCTTTTCCCCTAGATAAAGCTCCCATCTCCTCACCGCTTCCCTCAAAGCCACATCCAAAGCAAGCACTATCCCTCTTCTTCTCAGCTGAAGGCAAGTAAGGAAACCCAAGGCCAGCTCAGCATTTTCACTGTCACAGCTTGCAAGCCACCCACAGCAAAAGGAGAAGAGGAGAGCACCAGCACGGGGCCGACAGTGCTATCCTCTTCCCCACCCCAAATCCCAACAAGAGGTAACCCCAGATACACCTTAGTATGCACTACACATGCACAAAGAGCATCTCACAGTAGTAGCATCATAGCTCTCATTGTTTCATCAGAGAGCATTATGGGGGAGGGAGTAGAAATAGGGATTAAGTGGGGAGTATTACCTCAGTATCGCGGTGAATCAATACCATCAATGGCACCCATCTCCATCATAGTACTCATGCATGAGCATCTATTATCACAAATCAAAATCATCAAAACATCAAAAGATAAATCATGATCAGCATAAAACAAAATCAGTTGTAGCAGAAAAGGGAAGGAGGGGAGCTAGAGGAGGTTGAGGGCACAAGCGTAGGCGGCACCGGGTGAGCCGAGGGCAAGCGGCGCTGAGCGAGTCGGGCCAGTGCTGGTAGCAGGAGGAGGCGCGGGCACAAGTGGCACCATGGGGTCGAGCCGGGGAAAGGGCCAGGAAAAGGAGGACCCAGAGGGAGAGCCGAGTGACAGCGCTGGCCACCAGGTTGCACCGGGGAGGCCAAGGGAAGGCTAGAGGTGGTGGCGGCGCTAGGAGCCGAAGGCCAATCACGGGCCAATCCAGTGGAGGCCGAGCCGGGCCGCTAGAGGCGCAACGCGCGTGTAAGCACGACAAACTGGCGGGAGGGAACCAATCGCGAGGCGGCGCAAGTCGACGGGCCGGCAGTGGCCAGAGGCCAATCCACTGGTCTAGGACGAGCGGCAGCGTTGCCCACCTGGCCGCACTGGGAGGGGAGACGACGAGGGCGCATCCGGAGCCGGGCCATCTAGTCGGGCCAGGGGAGGCCACGCTGACAAGGCAGCATAGCGGGCCAGGGGAGAACCAGGGAACCAGTGGTGGGCGCAGTAGTGGAGGTGGCGGCGGCACGTCGAGCCGAGCATAGGGCGTAGGGGCCCGGTGGCACCAAGGGACTGAAATGGGCGGCGGCGCCAAAGATTGGAGGGAGAGAGTGAGATGAGGAAATAAGAAGTGGATTGGGGGAGAAGGTGATGCAGGCAGGGTGCTCAATCTTTCGGTGAGATTGATAGTTATCGATTTTGGTGGAGGTGACTCTCACGATCCGACTACAACCGTACGACGACGCTTGCACCATAGCAATCGTTGAAGCACCTCCGAGATATTATTGACCTTGCTGGAAGCGCGATCAACCTGAACACGAGGTTCAATTCCTGCAAGCAATCGAAGAATTAGCAAGAATAAGATGTAGGCAATATGATATTGCGAATAACATTGTAGTGTAGATGGTATTGAAAAACAAAGGTGGGATCTCAAAGGCTGTCTTGATAGGTAGTCATCCGACACAACTGAAGAATAGAAGTTTGCACAATGGCTAAACCTAAACGAAATTTGCATTCTAGCAAAGGGAGGTGGTGGCTCCTATATGGGGAGACGACTAGGGGCGGTGGCCAGGGAATGGACACACGCCCCTAGGGTTACAAGGCCCATGGGCCCAAGTGGAGGTGGCGTAGCACCCTTTTGACTCGGGCTCAGAAATAGATACGAACGTTTTTTTATGATTGTAGCCATCTCAGATGGAATTTGAATATGATGTTGGATCCGATGGAAAGTAGACTTGATAAGCTTTCCATGAAGTCCAAGAATGTCCCAAACAGAGTCCGTATAAAGAAGTTACGTCCATTCAACCTTAGTACTGTCGCAGCAGTCCGAATCCGAATTCAAAACGAGCCCAACTCGAACTCTTACTTGACTCGGACCCAAAGTGGCGTAGTGATCTCCATTATGCCTTCTATGCATGTCCATGACTCCACATGTATAACACCCCAGCCCAACATGAGCTTGGAATGTCACTAAAAAAATAGAGTAACAATTTAAAACTAAGACATTTTACTAAATTTCGGCAGAACCTCCTTTGTATAGTTAACCATACCGGAGGCTCGAACAGATATTAACAACCATAATCAATAATCCAGACATCTAATTTAAAACGTCATCAATAATACATTCATAATTCGCTAATCAATCCTATTACAAATCATCAAGAGCATAGAACATAACCAATAGTAATTCTCTAAGCAGTTTGCTCAATTATTAATTCATAACCCAAATTTCATATGTCATGAATGGTTCGTGGAGGTGTGCATCAGATCTTATGACTATCCCCTCCCATGCATGATGTTCGCATAAGAGGTACCTAAAAATACAAACAATAGCAAGAGTGAGTCTAAGACTCAGCAAAATACAACTAATAAGACAATAGCATACACAACTATAATCATCATCATCCAACCACAATTCTTTACAATAAACCAGTCCACATGCTCATGCAATGCAAATGCACAGATGCATCTTTTCTTTTCTCTTTGCATATACCGGTAATGCGGAGTATGCATTCGTCGATGCATACCCATGCCTGTGCCTTCTAGCACAGGTACCATAAGCCTATACACCACGAGTGTGGGGACCACAAGCCCGTATAACACATGATAGGACCTCAAAATCAATGCTTGGTCACCATGTGACCAAGCCTCAAAGATGTTAACATGATGCATATGAATCAATTCTTTTATCCAACACAAACATGTATTAGCTAGCAGCAACATACATGAATAAAGCGCATACTCATACTTCTAGCACTCATGAACAGCGACATACACATCATTCTAGCATCCATGAGTAGAGAATATACACATAATACCAGCAAACATGAGCAATCACTCTTAATTACTCTATCACTAATTGTACTTGCCTCAATCGTACAAAGATGGAAGACGTGAAGAGGGTGCTGCCCCCGGAATCAAACCCCCACCTGAATAATTTAAAAAAAACACTCTAAGGTAACAATTCTAGTCCAAACATTGCTAGAAACAAATATGTAACTCGCTACGCTCCCTAGCACAACCCAAAACTCCAAATCCCATGACATCGATCTATCCCCTCAAGAGACAGTCGTCTTCTAAAATTCATAAATTTTTGTCTAGAAATCCAAAAGGGGTGTTCTTTGATTCTATGGAAAGCTTATTAAAGTATCTACATAAACCTAGTTGGTGAGCTTTCTAGATTCAGCCATCTTATATCCTTACCAAACAGATTAATAGAACAACTAAATCTCGTCAGGGGTTCTGGACAATGAGACTAAAACTCATGTATCTTTCAGTACAATTATCTAAAATTTATATTCTCTAGCTTTCTGGGAACCTTATAAAAAAACCTACAACATTCGTTTTGGTGAGATATTCCAAATAGTTCATTAACTATTCGCTAATGACCGATTAACACTAACTGCCAGAATTATGACATAACCATAGAACAACAATGCTACAAAAAATCATATCTCCTAATCCGCTCATCTAAATGACGTGATCCAGGACTATATGGAAAGCTAGCGATGTCACCCACAACTCTCTAGGAGAAGGCCAGGTCAGAATCCGCAATTATCATCCTCAAATCTATCAGCCACTACAGACTGCCCTAAACCGATCTAATACCGACATTGCCTAAATACAAGAATACACTACTGTTCGAATGTGATAAGGGGTTACCCTTGGAGAACCACTAATGAACGTCGAAACCATCCCATGATCCCTCTCCTTCCTTTCTTCATTTTTCTCTTCCTTCCTCTCCTTCTCCTTCTTCTTTCTCTTCCTTCCTTGCTGGCCTTCCCTGGTGACCCTCCTCGGCAACAAATATGCAGCAGCAGCAGTTTACAAAGAATCCTCATGCACTGATTTCTGTCTCTCGGCTGCATGCACTGATCTCTCTCTCTCTCTCTCTCTCTCTCTCTCTCTCTCTCGGCTGCTAGCACACAACACCCAAGCAAAAATCTGCTGGCAGCACACACATGCATTAAGGCACACGCATGTAGCAGTAGAAGAAGAAGATGCATGTTAGACGAAGGTAGAGGGTCAAGGTCTTGTTGGCGTGGCTTTAAACAGGAAGGTGGCGGCTGCTGGTTAGGGAGAAGGGGAGGGGCGCAAGGGGAAGGGAGGAGCTAGGGTTTGGTGTCCCCCTTTTAAGCCTGTTCTCACTTGGGCCAAATTGCTATGGGCCAAAGGCCCGGGTTCTAATACTCCACCTAAATTCTGAATTCTTCCTTTCTATTTCTATTTAATTTTCATACTAATCACTTATTTGTTTTATTTTTTAAATGGGGTATTACATTCTACCCCCCTTAACAGAATTCGACCCCGAATTCTAAACGTCGTTTTAGAAAAAGAACAACTGCCTCTAAAACGAAACAACAATTAACACATACCAGTCGCGAACAAGTCCCCATTTTTTTGCTCACGCATGCGAGAGTCCAGCTCCCAAGTCACTTCTCGCCCACACGGATGCGCCCATGGCACCTCAATGGATACCAACGTCTTATGCCTCAACACTCGTTCCGACCTCTCCAGTATACATACCGAACGAGACTCGGCCGTGAGATCTTACTTGCTGGTCAATGGCTCTAATGAAACCTCAAACTCGAATTTCCCAGGTACTCACTCAACACCAGAACATACCAGACGTTGCGTACCCCGCGTATGGACCCGAGACGGTCATAGCGATACGCCAACTTCTTAATCCCCGCAACTGGCGAAAACAAACCAGTATACCTTGCACCAACTCTCCTTTGATACTAAAGCACACAACATGCACAACACACACGGAACTCTTGTCCCACTCCTCAATCGATTTCTTCATCTAACAAGAAGCACCTCCTTTAACCAGGAACACACAACATAACTCGCTTCAAACAACTCTTTTATAACCAAAACCCAATTGGAATTAACGGATTTTCATCGCAACCACGAAATGGCAACTTCACACTAAAAGGGTCAAATTCAAAAGCGAAGATCCATCATGAAATCCCTTCTGCTTTCTAAATAGGTAGTTTACAAATAAACACCACATAAGCCAAAAAAGAAACCACTCAAATACCCAAATCAAATACTTCCTTTATTCTTCTTGAACCGGAAAAAACCACCTTGCCAACATAAAGTCAACTCAAATTGTACATGATCTCCGTCATAAAAACCCAACTCAAACAAGAACCAATAAAGCACTTCTCTACTCGAGAAAACATTCTTTTCTCATATATTCTTTTAAGAAATAAACCCTTTCCTAATCATGGGTTCTCAAAGCATCACACTAACTCCTTCTAATTAACCGACAATCCCAAAATGATACTCAAACTGACAGAGCAACCACACTTATTTAGAGGGACTCTACTAATCCACAAAAGGACTCTCTAGTCCACTCCTATACCAAAGGAATTATTTGACAAATGGTTCCCAACACCTCAATAAAGATTTTGGTCACCCACAACCACATCACCTCATTCTGTTAAGGAATCAACTTGAAATTCTCAGCACACATGCTCATTTACTATACCCAAAGGATTCTATCAATGATCAAAACACTATTTGGAATCCACTTTTGTTCTTCTACTTCTACACATAATATTGGGCCTCCAAGTTCCTAGCATAAAAATGCAAAGCCCAAATTCAACCTCCAAGTCTCCTACAATGAATTTTCTAGTATAATTGATAGGAAATCCTCAAATTTAGTTTTTTTTCTAAAATTCCACACAACTCAAAAAATAACATCAGTCATTAATATCAACATTCCTCACTAATCAAGTAGCCACCTAAGGCGATTCACTTCACCAATCTTGGACCTTCACTAAACCACACCATTCAAATTCACCTACACGACCACAATATACCCATTCACTATACCCTAACTAATTGACCAAGATTCAATATACACAATCACTAATGTCAATAAATAAATATATTCTTGACCAAATTATCCTTAGAGACAATCTAACTCCCAGAGGGTTACTCACTGAGGCCAAGTCATACTTGACAATAACTCAACAATCCTTGCTATTCCATTAATTAACACGATGATTAGATTTCTCCACACTGCTACTCCCATTAAACCACACCATCATAACTCTTCTACACAACCTTAACGAGTACCTAATTACGATACTCTAATAAATTGATCATGATTTCCATACTTTCTAATTCTAATGCTCTGCCAGACTAATCAAAAGATCTTGGACCACATCTCGCTATAGGTTCTACTAGTTGCGACAACGTAATCAGTTAGCTTTAGAGACAAACATTCTATTCAAATCAAATCCTTTCCAAGGATTATTCTAATAAATCGATTTATTACTCAATACCTCTCAAATAACTTGACACCTAAAGGCTCACAAAATCATCTACTAGACCACCACTATCTAGTTGCCATTATACGTCCGAAAAGACTTTGCAATGCAAATCGGTTAACCCTTTCTTAGAAGAAGAGGTAAATAGAAATAAATTTTAGCACATAGAAAAACATTACCCCTTATAGTGGATACAAGATCAAGGGAAATAGTCAAATATCAATGATCTCAGAAAACAAAAGATGAGATCTTAGATGAGGGCATACGTCCCACAAGCAGAGAATATCAAACCTCAAACGAGAGTAAAACATTGCTTTTGAAATTCGGGAAACTCCTATGGGCAAAACAGGAAGTTTAGGCAAACTTCAATAAACTACAAGTTACAAAACTTGACTTCAATCTCAAATGCTTCTAGTTCACTCTTTCCTTTAACAAAGAAAGCAACTTTATTTGATTACAGCATCAGCATGCCAACTCCAATAAGAAGAGATTTGAAGACCACAACACATGAATCACTTAATGACCAATAGAACTTTCCAACACATCATTATGCTCGAACCAATTTTAGCTACCACATAAATCTTGAACTTCAAAAGATCACGAATTCAAAACTCAAAACATTTCATCTAAACAGTATCACAGAAGACAATCAAATTACTTTCTCTATAAAAGAATCAACATCATTCTCACATTACTAATAATTTTAATAACCTCAATATCATACATTCTTATTGAGAATCATCAAACCTTATTACCCCACCCTAAAACTTTCCAAAAGAAACACAATATATTACTTCATAATTTTTCTATTATCTCAATAAAACTTCATCAACTACTTAATCTAGGAAAAACCTATTACACAAGCCACAAGGTTGAAACAAATCTCTTTTAACAAGATCATGCTATCAAATAATAATTTTGCAAGGCACGCTATCAGAGACCACTTATTCATTCATCCACTCAACCATTAGTGTTGCTCAACACCCACTTCAACTATCATTGACAATTGAAAATTGTATTTATCACGTATGCAAATAGGGTCCTACTTCTATTTGTAGTCACATAACCATTTATAAACACAAAGTCAACGTTCCATTTTATGCTCAGAGTTTAGGGCAAAATATAATTAAAGATTTAATAACATCATCTCTTATAAAATAAGGTTACACAAGGCACTATCTCAACATTCATCTAATCCGATTTACATGTTTCAATCTAGCAATTATGTATGATCATCAAGTACTCAATTTATGAAAATTTCCAGATTAATATCCTCTAAGGAAACATTCAAACACATCCTTGACATAACCATCACTAATGGGTAGACTAATCCATTGGGATCCATTACTCCAAATTATCCAATAAATTTACCAAATTCCACAATCTTAATGATCATACCAAATCATGAATAACTCACACATCTTAATAAATCTCGGATTCCTAGAGGTATAAACATACCTTTAATCATAGTTCATCAAGAACTACTAGAAGACAACATCAACTTAATCGATTTCACTTCCAAGGATAATAGTTAAGATTAATCACGTACCATGCCATTGACCCAACTTGGTACCCATACCATATCAATTATCTTCCATGCTTACAACCTCTCACTTAACACAACAAAACATCACAAAAGAGTTTTGACACATTCTTTCCGAAAGAAGAAGCATTGAACTTCATCACTCAAATTAATCTCAAAGAAGTACATGGGCCAAAACTCCACATGATAAAGAACTTGCAAAAGATAATTTCTATTATCCAAAATGCCAAGTGAACAAATGAGTCACGCTTCACACCATGAAGACAAAACTCCCATGAAGGGACCAACCTTGCAAATCAACAATGTTCACAAGTAGCAAAAGTATCTCAATAGTCGGAAAAATAATAATTGTTTCAAAGAACAAATAAAGACCAATTGAAACCTATCAGCTGTATTATAACCACCATTCAAGGAAAGTTCCTCAACCGCAAGAAACTACAACTAGAAAACCAAATACAAACTTAAGGAAGACAAAAACTTCCCCAAATAACTCATATCCAACCTCGGCAACTAAATTACTCGAGAAAAACCATCACTATCCCCATACCACGAACAGTGGTACAACTTGGCCATGCCCATAACCACAACGAATCTCTACTCGTCGACATGCGCTACCCTCACTCATAATAATCATAGAATCATATTATAGGTATATAAGATCATCTCATAGTAGGAATCATCAATACAACATAACGGAAGCGTAAATGCAATGCTTGACCCATCCCATCCTACCGTGCACCACTGTGTCAAGTTTTTAAGTTAATTAACCATTAGCAAATTTTAATTAATCTAGTCACCACAGATCTAAAGCCCACTCTGATACCAATTATAACACCCCAGCCCAACACGAGAATGCCACTAAAAAAGCAAAGTAACAATTTAAAACTAAGACATTTTACTAAATTTTGGCAGAACCTCCTTTGTATAGTTAACCATATTGGAGGCTCGAACATATATTAACAACAATAATCAATAATCCAGACATCCAATTTAAAACGTAATCAATAAGACATTCATAATACGCTAATCAATCCTATTACAAATCATCAAGAGCATAGAACATAACCAAAAGTAATTCTCTATGCAGTTTGCTCAATTACTAATTCATAACCCAAATTTAATATGTCATGAATGGTTCGTGGAGGTGTGCATCAGATCTTATGACTATCCCCTCCCATGCATGGCGTTCACGTAAGAGGTACCTAAAAATATAAACAACAGCAAGAGTGAGTCCAAGACTCAGCAAAGTACAATTAATAAGTCAATAGCGTACACAACTATAATCATCATCATCCAACCACAATTCTTTATAATAAACCAGTCCACATGCTCATGCAATGCAAATGCACAGATGCATCTTTTCTTTTCTCTTTGCACATACCGGTAATGCGGAGTATGCATCCGTCGATGCATACCCATGCCTGTGTATTCTAGCACAGGGACCATAAGCCCACACTCCACGAGTATGGGGACCACAAGCCCATCTAATACATTATGGGGACCTCAAAATCAATGCTTGGTCATGACGTGACCAAGCCTCAAAGATGTTAACATGATGCATATGAATCAATTCTTTTATCCAACACAAACATGTATTAGCTAGCAGCAACATACATGAATAAAGCGCATACTCATACTTCTAGCACTCATGAACAGCGACATACACATCATTCTAGCATCCATGAGTAGAGAATATACACATAATACCAGCAAACATGAGCAATCACTCTTAATTACTCTATCACTAATTGTACTTGCCTCAATCATACAAAGATGGAAGACGTGAAGAGGGTGCTGCCCCCGGAATCAAACCCCCACCTGAATAATTTAAAAAAAACACTCTACGGTAACAATTCTAGTCCAAACATTGCTAGAAACAAATATGTAACTCGCTACGCTCCCTAGCACAACCCAAAACTCCAAATCCCATGACATCGATCTATCCCCTCAAGAGACAGTCGTCTTCTAAAATTCATAAATTTTTGTCTAGAAATCCAAAAGGGGTGTTCTTTGATTCTATGGAAAGCTTATTAAAGTATCTACATAAACCTAGTTGGTGAGCTTTCCAGATTCAGCCATCTTATATCCTTACCAAACAGATTAATAGAACAAGTAAATCTCGTCACGGATTCTGGACAGCGATACTAAAACTCACGTATCTTTCAGTACAATTATCTAAAATTTATGTTCTCTAGCTTTTTGGGAACCTTATAAAAAAACCTACAACATTCGTTTTGGTGAGATATTCCAAATAGTTCATTAACTATTTGCTAATGACCGATTAACATTAATTGCCAAAATTATGACAGAACCACAAAATAGCAACGCTACGAAAAATCATATCTCCTAATCCGCTCATCCAAACAATGTGATTCAAGACTTTACGGAAATTTAGTGATGTCACCCACAACTCTCTAGGAGACAGCTAGGTCAGAATCCGCAATTATCATCCTCAAATCTGTCGGCCACTACAGAAATTGCCTAAATACAAGATTACACTACTATTTGAATGAGATCAGGGGTTACCCTTGGAGAACCACTGATGAACGTCGAAACCATCCCGTGATCCCTCTCCTTCCTTTCTCCCTTCTTCTCTTCCTTCCTCTCCTTCTCCTTGTTCTTTCTCTTCCTTCCTTGCTGGCCTTCCCTAGTGATCCTCCTCGGTAGCAAAAATGCAGTAGCAGCAGCAGTTTACAAAGAATCCTCATGCATTGATTTCTCTCTCTCGGCTGCATGCACTAATTTCTCTCTCTCTCTCTCTCTTGGCTACTAGCAAACAACACCCAAGCAAAAATCTGCTGGCAGCACACACATGCATTAAAGGCACACGCATGCAGCAAGGTAGCAGCAACATGCATGCTGCACGCAAGGCAGAGGGCTGGCAGCGCGCTAGGCAAAAGCCAGCAATAGGGAAGGTGTTGGCTGCTGGTTGGGGAGAAGGAGAGGGGCGCAAGGGGAAGGGAGGAGCTAGGGTTTGGTCTCCCCTTTAATGCCTGTTCTCACTTGGGCCAAAGTGTTATGGGTGTAATATCCTGTTTAATTAAAACAGAATCAGAATTAGAAAAGAGATTTAGAAATAGAAAAAAAATATTGTTAGTGGGCTGCCAGCCCAAGCCCAAGTCGAGGGGAGACCAGACTACTCATTATAGGGGAGAGAGGAGGAGAGGCCGACCCCTAAAAATAAAACCTAACCGCCCGCCAGCATCCCTGCCTTCCTCCTGCCGTATTTCATTCTTTGCGCCGCCCCTCTGCCCCTGCGAAATTCTACCACCTAGCCGCCCGACTGCTTTTCCTTCCTCCCTGCATGCTGCCCTGCTGCCGCACCTGCATGCTGCCCAGCTGTGCGCCCTGCTGCCGCACCTACATGCTTCCCTGTTGCCGCTCGGTGCTCCTGCCGTGAATGCTCAAATCTCCTGTGATCAAACCGAAAAGGTATGCAGTGCATGCAAGTTTGGTTGCTGCACCTACACGTGCATGCATTATTTAATTGGGATACTTAGTGATGCACTAGTATGAATATTTAATTGGAGAGTTAGGGGAGAGAGAGATTAACCAATTGTGTTGCTCACGCGTTTCATTGGATCTAGTAGTACTATTTGATTAATTAATTGGATGGTTAGGCATGGATGGCTAGGAATATTTAATTGCTATGTCTAGTACGCATGGATGGCTATGAATATTTAATTGCTTTGAATATTTAATTAAAGTATGCAGGGAGAGAGATGTCGCATGTATCCAAGATTTTAGTAGCTTAATTAGTGTTAGCTTCTTTTGGCTGCTAGTGCTAGAAAACAATTAGTAGTGTAGATTGCTTTGTTTGCATGCGGTTCAATAATTTGGATTAGTAGGGGGAGAGAGATTAATTAAATAATGCTAATTAGTAGTTAACTAGTTTGGTCGTAGTATTGTATACATGCATGTTTAAATAGAAAAGATGAGACAATAGCTAGTTAGTGCTGCATACTTCATATTTATTTATTTCTCTGGAATATTAAAGGAGAGAGAGGAGTTAGCACATTTTGTTGAAACAGCAAGGGGTGACGGTTCGGTATTGGGGAAGCGTTACAGATTTGGAGGACGTGTAGGAGCAATGTCAATTAACTGTTGTTCTTGTGATGTTGTAGTGTAACGTCCCGTTTCTCCTAGGTTCTTGCCCAGTTTTCAAAATAAAAATAACCATTTGGTTTTGTTGAGAATCCAAAGCTTAACCTAATATTTTGAAAATATGGAGAGTTTAACTTGAATTAATCAAACCTTAACTAAGCTCGTTGTTGGTGCTCTCTACTGGTTGTGGCCCTCTGTTGTTTCCTCGCTGCCCCTTGGGCTGTTTTTCCTCTGAAGCTTCTCTGTGTGCTTCTTGATTTATCTTTTCTCTTCTAACCTCTTTGGTTGGTTCGAGTCTCTTTGAGATTTAGACCTCCCTCCTTGTTTTATCTCATCTCACCTCCCTTGATCGATCTCGTTAGGACCTCCTCTCGAGATCTTAACCGCTCAGACCTCCCTTGATCGATCTCGCCGTTAGGACCTCCTCTCTCGAGATCTTAACCTCCGACCTCCCTTGATCAGATCTGGCCGTTAGGACCTCCTCTCGAGATCTTAACCGCCAGACCTCCCTTGATGAGATCTCGCCGTTAGGACCTCCCTCTAGAGATCTTAACCGCCAGACCTCCCTTGATCAGATCTCGCCGTTAGGACCTCCTCTTTGGAGATCTTAACCGCCGAGACCTCCCTTGATCGATCTGGCCGTTAGGACCTCCTCTCTCGAGATCTTAACCGCTCAGACCTCCCATTGATCAGATCTGGCCGTTAGGACCTCCTCTCTGGAGATCTTAACCGCTCAAGACCTCCCCTTGATCAGATCTGGCCGTTAGGACCTCCTCTCTGGAGATCTTAACCGCTCAGATCTCCCTGCACCCTTTGATCTGGACCGTTAAGGTCCTCCTCTTTGAGATCTTGACCGTTAGACCTCCCTTTTGGAGATCTAACCGTCAGGACCTCCCTTTTGGAGATCTAACCGTCAGGACCTCCCTGCACCCTTTTATCTGGACCGTTAAGGTCCTCCTCTTTGAGATCTTGACTGTTAAATCTCCCTTTTGGATATCTAAACGTTAGGACCTCCCTGCACCCTTTGATCTGGACCGTTAAGGTCCTCCTCTTTGAGATCTTGACCGTCCAGGACCTCCCCTTTGGATTTCATCCGTTGGATCTCCCTTGGTTTTGGACCTCCCTTGCCCCTCGCGCAGTCCGAGCCAATCCCACGCCTTTCTCACTCGTGGCCCGTCTGATCCTTTTTGGATGGCCCGATCGAGATGAAAGGTTCGGCCGGTCCGATCGTTCTCAGGTGTGTGGGTCGCCCGATCCATATCGAACGGCTCAACTGAGATATAACGTTTGGATGGTCTGAATGTTCCTTCCCTTTCTGGACCGCCTGATTCCAATTGGACGGCCCTGCTTTGCTGCGTGTTTTCCTTTGTTCCCAGGACCTCTTCTTGGCTGTTTTGCAAGGACCACCTCCTCGATCCTTGCTGGTCTTTTTATGAAGACCACCCTCCTAATCCAGAGTATCCCTTTTGATCAGGACCTCCTCGTTGTGTGTTTTTTGGACCTCTTGTCCTTAGGACCTCCTTGTGTTGAGTGTTTTGGACCTCCTGTCCAGGACCTCCCCCTTGAGTGTTTTGGACCTCCTGTCCAGGACCTCCCCCTTGAGTATTTTGGACCTCCTGTCCAGGAACTCCCAGTGGTCTCTAGCAGAGACAGCCGTTGCGGTGGGGCCACCTCCTTGACCGATGGTGCACCCTTTTGACTGGACCCACATGCCAGCCTCACTCAACCTTGTTATCATTGCTCCTGCCTCAGAACTCTATGCGCATTTAATTGGTGTCGGATCACATTAAATGCAGTCACATCTGAGGTACCTTATTTTAATTCTTTTAGGGCAAACCCTGTCCTAGCTACCCCGACTGCCCACACGTCATTGAACCCTTTCTTGGTGCACTCCACCAACTCTGGCTATATATAGCCTGGGCAAGCCTTCCTTTGCCACCTTTTTGCTCATTTCCAGCTTCTTGGTCTCCTTTGCCTGGTTTCCTCCTAGCAAGATCTCCCCAGGAGCTCACTGAGGCTGTGCTGAGCCTCTTGGTTTTCCTGTTCTTGCCGTGTTGGTTTGAGTTCCTTTTGAGTCTTTTGAAGTTCTTTGGCCTAGTGTGGTTTTGCTTATTTGGTTTTTGCGAACGTGTAGATCACGAGTTCGAGGAGTTCTTGGATCTAGCTCTCTCAGCCGAAGGTTCTCCACTGCTTGACCAAGGCAAGCCACAGACCTCCTTTTGATCATATTGAACCTAGCTTTGCAAATATATTTTGGGTTTACTTTATCAATGCATGGCTAATTTTTATAAGAAGTGTTTGGGTTGTAGTTACTTTCCTACTTGTTGTTATGCCTCCTTTATCTCTTGTTCTGGTCATGTTGACATGTTTACCTTGTAAGCCTTAGACTGGGTATTTAGTTGGTGTTCCTTGTTACTTGCCAATATGGGGCCGTAGGTTTATATAGCTTCGCTCTAGAAACCGTGGTTCTGGTGTATCGTGCTTCATCAATTAATAATCTTGACTAATGATCTATGGAATCGTGGTCGGTGCCATCATAGCGACTATGGCGAGAAGCCTAAGTTGTGTTGATTGTGGTGCGAGATCACCCTAATAACTGTTGTGCCAAGACTGGGTGGTCTATTGGCAGGGTTAACTACAAAATGATTTTGCTAAGGCAAGAAGGCAAGAAGTGAGTAGTTGGTGCTTTGCACAATGGGGTTGTGGAAGTCTTGCCTTAGCACAATTAAGGACTCAACTTTGTGTCTGTTGATCTGGGCCAATCAGTGCAACCACAAGATCATTTTATGGGAATGGTCTGGGCTGAATAATTAGCAATGAGATGGCTTGGGGCTGTTGTGGATGAGCGTGCTGATTCGTTGGCGCAAGAGGGTGCACCCCATAACCCTGCGGATTTCTAGACCAAAGGGGGGGGGGGAATGCGAAACCTTAGCGGGCAGCCCCGAGTCAGTTCAAAAGCTTTGTAAAGGCCTTGCTGCGCTCTCTAGACTGCTCACCGTCGGAAGTGAGCAAGGGTCTTTCCGGAACCCGTCCCGCTAGAGAGACCGTGGATTATGGGTAAAGTTGTACACCTCTGCAGTGTGTAAAAATCTATTCGAATAGCCAAGTCCTTGGTTATTGACATGCCTGGTGAAAATGGTGCAAGGGGTAGTGTTCCCAAAAGTTTGTGCCACTGGACACTTCAGGAGATGCCCTGGCTTTGCCTCGAAGAGACCTTGGCCGGCTCTAGAGGGGTCGGGGTTGGCTCGGGTAGTGGTCCAGAGGTTGGTTCGGACCTCTGGAGTGGGTGCTCTAGGGTGGTTTTTGGGTGAGGACCTGGTCGTGGGTGCGACCAGACCTCCCCCTTTTGGTTGTGGTTGTGAGTTGGTGCTCACTCCCTCTTTGCAAAAATCAAATGTATTATATACTATTGTTTTAACTTGCTGCTTTTCAATCTACTTATGTTATTGCTATCAAAACTTGGCTTTGCGCAAATCTAACCATACAGCTCTCAATTGGTAAGCCTTTGCATGAATATTACTTGCATAAATGCTCCCTGTGTCTTGCTGAGTACATTCAAAGTACTCATGGCTTAACGCCCTGTGTCAAAGCAGATTTGGAAGATGATCAAGTGCAGGGCAGTGCAGACCTCTTTGAGGAGGAGTTCTTTGACGATCCTGCATGCCTAGGACGTCCTCCACTCGACAGCCTGTGGGCTTGCCGGATGGCCTTTACGTGCTTTTGGTGCTTTTTCTTTGGAGCTCTTTCGTTGCCAGCTGTAAGTCTTTGTCGGTTTTTGTAAGCCCATAGTGGCAGACCTCTTGTACAAGCTTGACCATAAGGTCCCGTTTAATATTAAGCTCAATTTGTCTGCTTCATCTTTTGTTTGACCTTGTGGTTGTGTTATTATCTTGTGTTCTTGTGCGAGCTAGCTTCTGTTGTCCTGGGACTAGCTCGGAGCATAGGGGCAGGACCTCCAGGAGGTCCTACGGGACTTAGCCTGGGAGAACCTATCGGACCTCCCTGGTGATATACCAGGAGGTGTTACCGGCGGGTTGCTGGCCAAGACCTCCAGGAGGTCTTGAAGACCTCCTGGGAGGTCCTGGTAGACCTCTCTGCGGTAGCACCGCAGCGCAAAAAAAAATGGTCCTCCCGGACCTTTGCTGTATATCACAGGGTGGGTCTGTTGGAAATATGCCCTAGAGGCAATCATAGAGATGATTATATTTCATTATGTTCACAATATTTGATAATATGTTATCTTGTTCCTTGAATGAATCATCACCATGAAGATTAACGAGTATGTGACTTGTTGGTGAAGCTCTTTTAACTTATGATGATGTCATTCTAAAAGTATCCCCGGTCGAAAGTCTTTGGTCTGAACACTAGTGACTCTACGATCAGCACATGTATTGATTGATGACCACGTTTCACCGGTCATGGATATAGGGATATCGAATCAATAATGTGGACACGTGTTAGAGAACATGGTGTTGGATAAGACCCACCTTGAGACACTATTGAGATTGTTATGATTCTATGTGTCGTTAGTTGATCTCAAGCAATGATGATGTATAATCCTTAGACCTGAGATCAACATGGTTTCCTACATGTGTAATAGCACTCTTAGGGGTTGCCAAACACCGCTCAGAACTAGGTGGTTATAAAGGTAGCTTTGGGTATGCTATGAAACATGCAGAGGGATGTGATTGGTGGGATATGGATTTGCCCTCCTAACATAACAGAGAGATATCTCGGCCCTCAAGTGGTGGATAAAGAAAGTGCATGGCCATGCCCTTTCGTGGTCGAGGAGTTCGACCACATAAGGTTATCCGATACTCGATCGAGAAAGCATTGAGCAGTCCATGGATGACACAACATCTCACCGGAGTTCAACCAGATATCGTGAGGCAAAGGGAGAATACATGAGTAGGTCGCTTTTCGACCCGACCACGGATTGGTCGTATGGAGATACAAGCAAGTCGAGATCGGTCGAACGTAATCACAGAGTGGTGAAACCAAGTCGTAAGGAGTTACGAGTTGGTCGTGATCAAATACGAATCGGTCGATAGAGATAGGACACAGTCGTAAGTGATGAGGACCTGGTCGTAGATCATGTTGCATTAAGGTTCGTCCGATATAATTTATGTGTATTCGGGAATCGTTATGTCCTGCTAGGAACCGCTACGACTCGTGGCCGGAAAGGGTTTCCGAGTCACAACCGAACTACACATGAACCTAACAAGTCACACACTTAACGGGTTGAATGCAGAAGATCGAATACGATTAAGAAGCGTGTTTGGATAGGATCCGGCACGGGCACTATATAAGGAGATGCATGAGGCTGTTGGGAGAAGAGAGTTGACGTGAGTTGCCCTACTGAAACCCTAGCCGCCATCTTCTTGAGAGCCTCCCCGTGCGATTTGGTGTTAGCACACCGGCGTACGGTTGTTCCTTCCCTGGACGTGTGGATACCATAGAGGCGCTTCTACGTTGTCGCGCTTAAGGACGATCCGCGATCTTCGCAAGGAACTGCAGAGGTGCTGAAGGAGACGATCAGCTCACGAGGACGCTAGACGATCGACTACGACCACTACATCGACGCGCTCTTCGTCAGACCAGGCTGCTCCGACGCTTCTTCCGCTGCTCTACGCGTCTAGTGGTAACGATCTATGATCATCTACTTGCTTGGCATCCTGGTTTGCGTGGTAGAAAATTTTGTTTGTAGCTATTATAGCCTACCCACGACCCAACAGTGGTATCAGAGCCATCCTACGTAGTTTTTGATCTGGATCAATCGCATATATTTGATATGTGGTAGTAGTAGATTGGATCTATTACTGGTCGGGTCTGGTAACCTAGATCGGTTCATATAGATGGAACGACCTAGACCCTGGTCGATAAGATCGATCAGTTTTTCGGTGGTAATAAATGGGTCTACAAGGAGGTATGAGCCTATGAGGACCAGATGGTTTATTGCACTTGTTCACGACCAGACTGCATATCACTCCTGCCGGTCGGAATTCCGCCATCGGAGTATGCATGAGGCGTGGTCGTATCAAGGCATTGATCGGATTGGTTGAATAGGCTAATTTGATTAACCCAATGATTTCCAAGGCTCGATCGTGAATAAGATTCATGTTTGGAAAAAGTTTTAGCCGCCACGCCCTCGACAATGAGGGCGCCGCCTTCGAACCCCGCTGGGTATTCGTACCACGCGCTATAGGTAGTGTGTGCTCATGTCATCCGTTAGAATTGGATTCTGTGCATAACTTGTTTTTGCAGGGATTGATGTGAATAGTATGACCCATGATGTTTCATGTATGAGATGCATGTATGCGTGTAATATTCATGACCTGCGTGTCATGTTAATTGTAGCCCAAGGCTGTCTATATTTGTATAACGGCCTGTGTGTCGACTTGTGATGCTTCTTTACTCCTTGTGTTTCATTACTAGTGCTATTAGAAATAATGGCTTAGTGGGAGTGCTTGGAGGAGTCGGCCACTTGAAGACATGGTGAACAGGATGCATGGCGATGGAGATTACCATGAAGAAGGGTCATGCTATATCACAATTGTGGATATCATGGGGATATGCCCATGATCTTAGGATGATGAAACAATTAGCAATGTGGCTTTTGGTTTGAAGTTTCATGTGTTTTCGACAAAGTTTCAGATCTGTCAGATCAGCGGCGGTCTGACCGGCTTTTGTGCTGAATGTTGATTTAAGTGGTGAGTTGATTATGGGTTAGGTCATATCCATATTTGTTAATGCATATGTGTTGCATATTGCATGTTTTGGCTAACGTGGGTCAAGTTGTGAAGAACTTGTTCCCGGATTCGTGTTTGCTTGTCTATTTGTGTGTAGGTGGCTTGCCAGTCCATTGACGGTCAACGGCGAGGAGGATCGGGACTAAGCTTGGAGAGCTGAGGTCCAGAACGATCATGGATGCCGTGTGAGGTCAGAGGACTCAAGCGGAGCGCAGAATGGACATGGGTGACCGAACGGGCGGTTCGGTGGAACTGGTTGGATCAAGCGGCGCGGGAGTCGTTGCAAGTGCTCAGTGGTGCCAGTGGGATCCGGACGGGAGAGACTTGACAACATGGAGCCATTGATCAACCTACACGTGGCGAACCAAGCGATTGCTTCAACTGGATTGGACTCGGTCTTCGGAAAAGATCGAGGAGGGGTATTTTGGTAATTTTACCAAATACCATCTTGGTGACCTTTTGACTAAGCCGCGGCGCGGGTCGGCGCATGGTGAAGCGGTTTAGATCAATCGACGATGAAGACGGCGCTTTGAGATGCGTGCGTGTGTGTTCCGTTGATGTTGGGCCTTAATGGAAGCCCATTAGGTTTAGCTCTAATTCTAAAAGGGTTTTAGGGTTAAGAGCTGCCTGTATAAAAGGAGCTGTGATAGGATTTTTAGGGCTGCCGTTGGGGTTTGGCCATAATGGTGCTTCGTCCTCTTGGACCGTGTCTACTAGTAGACCTTTACATCATTGCTCATTTTGTGGGAAGAATGAACATCATGTGGATTTTGTTTCCGGCGTGCAAAATAGATGCGTCGAGCTCATGCTTCTAAGTCTCCTAGTGGGCATAGTCTTTCTCGTGACATGCACACTAAAGAGCCGAGCACGAGGACTCGCTTTGTTGATGGCTTCTTTGACACCTTTTCTAGTGGTGTCGGACAGCACCGTGGACATGGTTTGCATGGTTTTGGTTTTTGTCCACGAGCTGCCCCGAGGCAGGATTTCCGCCGTTGTCCAAGAGGTGGACCTCGTTTTGTTCATCGAGGTACTCACCCACGGCGAGGTTGTGTGAGTTCTTTTGATGCTTCTGTTGGTTCTCATCCTGGCGCTTTCAAGCAAGGCCATCGCCGCTTTCCTAGAGATGGACCTCGTTTTCCTCATCGAGTTGTCCACTCGCGGTGTGCCTTCAAGGTTGATGTTGGATCTTCTTGCATGGACCATCATTTGCATCATGCTAACTCACATAATGTTTCGACTGCTTCTGGTGCTGGTGTGTCCAAGGTTTGGGTTCCCAAGCATTCGCTATCTAACCCTTCGGGACCCAAGACTCGGACACCTTGCCTTTCTCATGTGTAGGTACCAAGAACGCGGGTTGGAGAACATGGACTTAAAGATTCTGATCTTTTGCTTCATCACATGATCGGGACACTTGATGGTTCTCCACCTCAACGATGGCCTCCAAGAGGCATGTGCTTTAATGATCGACATCTACACCTGTTTTGTGAGCTATCTTTTACCTTCATGCATTTTCTTTCATGATTACTCATACTTGGCATGTTGTGCTTTGCCTTGTGCTCACTTGTACCTTATTGGCATGTGTTAATCCTTTAATATCCTTTATCATGCCTCTACCTTGCTTATGTATCCATGGGCTAGATTGTTATTCATTATTTCCATGGGTGTATAAGCTTGGTTTTGTCAACATGAGCTTGTACTGTCTTGTACCTTTATTATCTTGCTCTTGTTAGTTCTTGCTTATATATCCATGTATCATATTGTTGTTCTTAATTTCCATGGGTATATGAGTTTGGCCTTGTCTTCATGAGCCTGTGCTATCTGTACATGATTTATCTTGCTCCTGTTGACTTTTGCCTTGTGTATCCACTTGTTTACTTGATATCCATGTTAGCACACTTTATCCATGATTTGTTCTATAACTTGCCTTATGCTTACATGGTTTTTGTGCCTTACTGTTAATTGTGGATGCATGAGTCTTGCCATAGCTTTCACTAGCATGCTTTACTTTCGACTGTATATATATGATGGGTGATATGCTATGTGCTTGTTTGCTTACTCCTATGCCTTATTGTGGATTAAGGATAGTTTGAGCTTTATCATATCTAGGATAGCATGTACTACAATTGATTTGTCTATCTCCATGCTCATGTCTTAAATTGTTGATTATATGCTTTCATGAGTTTTGGTTCATCTACTGTTATCCTTGCTAGTCATGTGTCTTGGTACTGTTTCCCTAGATATTGTCTCACTAACCCAGTACCAAGGCATAGACTTTTTCTGTCTCTTTGGTGTAGTCTTTCAGCTGAGAAGAAGAACATGTGATTCATGATTTCAAACTGTTGGTTCTTCTTCATTTGTGCCTTCAATGATGACTATCACTTCTCGGAGACGAAGGAATTTGAGATGAGGATGATGGGTGAGCGCAACTATCTTCTGGAGCTTCAAGAAATGGATCTTCATTCATCACCGCTACATCTCACTGCCAAGCAGTGCGACTCAGGTTCGAGCTTCTATACCTTTCATTTATGTATGGTATCCCTAGTCTACCTTGCATAGCATTTGTTTTGTGTCAGGTGTTGGGCTTGTTGAGTTCAGGGTAGATAGGAGGCTCTGTTCTGGCACGTGTCTTTTCTAGGCACTCTTCTTATCCCATGATTTGCTAGGATGCATTCTTCTCACAGCCTAGGTCGAGCTTGTCTCCCAATCATTAGTGTTAGCAGGTTTTTGAGTTGCCTGTAAGCTTTTTAGTGTTTGTGTTTCACTCCCTAGCTTTTCGAGTTGCTTTCCGTAGAGATCTTGTGGTGTTTGAAGTCTCTGTGCTAGTTTTTGTGGAGTCCAAGGCCTTTTGGTAGATCTCCCCTCAAAGCTTTTTAGACCCAACAAGGTTTGCTACCTTGAGATGCGAGTAAGGGATAATTTATCCTTATGGGTTGGTTTGAGGGGGAGTTGGTTCTTTTCTGAACCTTTCTGTTCATCTGAACTTTCCTTGTTCATTTGAACTTTTGTGGATCTTTTCTGATACCTTCTTCAAGTGGTATCTTCTTTGGATCTTTTTGATCCTTGTGATCTTTTTAAGCTTTTATATCTTTTGTGCATCTCATTGTATCATATTGCATACTAATGAAAAATCCAAAAAGATGCATTGTTATATAAGCTTTACCGCTTTTTTCTTTTAATTATTGAAGCTTTGCTTATTACCCTCTTGAGCTTTGCTATTTCAAATTCTTGCTCAAGATTGTGTCTAGTTCTTTGACTTGCTAGAATTATCATGCTTTCACATGTGCAGCAATGTCTTTGCTATATGAGCTAGAACTGTTAATTAACTTGAACTGAAAATTGCAATTTGTGGATCTTTTAGCTAGTTGCACAATTAGTGATCCTTTTGTGACATTGGCCCTGTCAAAATTGCTTTGTTAGCTCTGGAATCTAGAATTGAACATCTTTGAGCTTTCAGTTCATTAAAGAATCTAAAACAGCCTTTGTGCAAAATAAAAAATGATCTCTTTTGTGCGAAAAAACTGATTTCACCAATTCTTTCTCATGAGACGGCTTGCCATTGTACTAGGCATGAACTCAGGGGGAGTTTTGGATGACCTAGACCACTCTTTTAAGCTTTTGTTGCTTGGGATGGTCGTAGTGAGGCTTGAGATCTAGCACATGGCTAAAAAGCAAATTGTCAAAATTGGTTGAAGCTTAGGAAGAGATTGTGGATGGCTCCTAGTCCAGGATCTTCTTTACTAAGATAGACCTTTAATCAACTTGAATATTCATTGCAAATGAAAAATAGTTGAAAATTGGGCTTTTAACAAAAACTTGAGCTAAATGATTTATTTCAGGACTTTTGTCTCCTAGATGACGTTTGCTAGCTTCTTGATCTCACATTGACATTCTGACATGGCCATTATCACTTTAGGATAACTGTTGTTGAACTTGCTAATTTTGACACATTGCTTAATTTTACCCAACAACATGTGATATATTGAGCTCATTAGCCTAGCTTTGCTATATATGTCTTAACATGATCTTGCTAGCTTTGTCAGGCTTGTTGTATCTTGAGTAATGGTAGAAATGCTAGCCTGTTCAATTGAGTAATCTCCAAAGCTTCTTTTACCTAAAAATTGAAAAATCAAAACAAAAATGAAGCCACCCCATTGCATTTCATGCATGCTCTTTCTTTTGCTTCTTCCTTGCTTGTGCATTTGTCATCTCCGGATGAGAGGAAGGGATGATTTCTTGATGAATCCATTGTCAAAGGGGGAGAAGATATAGCGAAAATGTATTGTTAATAAAGAGCTTTTTGGTTATGGGGGAGAAGTTTTGTAAGGGGGAGAAATGGAGAAATTGAAATTTCATATTCTCTCTTTTAAAATGATGATCATAGTGAGGGGGAGCTTTCATATTACATTCTTTTGATCTTATTGCTTTTTCTGAACTTGAATTGCAAATCTTGAAGACTCACAATGATCTAAGGTCAAATAGAACAATTGTTCTTTCATATGGACCTAAGTGAGATTTTGTCGATTCTCTGGAATTGGAAGCTTTTGTGCTTTCTTTTGCCTTATCTCACTTGTTTATGCTATTCTGGAGCCAACTTGGTCATTTCCTTTGCTTTTTTTCTTGCATTTGGACCAAGTTGTGCCTTTGTGCGAAAACTGCGAGTTCTTTTCTTTTCAAACCACAAATTTACATTTTCTGAGAGATTGCCAATGTGTTCATCAAGGGGGAGATTGTGGATATCATGGGGATATGCCCATGATCTTAGGATGATGAAACAATTGGCAATGTGGCTTTTGGTTTGAAGTTTCATGTGTTTTCGATAGTTTCAGATCTGTCAGGTCAGCGGCGG
Source organism: Phyllostachys edulis (assembly GCA_036346405.1). NCBI lineage: Eukaryota > Viridiplantae > Streptophyta > Magnoliopsida > Poales > Poaceae > Phyllostachys > Phyllostachys edulis. Next base: position 40,477,420 of record CM070556.1, read on the forward strand.
TCTGAACGGCTTTTGTGCTGAATGTTGATTTAAGGGGTGAGTTGATTATGGGTTAGGTCATATCCATATTTGTTAATGCATATGTGTTGCATATTGCATGTTTTGGCTAACGTGGGTCAAGTTGTGAAGAACTTGTTCCCGGATTCGTGTTTGCTTGTCTATTGCTGTGCAGGTGGCTTGCAGGTCAATGACGGTCAACGGCGAGGAGGATCGGGACTAAGCTTGGAGAGCTGAGGTCCAGAACGATCATGGATGCCGTGTGAGGTCAGAGGACTCAAGCGGAGCGCAGAATGGACATGGATGACCGAACGGGAGGTTCGGTGCGACTGGTTGGATCAAGCGGCGCGGGAGTCGTTGCAAGTGCTCAGTGGTGCCGGTGGGATCCGGACGGGTGAGACTTGACGACATGGAGCCGTTGATCAACCTACACATGGCGAAGGAGGCGATTGCTTCAACTGGATTGGACTCGGTCTTCGGAAAAGATCGAGTAGGGGTATTTTGGTAATTTTACCAAATACCATCTTGGTGACCTTTTGACTACGCCGCGACGCGGGTCGGCGTATGGTGAAGCGGTTTAGATCAATCGACGATGAAGACGGGGCTTTGAGATGCGTGCGTGTGTGTTCCGTTGATGTTGGGCCTTAACGGAAGCCCATTAGGTTTAGCTCTAATTCTAAAAGGGTTTTAGGGTTAAGAGCTGCCTGTATAAAAGGAGCTGTGATAGGATTTTTAGGGCTGCCGTTGGGGTTGGCGTGCCTGTTGCCCTAGAGAAATATCAGGAGCCTGTGGCGGCCCTGAAAAAAAGGAGCGCCCTGTAGACTCGAAGAAATTGAGAACCTGGGTGGCGGCGGCCTCTTGCCCGTGCTGAGAGAGCTCTGTGGCGGCGCCCCGTTGCCTTGAAAAATCTGAAGTGCGGCGGCGGCGGCCTTTGATGGTCTGCCTGTAGGGCCGCTGGAGAATAGGTTTGGCTGGTGTAGCCCGGAAAAAGAGGAGCCGGGGCGGCGCCTGGAGAGCGCCCCGTAAAATCCAGAGGCTTAGGGGGCAGCCTGTTCCCCAATAGAAAGAGGGTAGACAGAAATCGAGATTCCAGTGTTTTGTGTATGGTTCTGTTGATTTCCTATGCGGTACTTTCTTTGATGCATCTGAATCTTGTTTCAGGTAGTTCACTGTTTTAAGATCTGTTTCTTGGCTGCGCCCTTTCTGTTGCGACTGAATCTTCTCGGTTTGATTGCCATGACTGATTCATCTCGCGGCGCCTTGTTTCTCCCGCAATATCCGGACCTTGGCGGCGCGTCCGTAGAGTTTCCACAAAAACCGGACTCCTATGCGGCTGTGTGCAGCGCTTGTAGCAGTCCAAAACAACAAGAATCTGGGCGGCGGCCAGCAGCGCCCGTGTAAAAACCGAAGCTTTTGCATGCGGTTCTGTAGTTGATTGCTGCTTTTGCCTCTGCTTAGCTTATTGTTTAATGAAGTGATTGTTGAATTTTTATTGCCTTGCTACTGGCCTCTTGTCCTCCACAGAAGTATGAAGTACTAGTTCATGTTGTGTGTGTGCTCCCGTAGAAGAGCCCGCAAAAACCGGGCGCTCTGTTCTCCCGGAAAAAGCTCGGCATCTGTAGAAACGGGCGGCGGCCTGCAGAGTGCGAGTGTAGCTCCCGAGAGAAAATGGCAGCCTTGCCTCTTGCGTGCGGCTGTAGCTTGTGAGTTGTCTCATCGGGTTGTGTTGCCGATTCCTGTTGGCCTCCTTTCTTTGATGCGATTTTTGCTGTGCGGTTTGATGCTGGTGATGTGCGGGTGGACTCATTGTGCTGAGTCCTGTCGAGACCAGGTAGATGCGGCAGTAGAGATCCCAGTGATTGAGTTTCTTGCTGTGGATGCTTTTGGCCAGCAAATTGCTGTTTTACTTGTCCTTTTAATTGCTTGTCCTCGGTTTATGGGCTGGAGCTTTGCTTTGAGTATGGATTAGTATTTTGCCTATTGTATGAATCCTTGCTCAGTTCGAGTTCCTTGTTTGAGTTTGTTTTTATTATTGCTTTTAGCTGCTGCGTGTGCGTGCTTGTGCCAACCGGATTGAATCGTTGGGAGTCGTGCGCGACTTGATTTTAGCTGCAGTTTTGTACATATAGTTTTGAGGTGTTTTTAGTCTTGTGCTTCGGGGTTTGATCGGATTCAACACAGGTCATCTGCTGTGCCTGTATACAGATCTTCATAGCTTGTATAGCTATTGGAGTGAAAGTAGTGTTGAGTTCGATCGAGGTGAAAAATAGAGAAAACGTCTATTCACCCCCCCTCTAGTCGTCTTTCCGGTCCTACAACAATGCAATTTGATTGTCTGTGAATGCCTTTACATTCCTGTTCATTTATTTCTATGCATGTTATTTTGCTTCTTTTGCTTTTGACATGGTAGAAGTAAAATTCCCTCACATAATATTAGGTTAAATTGATGCCCTCCCAAATATGTCGCACCATCCAAAGTCATGTATTTTAATGGTAGGTCTTGCCAAAGCAGAGTGCCATTAACTCTCCTTGACTAGATGGGTTTGTGTCAGACACTTACACGCTGGCATTGGTTTAACTTAACAAGGTTATCATAACAGTTGTGGACCTTGGGGCATAAAGGTTGGGTGCCGAAGCATAAAGATGCTGCCCAACAATAAGAGTCATATAGTAGATATGATTAGCAAAGGTTGCTTACCATTTTCACTAGTCTTCTAGCAGTGAAGCCAAAGCTCACTAGTTGATTAAATGATTATGGATCTTGAATCATTAAATGTCATAAGAGGGATGTGGTGTTTAGTGGGAGTATCTATATTAAATTGTTTAATAGAAGTTACTTCAATTGAACATATGTCTTAGTTTTGCATATATTTTATGTTGTAGATCATGGCACCAACTGCTGTACCTACATCTAGTTTTGCTTTACGTTCGATACTTGAAAGGGAAAAACTTAATGGAACAAATTTTGCAGATTGGTCCCGTAACCTGAGAATTGTTCTCAAGCAAGATAAAAAGGAACATGTTTTAGAAGAATCAATTCCAAAAGTGCCTACAGAAAATGCTGCTGCTGCTATTAAAACCGCCTATAAAAAGGCATGTGATGAGTCCCTTGATGTTAGCTGTCTCATGCTTGCTGCTATGAACTTAGACCTTCAGAAACAGTTTGAGAACATAGAGGCCTACGATATGATCGTAGTGCTCAAAGGCATGTTTGAGACACAAGTAAGAACTGAGAGATTTGAGATCTCAAAGAACTTGTTTGGATGTAAGCTAGCTGAGGGTGGTCCGGTGAGCCCTCATGTAATCAAAATGGTTGGTTACACACAGAGCTTGGAAAAACTTGGTTTTCCACTTAGCCAAGAGTTGGCTACAGATTTGATTCTTGCTTCGCTTCCTGAAAGCTATGGCTAGTTCATTTTGAACTTCCATATGAACGGCTTAGACAAGAATCTCACCGAACTGCATATGATGCTTAAGACAGCAGAGGGTAGCATTAAGAAATGCAACAATCATGTGATGATGGTGCAAAAGAGTACAAGCTTCAAGAAGAAGGCTAAGACTTGGGTCAAGAAAAAGGGCAAGGCTAAAGTTTCGGATGAGATCCAAACCAATAAACCTAAACCCAAGACTAAGTCTGGCCCGACTCAAGAGAATGAATGCTTTTACTGCAAAGAGCTAGGCCATTGGAAGAGGATCTGTAAGAAATACCTGGCTGATCACAAAAGGAATGGTGGGACTAAAACTTCGACTACAGGTATTAATGTTATAGATGTTTTTCTTGCTGACTCTTCTGTTAACTCATGGGTATTTGATACCGGATCGGTTGCTCATATTTGCAATTCGATGCAGAGTCTAACAAGAAGTAGGATGATTGCAAGGGGCGAGATGGATCTTCGCGTCGGGAATAAAGCAAGGGTTGCTGCATTAGCCGTCGGGACTTTGCCATTACTCTTGCCTTCAGGATTTATTATGGAATTAAATAATTGTTATTACGTTCCAACCATTAGTAGAAATATTATCTCTGCCTCATGTTTGATGGCAGAGGGTTATAAATTCATTATAGAGAACAATGGTTGTTCTATATTTTTGAATGAAGTGTTTCATGGCTATGCACCTATTTTGAATGGTTTGTTTATTTTAAATCTTGATGATGCATCAGTCTATAATATTAATGCGAAAAGGCTTCGGCCTAATGAAATAAATTTCACTTTTATTTGGCATTGTCGTTTGGGTCACATAAGTGAGAAACGCATGAAAAAGCTCCATAATGATGGAAATCTAAACTCATTTGATTTAGAATCATTTGAAACATGCGAGTCTTGCTTGGTCGGAAAGTTGACCAAGACACCTTTCACTGGTCGTAGTGAAAGGGAGTCCGACCAGTTGGCACTCATACATACTGATGTGTGTGGACTAATAAGTACGACAGCTAGAGGTGCTTTTCAGTACTTTATTACTTTCACCGATGACTATAGTAGATATGGATATATCTACTTAATGAGGCACAAGTCGGAATCCTTTGAAAAGTTCAAGGAGTTTCAGAATGAAGTACAGAATCAACATGGCAAGACAATCAAATCTTTACGATCTGATCGTGGAGGTGAGTTTTTGAGCCATGAGTTTGGCAGTCATTTGAAACAATGTGGAATTGTTCCACAACATACACCACCCGGCACTACACAATGGAATGGGGTGTCCGAGCGGCGTAACAGGACCTTGTTGGACATGGTTCGATCAATGATGAGCCAATCAGATCTGCCATTGTATTTTTAGGGTTATGCTCTAGAAACTGCCGCTTTCATTTTAAATAAGGTACCATCAAAATCGATAGATAAGACACCATATGAGATGTGGGTGGGAAAAGTCCTAGTTTGTCTTTTCTAAGGATTTGGGGATGTGATGTCTATGTTAAACGCTTGACGTCGATAAGCTCACACCCAAATCGATAAATGCTTCTTTATAGGATATCCTAGGGAAACCAAAGGATATTATTTCTACAACAGGGAAGAAGACAAAGTTTTGTTGCGAAATGGTGTCTTTTGGAGAAAGAGTTTCTTTCAAAAGGAGTCGATGGGAGAAAGGTGCAACTCAAGAAATTCAGAAACATCTGAAAGTGTTTCAACTCCTATTGAACCTCTACTAGATGAACAAATTGTTGTTGAACTCAGAGATAAGGCACCAATTACGTAGATCTAAAAGGCGCGTCAATTGCCTACAAGATATGGGCATGACGTATTATTATTGAATAATGGTGAGCCTAAGACTTATGAGGAAGCGATGATGGACCCGGACTCGAGAAATGGCTTGGAGCCATGAAACCAAATAGATTCCATGAGAGAAAATCGGGTTTGGAACCTGGTCGATCCACTTGATGGTGTCAAAACCATTTGAGTGCAAATGGATCTATAAGAAAAAGATTGATATGGATGGAAATGTTCACATTCATAAGGCTCGACTAGTCGCAAAAGGTTTTCGACAAGTTCAAGGAGTTGACTACAATGAGACTTTCTCACCAGTAGTGATGCTTAAATCTGTTCGGATCATTCTAGCTATTGCTGCATATTTCGACTATGAGATATGGCAAATGGATGTCAAAACAGCTTTCCTTAATGGAAACCTAGATGAGGATGTGTACATGACACAACCTGAAGGTTTTGTCGATCCAAATAATGCTAGCAAAGTATGCAAACTTCAAAAGTCCATTTATGGGTTGAAGCAAGCATCTCGGAGTTGGAATATACGTTTTTGATGAGGAGATCAAAATGTTTGGTTTCGTCAAGAACAAAGAAGAACCTTGTGTTTACATGAAGGTTAGTGGGAGCGCACTTGTTATTCTGATCTTGTATGTGGATGACATACTCGGGTCGAAAATGACATTAGATGCTAGAATTGTTAAATCTTCATTAAGAAAAAGTTTCTCAATGAGATTTAGGAGATGCAGCATATATCTTGGGAATAAGGATCTATAGAGATAGATCTAAGAGGCTAATTGGATTAAGCCAGGAAATGTACATAGAGAAAGTGTTGAATCGGTTCAACATGCAAAATTCCAAGAGAGGATTCTTGCCCATGGCACATGGCATTAATCTTAGCAAGAATCAGTGTCCTTCGACCACTGATGAGCGAGACAAAATGAGTGATATTCCATATGCCTCGGCCATTGGATCTATCATGTACGCCATGATATGTACACGACCAGATGTATCATATGCTCTAAGTGTTACGAGCAGATACCAAGCTGATCCCGGTGAAGGTCACTGGACGGCTGTGAAAAACATTCTTAAGTACTTAAGAAGGACTAAGGATGTGTTCCTAGTTTATGGCGGTGATGAAGAGCTCGTTGTAAATGGTTACACCGATGCAAGCTTCCAAACCGACAAACATGATTATCGTTTGCAATCTGGTTTTGTATTCATTTTGAATGGAGGTGCGGTGAGCTCGAAAAGTTCCAAGCAAGAGACGGTTGCTGATTCCATAACAGAGGCCGAGTACATTGCGGCTTCGGAAGCTGCAAAGGAAGGTGTTTGGATAAGGAATTTTATTGCTGAGTTGGGTGTGGTTCCGAGTGCCTCAAGCCCAATGGATCTCTATTGTGACAACAATGGAGCCATTGCGCAGGCTAAGGAGCCTAGATCCCATCAGAAGTCCAAGCACATACTCAGGCGTTATCATCTCATTCGCGAATTGGTGGATAGAGGAGATGTTAAGATATGCAAAATTCATACGGATTTAAATGTTGCTGATCCGTTGACAAAGCCTCTCACTGACCAAAGCATGAGGCGCACACAAGAGCTATCGGTATTAGATACTTAAATGATTGACTCTAGTGCAAGTGGGAGACTGTTGGAAATATGCCCTAGAGGCAATCATAGAGATGATTATATTTCATTATGTTCACAATATTTGATAATATGTTATCTTGTTCCTTGAATGAATCATCACCATGAAGATTAACGAGTATGTGACTTGTTGGTGAAGCTCTTTTTAACTTATGATGATATCGTTCTAAAAGTATCCACGGTCGAAAGTCCTTTGGTTGGAACACTAGTGACTCTCGACCAACACATGTATTGATTGATGACCACGTTTCACGGTCATGGATATAGGGATATCAAATCAATAATGTGGACACGTGTTAGAGAACATGGTGTTGGATAAGACCCACCTTGAGACACTATTGAGATTGTTATGATTCTATGTGTCGTTAGTTGGTCTCAAGCAATGATGATGTATAATCCTTAGACCTAAGATCGGCATGGTTTCCTACATGTGTAATAGCACTCTTAGGGGTTGCCAAACGCTGCTCAGAATCGGGTGGTTATAAAGGTAGCTTTGGGTATGCTATGAAACATGCGAGAGGATGTGACTGGTCGGATATGGGATTTGCCCTCCTAACATAACAGAGAGATATCTCTGGGCCCTCAAGTGGTCGGATAAAGAAAGTGCATGGCCATGCCCTTTGGTGGTCGAGGAGTTCGACCACATAAGGTTATCCGATACTCGATCGAGAAAGCATTGAACAGTCCATGGATGACACAACATCTCACCGAGTTCAACCAGATATCGTGAGGCAAAGGGAGAATACATGAGTAATGCTTAGTTCGACCACCACGGATTTGGTCGTATGGAGATACAAGCAAGTCGAGATTGATCGAACGTAATCACAGAGTGGTCGAAACCAAGTCGTAAGGAGTTACGAGTTGGTCGTGATCGAATCTTAATGGTCGTATAGAGATAGGACTCGATCGTAAGTGATGAGGACCTGGTCGAGATCATATTGCATTAAGGTTCGTCCCATATAATTTGTGTGTATTCGGAATCGTTATGTCCTACTAGGAACCACTCGACTTGTGGCGGAAGGGTTTCGAGTCACAACCAAACTACACATGAACCTAACGGGTCACACACTTAACGGGTTGGAGCAGACCAGTCTGAATACGATTAAAAAGCGTGTTTGGATAGGATCCAGCACGGGCACTATATAAGGAGATGCATGAGGCTATTGGGAGAAGAGAGTTGACGTGAGTTGCCCTACTGAAACCCTAGCCACCATCTTCTTGAGAGCCTCCCCGTGTGATTTGGTGCTAGCGCACCGGCGTACGGTTGTTCCTTCCCTGGATGTGTGGATACCATAGAGGCGCTTCTACGTTGTCGCGCTTAAGGACGATCCGCGATCTTTGCAAGGAACTGCAGAGGTACTGAAGGAGACGATCAACTCACGAGGACACTGGACGATCGACTACGACCACTACATCGACGCGCTCTTCGTCAGACCAGGCTGCTCCGACGCTTCTTCCGCTGCTCTGCGCGTCTAGTGGTAACGATGTATGATCATCTACTTGCTTGGCATCCTGGTTTGCGTGGTAGAAATTTTTGTTTGTAGCTATCGTAGCCTACCCCGCGACCCAACAGGGTCGTCACATGTAGCTTGTATTGAAATTTGAGTGTTTATTGTAGGAGAGACGTCGTGCTTATTGCCATCTTCTAGCCAGATCGTGCGTCGCATCTAGTAAAGGCAAGTGTAGGGTAGACAACGATCAATGATTGATCACTGTATCTCTTTATCGTTCATTACCATTATTGTTGTGCTTTTATTCTTATTTGATTGCAAGCAATGGAATGGTATGGTTATATCTTGTTGACGAACATGAGGAAAATTGGATACGATGAATATGTTGAAATTATGCATTTTTGCATTCATAAGCATCTTTGCATATGAGAAGGTGATCATGATTGATCACAACTCCACCGGAGTGGAAGAGGTCCCCGATCCTTGAGGAGGAACAGGCTTGAGAGTGAACGTTGTCGCGAGCGTTCACTCATGTTATACCGGTATACGCGAAAGAAGTGCATGTGGACATGTAGAGTAGAGTTGCATTGAGATACGAGATGAATATGTGTGAAAGCAAAGAGAAGAGAACGGCATGAGAATATTAATAGAAGGACATGTGATGATAATGAAGTTATTGAATACTGTTGAATTATCATTGTTCGTTGTATATTGATGTATTTGCTGAGTCATGGACTCACCCTTGCTCTTTTGTTGTTTTTAGGTGATCGTTGAGGGCGTCACGATTGAGATGGACTAGTGCACATGGGATAGTTTCATACTTCAGACACATGATTATTTGCCATGAGAACCATTTGATTTACTATTGCAGGACTACTTTTAGAACATGTTAGAGATTGAATAATCTTAGATGAATGTTTTGGACTAGTCTATTTGGTGCTGTTTCAGACTTATTATCTTGCTATGTTTCCCTCGCTTATTTATTCATTACTAACAAGTCTTTATCTATGTTCTATTGTGACCCACGGATGGTTTTTATTAATGCTTTGGTTGCTGAAATTCTATAGTGTGTTAATGAATATTAGTTGAAAAGGTAGTTTAGTGGCATTCCAGACTGAGTGTTGTGCTGGGGTGTTACAATGGGCCAAAGGCCCGGGTTCTAATACTCCACCTAAATTCTGAATTCTTCCTTTCTATTTCTATTTAATTTTTGTACTAATCAGTTATTTGTTTATTTTTTTAAATGGGTTATTACAGCATGCCTCTCCTTGGTCCTTTTCCATGTTCCTAAGCACAATTAAATCACTTGCATTAGGTAGCGGTCTATTCTCAATAATATAAAAACCTAGGAATGAATTCACCTGGTAATTAAGTTGGCGAGCATGAGCTCGAGTAAGTGGTCCTTGTAACACTGGTTGTGGATGCGTTTTGTGTGTAGGCGCGGTTGTATCCATGGTACGGATGTCCTCATCATCCTCCCCTTCTTGCATTTGAGTCATCCTCGACTCAAGCTCATCCTCTTCTCCCAAGTATGGCTTTAAATCTGCAATGTTAAATGTGGGACAAACCCCAAAATCTGCAGGCAGTTCAAGTTTGTATGCATTATCATTAATCTTTTAACACTTTGAAAGGACCAACAGCTCTAGGCATCAATTTTGACTTTCTTAATTTAGGGAACCTATCTTTTCTCAAGTGCAACCAAACAAGATCTCCTAGTTCAAAAGTTAGACGTTTTCTCCCCTGACTACTAGCAAGTTTATATTTAGCATTCATGTGCTATATTTCTCCTTAGTTATCTCATGCATTTTTAAAATCAATTTAGCACGTTGTTTAGCATCAAAGTTCAATTTCTCCGAAGATGGAATAAGCATTAAATCAATAGGAGCACGAGGCACAAAACCATAAACAACCTCAAAAGGGCACATCTTTGTAGTAGAATGCAATGAACGATTATAAGCAAACTCAATATGAGGCAAGCATTCTTCCCACATTGTAGATAAAGTTCTATTCACAACTTCAGTTTGTCCATTAGTTTGGGGATGACAAGTAGTAGAAAATAACAACTTAGTCCCCAATTTAGCCCATAAAGTTCTCCAAAAGTGACTAAGGAATTTAGCATCACGATCTGAAATTATAGTATTAGGCACACCATGCAAGCGAACAACTTCACGAAAGAATAAATCAGTAATATTGGTAGCATCATTGCTCTTATGACATGGTATAAAGTGGGCCATCTTAGAAAATCTATCAACAACCACGAATATGCTATCCCTCCCCTTCTTTGTTCTAGGCAATCCTAAAACAATGTCCATTGAAATATCGTCCCACGGAACGCTAGGAACAAGTAGAGGCATGTATAAACCATGAGGATTAAGTCATGACTTAGATCTTTGACATGTAGTGTAGCGAGCAACGTAGTGCTCGATGTCCCGTCTCATATTTGACCCAAAAAAATGATCAGCAAGTATATCCTCTATTTTCTTTATGCCAAAGTGTCCCATCAGCCTGCCTCCATGCGCTTCCTGTAACAACAACAAACGAACGGAGCTAGCTGGAATTCATAGCTTGTTAGCTCTAAACAGAAATCCATCATTAATGATGAATTTGTTCCACATTTTTCCTTCTTTACAATTCAACAATATATCTGTAAAATTAGCATCATGCACATATTGCTCTTTAATTGTCTCTAATCCAAAAATTTCGAAGTCAAGTTGTGAAAGTATGGTATATCTTCTAGACAAAGCATCATCAATAACATTCTCCTTTCCCTTCTTGTGTTTTATGACATAAGGAAAAGACTCAATAAATCCAACCCACCTTGCATGTCTACGGTTCACTTTACCTTGACTTCGAATATGCTTTAAAGATACATGATCAGAATGTATAACAAATTCTTTGGGCCATAAATAATATTGCCAAGTTTCTAAAGTTCGAAAGAGTTCATATAACTCCTTATCATAAGTAGAATAGTTCAAACTAGGCCCACTCAATTTCTCACTGAAGTATGCTATAGGTTTACCTTCTTGTAACAACACACCATCTAAACCAATTCCGCTGGCATCATATTCTAGTTCAAAAGTCTTATTGAAATTAGGGAGTTGGACTAGTGGTACATGTGTTAACTTATCTTTCAACATGGTGAAGGCGTTCTCTTGTGCGGCACTCCAAACAAATGGCACGTCCTTCTTGGTGAGCTCATTCAATGGTGCAGCGATGGTGCTGAAATCATTCACGAAGTGGCGGTAGAATCCAGCAAGTCCTAAAAAGCTTCGCACCTGTGTGACCACGTTAGTAGTCGGCCAACTCTGTATTGCTTCAACCTTGGCTTGATCAACTTCAATTCCCTGTGGAGTAACAACATAGCCAAGAAACGTGACTCGATCACTGCAAAAGGTGCACTTCTCAAGGTTACCAAATAAACATGCACCACATAAAGCATTAAAAACAGCACGTAAATGGTCAAGATATTCCTCTAATGATTTGCTATATATCAATATATCATCAAAATAAACTACCACAAATCTACTAATGAAAGAACGCAAAACTTCATTCATTAGTCTCATGAAGGTACTAGGTGCATTAGTTAAACAAAAAGGCATTACTAACCACTCAAATAACCCAAACTTAGTTTTAAATGCTGTTTTCCATTCGTCGCCTAATTTCATGCGAATTTGATGATATCCATTACACAAATCAACCTTCGAGAAAACAACAGAGCCACTCAATTCATCAAGCATATCATCTAACCAAGGAATAGGATGACGATACCTAATGGTGATATTATTGATTGCTCTACAATCTACACACATACGCCATGATCCGTCTTTCTTAGCCAATAAAATAACCGGAACAACACAAGGACTAAGAGATTCGCGCACATACCCTTTATCAAGCAATTCTTGAACTTGGCATTGACTTTCTTTAGTTTCTTCCAGATTGGTCCTGTATGGGGCGCGGTTAGGCGATGATACGCTAGGAATTAAATTAATTTGATGCTCAATCCCACGAAGTGGAGGCAACCCTAGCGGTATGTCCTTCGGAAAGATGTCTTTCTACTCCTACAAAATGTTAGTGACAGTAAGAGGCAAAGAAAAAGGTATATTCTCAAATGAAAACAAAGCTTCTTTGAAAACTAATGCATACCAAACAGAATTACTAGCATCCAATTCAGTCATATCAGATTTGGTAGCAAGAAAACTAGCACCTTTCAATTTAATTTATTTATTCTTCATATGAGCAGATTTAGGTTCTTTCTTCTTATGTTGCTCAAGCTCTTTTGCTAGAATCTAATTTTCGCTCTTAACATTCTCCTGATTCTTCTCTCTACTAGCTCTAGCAAGTTCATCTTTAACAATTTGTTCAGGAATCATAGGATGCATCACAATTTTCTTTCCTTTGAACATGAGAGAGTATTGCTTATTCCTACCATGATGCACACAATCAGTATCATATTGCCAAGGTCTTTCTAATAACAATGAACAAGCTTGCATAGGAACAACGTCACAATCAACATAATCATGGTATGAACCCATAGAAAAGTTTACTCTGACCATTCGTGTTACCTTCAACTTACCATTGTTGTTGAACCATTGAATATAGTATGGGTGGGGATGAGGGTTGGTCGGCAAAGCAAGCTTCTCCACTATATCCATACTCGCCAAATTACTGCAACTCTCACCATCAACAATTAAGCGAATCGAGCATTCCTTGACAACACCGATGATTTGGAACAAATTATGGCGCTGATTTTGCTCGGCACGAGAAACTTGAGTACTTAGTATGCGTTGCACTATAATGCTCAAATAATTGTCGGCATCTTCGGCGCCAACATGTTCCTCCTCTTGATCAGATTCATCCTCATGTCCTGCAGGGTCAGTTGCAAGCATAGCATATGTTTCATCATCAAAATCACTAGCAGTTGAATACCCACCATCATCATGTATAATCAGTACACGCTTGTTTGGATAGTCCCGCATCATGTGTCCATAGCCTTTGTAACGATGGCATTGAACGTCCTTAGTTTGTCCTATCGAAGCAACTGAAGAAGAGGTTTTTGTAGAAGCTTATGGTGCTGATTTGGCTGCTTCAGAAACTCGTGGTGCTGAATTTGAAGTAGTGGGGCCCTGCTTGTTGTTGGGGGATGATAGTGGGGGTGCACTAGTGGACGGGGCAGTAGAGGTGCGTGGCGTCCATGAGTTTGTGCGGCCTACAGCAGAGTAATATCGTGTCCTTGTCTGGTGTCCCTGCAATTCACATTCAGCCTTGCAAGCAAGATAAAACAATCTAGTAATGGAGTTGTAATCTTTATAATCAAGGATGTATTGAATTTCTCGATTCAACCATCCCAAAAACCTATCCACCCTCCTCATTCTCAACTAAACCACAACACAACTTACCAATTTGCAATTCTTGATAGTAGTCTTCCACAGACTTTGTACCATGTCGTAAACGTTGCAATTTATTTAACAAATCACGAGCATAATATGAGGGAACAATCGATGCCACATAAGCAATTTTAAAGCCTCCCAAGTGTTAGGTATGTTATTGGGATGTTGACAGCAATGCTCTTTCCACCAAACAGAAGCAAAGTTGGTAAATTCACAAGTAGCAGCCCTAACTTGTCTAATCTCAGGAAAGTCTTGGCAAGCAAAATTTTGATCTACGGTAAGCTCCAATGTAAGATAAGCATCATGATCATATTTTCTAGCAAAAGGAGGCATAGTGAATTTAATTTTACCAAAAGCATCATTATGGTCACCTACCGCACGTTGATTTCTTCCCATACCTTGACGATTGTCACAAAGCCGACGATGGTTGCGATTATTGTGGACATTGACTCCATCAAGCTCTGTATCAGCAGTGTAGTTGTTCACGTCTTCTTCTTCCACCTCATTTGCCGAAAAGCGGGCAGCAGGTGGTGTGTAGTGAGCAGGAGGATCCTCCACTCTTGGCTCATCCTGGGCCGTCGTTTCAGCAAGTTGCTGACGTTCAAGGAGCGCAACGCGTGTGTGGAGCGCCGCAAGGTTGTCATTGATCTTATCAAAGGCATCGCGAACACTCTCACCGAGTGAGTGCTCAATGTGCCGCACAAGCTCTCTCATGCGGGGTGTGAGAGATCTCTCACCCGCATGCTCCAAAGAGTGGTCGTTGTTGTTTCCACCATGTGTAGATCCTTGTGACCCTATCATCATTAGTAGAAAACAAAGAACAAATCATAGTGTATATGTCCCTGTCAACTACTAGGTTCTGACGTTTCAACAGTCGCTCACACTCAAGCCTTCTATCGAATTCTTACCAAGCACACAGGGGTGATCGACAACCAGCGGTGTCAATGTATCTCCAAAGATTGGATGGAGCGATTGCCAGGTGAAGCTCAGCTTGTACGGTGCAGAAAAGGTGTAGCTGGGAAAGCACAAGTACGGTAGCAGGGATTAGCAACAATCAATTCAGCAAATACAAGTTGAATAAATGTTCAAAGTACTAGTCGATATTGCTTATCCTCGCCTAGACCGGTGAATAGCTAAACCAACAATGGTAGCAAGCAGAAGAATACAAATGAAGCAGCAAAAGAAAAAGGTGCCAACAGCCCTGGAAGAGAGGATTTTTTTTGCTCCTCTTTGTTTTTGCTCTTTTTTTGTGTGAATGTGCACCTGACTCAAATCTCTTCAAAATCCTATTCCGGGCCTAGGGAGTTATATGGGTCACAAACTTTTTTTGTAGAAGGCAGGGGTATAAGGGTCTCTCTCTCTCTCTCTCTCTAAACTCTGATTTTTTTTATCGCATTACCGAAGTCAGATGAATGCTTACGTTTCCTTCTGGCAGCACAAAACAACCTCTTCTTTTTTTAATTTCTTTTTTTCTTCTTCTCTTTCATTTATTTTTCTCAAATACCCAAACCCAATTAGGGCTTCCCTTCTTGCTCAAGATACAGTGGCATGCATTTCGGTACTAGATGACTGGTGGTCACGACAACAAGATGGTCGGTTACCTTGGTAGTGAATAGTGGCAGAGCGTGTTCGTGCCATGGCAATGATTAGCAATGGCAGCAGGCACTGTGCGGTGGTTGATCGGTTGCCACAATAGGTGTTTTGGTGGATGAGGTAAAGATCGGTGGGTAGTGGCGCGGCAGGGGGTGATGGGTGCCGCGGCAGCGAAGGTAGTGGCGTGGCAGGGGGTGATGAGTGCCACGACAGCCAAGGTAGCGGCGGCAGGCGACAAAGTATCAACTAAACACCGACGTCAGCTAAGACCAGCAATGTGACACGATGATGCAACAAAAGCTCAACAATGCAAATTACTAAAAAGAAAGATGCAATGGCACAAACGGTCTTGGACAGAAAGGAGATCTAATGCTAATTTTTTTTGGCTTTTTCTGGACTTTCGGAATTAAGCAATCTAACTATGAAAGACAGTAAATTCTCACCGAGTAACCTTGAGCTCTGATACCACTTGATGCAGGCGGGTGCCCGATCTTTCGATGAGATTGGTAACTATAAATTTTGGTGAAGGTGACTCTCGCGATCCGACTACAACCATATCACGACGTTTGCGCCTTAGCAATCGTTGAACCAACTCTGAGATGTTATTGACCTTGCTGGAAGCGCGATCAACCTGAACACGAGGTTCAATTCCTGCGAGCAATCGAAGAACTAGCAAGAATAAGATGTAAGCAATCTGATATTGGGAATAAGATTGTAGTGTAGATGGTATTGAAAAAAACAAAGGTGGGATCCCGAAGGCTGTGTTGACAGGTGGTTGTCCGACACAACTGAAGAACAGAAGTTTGCACAATGGCTAAACCTAAACTCAACGAAATCCGATTTCTAGCAAAGGGAGGCAGTGGCTCCTATATGGAGAGATGACCAGGGGTGACGGATAGGGAAGTGGACGCACGCTCCTAGGGTTACAAGGCCCATGGGCCCAAGTGGAGCTGGCACAACACCCTTTTGACTTGGGCTCAGAAAAAGATGCGGACTATTTTGATGATTGCAGCCGGCTCAGATGGAATTTGAATATGTGGTTGGATCCGTTGGAAAGTAGACTTGATAATCTTTCTATGAAGGCTAAGAACGTCCCAAACGGAATCTGTATGAAGAAGTTACGTCCGTTTAAACTTAGTACTGTCGCAGCAGTCCGAATCCAAACCCAAAACGAGCCCAACTCGAACTCTTGCTTGACTCAGACCCAAAGTGATGTGGTGACCTCCATTATGCCTTCCATGCATGTCCATGACTCCACATGCCTCTCCTTGGTCCTTTCCCATGTTCCTAAGCATAATTAAATCACTTGCATTAGGTAGTGGTCTATTATCAATAATATAAAAACCTAGGAACGAATTCACCTGGTAATTAAATTGGCGAGCACAAGCTCGAGTAAGTGGTCCTTGTAACACTGATTGTGGATGAGTTGTGTTTGTAGGCACAATTGTATCTATGATAAAGATGTCCTCATCAGAAGGAGATGAGGCAAGAGAGGAGTAGTTTCCTTTTGTAGTTGTATATTACTTGTAAAAAGACCATAGCCTTGCGTGGCTACTACTGTAATAAAGATGTACAGTTTCAATCTTATTGTTCTGCTGCGTTGACTCTGGAAAGGCTTACTATTAGTCAGAGCGGTGTCTTACCGGACAGACAAATAGTAATCCGTTTGCTTAAGTGGGTAATGACATGGGGCACCGCACGCCCAAGGTAGGGGCGACGAGGAGGGTGGCGGCAAGGGGTGGCAGCCTGGAAGGAGTGGCGATAGCAGGGGTGGTCAGGGCAGCTAGGGTTTGAGGCAGCCGGCCCCTCCCCACCTAGTCCACTAAATGGTCAGACAGCTCCCCCTTAGGCTCGGGCTAGGCACCTGGCCCACCTTGGGCCAAGGAAACATGGTCCTTCGATAATTAAACGGGACATCACATTCTCACTACTAGAAATCCCCGTTTTCCCTACAGTTTAAAACGTTCCCTAGTAGTGGAATTGTAATCCAAAGGAAAGTATCTATCCCTGGGGTGAGGTAAAAAAAACCTAGGGAACGAAATCGTTCCCTACTGTTTACATAAATTACTAGGGAAAGACTATAGAGAGAGAAATTGATTATGCCATATCAGCGCCATGGTGGCAACTTTCCCTACTTAGATAAGCAAAACCATAGGGAATGTATTTTTCATTTTTACCTCCAATTTTTTTAGACACCCCGCCAAATTTTTTTTGCACTACTCTTTTTAGTCGCCGCGCCAAGTATTTTTGCTGCGCTGTGTGCCCTTCACAATTTCCCCAAATCAACGCCCTACCAGGCTGCCGCCCCTACCAGGCTCCCAACCCTTGTCGCCGCCCACGCCTCCTCCTCCCGAGCAAAGGTTGCTCCTACAGCTCCGCCCCTTGCCGTCGCTGCCCACACTCCCCTCCTCCCCGGAGCGGTGCTGCCCCCTCCCCTCCTCCTCCACTTCGTCCTCCTTCAAGTCGCCGCTGCCTCCCCGCTCCCCTTCTTGTAATACCCCAAAAATTAAATCGGGAGAGAATAAATAAATTGGGAGAGAATAATTAAATCGGGAGAATGTTTCTTTAGCAAAGCGATTGAACAAGAGAAAGAGGGGGTTTTAATGTAATACTCCGATTTATTCTACGAAAGAAAGCGTTCAAAAGAGAAATTAGACATAAAAAATGGCGGTTTCTGCAGTTTTTCGGCAACTTGGGCCTCGGACCTTGGCCCAGGAGGCCTATGAGGGGCCGGCCACCAACAAAAGGAAGGGGGAAACCCTAGCCGCACTGTAGCTACAGTACCTCCGCCACCACTGTAGCATGACTACTGTAGCATGCCCCTCTCCTCCATGGTGGTGCCTCCCTTCCTCGCCGTCGGTGCTCCCTGCTGCTGATCAAGAATCAAGAAGAAGAGGAAGAGGAGGAAGAAGAGAGGAAGGGGAGAGATCGTAGGCGGGTGATCATCGTTGTTCTCAGCAGGCCCTTCATTGTGTCACCAAGGGTAATCGCTGTTTCCCCTTGAGTAGATGCTTAATTAGTTGTTTTAGCAAAGTCGGTTATCTAGATCGCGTTCTGTCTAGTAGTTTGATCCACGGATTTCATATCTTTAGAAGCCGAATCTGGGGATACACCCTCTTAGAGATAGTTGGGTTATGTCATTAGCTTTATGTGGCCGCTAAGAACGCCCAAATCTGATTAACGGTTAGAAAGTTATGAATTGTTTAGTGCCGCTGTCTTGTTAATCTGTCAACATCCTGATAGTCTGTAGAAATCTGAGTTAATCTATTAGTTAAAGACGAAATCAGAGGATCTCGTTATAATAAAAAATATGGTTAATTTCCTAACCTTTCCATAAAGCTAAAGAACGTAAGAATTGGACGTTCGTAGCAAAAGTTATGATAATTTTAGTGTACTGTCCAGAGAACCCGACGTGATAATTGATGTTCTGTAGATTGGCTTGGTAGGGGCAGTAAATGGCAGAATCAGAAGGGCTCTCCAACTAAGTTTATTTAGGTAATTTAATTATATTTCCAGAAAGTATTAGAATATCTTATTTGGACTCCTGAGAAGAAAGTTATGTATTTTATAAGTTGACTGTCTGCAGTGAACACCAAATCGATCGGTAGAAATTGGAAGATTGGAAACGCTTGGGAGTTTAGCGAGTTCAATTGTGTTCTTATTTATGCTTTTGGTCCAGTATGCTTGTCTTAGTTTGGGTTATCATTATGTTCAGGTGGGAGCGTGATCCTAGGGGCAGCGCCTTCAAGGCCCACCGTTCTCGCCTTGTTGAGGCAAGTATAATGATGGTTATAATTTTTATTGTTGAATGGCAATGTTGGATATATGTTATGAGAAATTATGTGCTCCTGAGATGTGATGACAGCATAGCCAGTATTGTGCATTATTGCTGGAGATATGAGTTATGTGTTAGATTTGGTTGTTCATTAGTTGTGATGACTTTGTTTATGAGCATGTAGTATGAAAAGGATTTACATATGCATTATTGTTGCGGATGCATGTTTGTTAATTTGAGAAATTCATACATATGCATCATGTTGGCTTATTGAAGACTTGGTCATGTGGTGACCAAGCAACTCTTGAGGTCCTTGTCATGTTAATGACGGGCTAAAGGTCCCCATGCTTGAAGAGCATGGGCTTAGGTCCCCATACACGTGGAGTATGGGCAATGGTCCCCTATGCAGATGGATGCGTGCATGGGTGTGCATCGACGGATGCGCACTTTGCATTACCGGTAAAATGCAAAAGGGAAAGAGAAGGAAGAGGATCATCTTTTCAGCATATTGCATAGCATGCGTGTGTAAGATGGTTGATATGTGGGTTTGAGAGGTTTAATTGCTGATTTACATGTTTGTATGTTGTTGATGCCATTTATTATATTTGCTGAGTCTTTAGGCTCACCTCTTGTTTTTGCTGTGTTTTTACGTACCATTTGCAAGAACGGCATGAATGGGAGGGAGTAGGATTGCTAAGGATGCACTCACTACCACACACTCTTTTAAAAATGGTTATCATTAGTTCATACCTTAATAATAAGCAAACTGCTTAAGGATTAATCTTGGTTATGCTTGAATGCATTTCATTATTTGTAATAAAGAGAGCGGTAAATTTTGATTATGCTTGCTTATATTTTAGCTGAATTGATTGTTTATGAATGCTTTGATGAACTTTGGATGTTGAGATATTGCTAATAATATATGCATCTGTTGGAACCTCCGATATACTTTGTTATAAAAGGAGGTTCTGCCGAATTTTTGTAAGATGTTTTAGTTTGAATATGTTTAAATTTACTTAATTTAGTAGCATTCGAGTGCCCTTGTTTGGTGGGGTGTTACTGATTAGTATCGAGCGGTCAGTAGGTTCGTGGTATTTAAAGTATTAATTTTGACACACTATGCACTGATAGATGGGTTGGGTTTTTGCATTGCATATACGCTTCGCTGAGTAAATAGTTACCTTTGTGCTACTGATTGCTAGTTGATCATTGTGCTTATTGTATGATATAATCTTATATACTTATAATTGATTATATTAGTTATATATTATGATAGTTGATGTCGAGAGGTTGAGGTCGTGGTTGTGGCTCAGGCTTTACCAGTTACACCACTTGTTCATAGTAAGAGAATAGTGAAGTGGTTACCTCGGATATCTTAGTACAAAAGTGCGATAGTGAGTACCTTTAGAAGAGTTGTTCTCTTCTTTGAATTTGGTCAACTCTTGTCCATTGTGGTGATGAGTTTCTCTTGGGTTATTAGTTCATTGCGGTTGATGGGTTGCTTTGAGAAAGGATAGTGTGTTTCAATTGGGCTGAATTTGTCCTGTAAAGCAATCATTGTTTTCCCAACCGATGAGTTATTCTTGCGGCTGGTGAACTTGGTTGATGGTCAAGTTTGACCTTTATATTAAAGTTTTGTCTTTCTCATGGGAAAACTTGATCCAATTATTCGCTTGATGTTTTTGGGTTAATGAAAGTTTCCTTTTGCAAGTCCTTTAGTACATGGAGGCTTTTACTCAATGTGTCTCTCTTGGGTATTTTGAGTGTTGAAGATTAATGGTTCTTCCTAATGAAAGAAGTTGTTAAACCCTTTAGCGGTGTTTTGTCATGATAAGATGAGAGGTTATAATCAAAGCACTTAAAGAATATGATATGGATTATCAAGATTGGGTTGCGATTGTGTGCATGATCGATTTTAGCTAAGATCCTTGAAAGGAAAGTTGAATAAGTTGAGGTTGTCCTCAAGTAGTTCTTGATGAGCTGTGACTATGAGTATAACTATATTTAGTAGGAATCAATAGAGTGATTAAGAAGTGTGAAACATTGATGAAATGGTTGATCAATAGAATTGTTTAGTTTGCTAAACTTATTGGATTATTTGGTCACAATGGATTAATCTAACTGTGCAACAAGAGAAAAATAAGGAGGTGTTCGACTGTGGTCTTAGTAGATAATAATATGGGGTTTTCCTTAATTGACTATTTGATGATCTTATTTATGCTCGTGGGAGTACAAATAGAGGAATGACCATCAATTCGTCCATAATTGAATAATCATCAATGGGTTATGATAACCTCCAGATTAGAATTAGAGTGTACTAAATTAGTGTGAGCGTTCCTAATAAGTGAAAGGTTGAAAGTCAAAAGTGATTTACTCATGTGTGTTTCATGGGGATGACCTCTGTTTGCATGATGGTGAATTTGTCGGATAATAGAATGCGTTTGATAAGAGGACTTTGGAATAACCTCTTAAATTATGTAGTAGGTCCCCTCTAAGATAAAGTGGTTGTTGCAATGAGATTGTAAGAATTTGGTATACTCTCAATTGAGGATGATATGATAAAGTGGTATGTAATATTTTGGTAAGCCGTTAGGAGCTTTATAAAGGAAGAGTTGACAATAACGAATCTTGTTAAGAGTGAATTATTCTTGATATTAGTAAGATTGTTGATAAGAGAATGTGACACGTTGGAGTGGTAATGATTCTTCTAGAGAGGAAGTAAGTTGATTGCTTTTCGTAATACCAATTAAATGAAATGTTCGGAGTTTTGCATACGTGCTCTTTTGGGAGATCATGATTTATGTAGTAGATGAGATTAGTTGAGCAATGTGACGTATGGAAAGTTTCTGTTTGGTTTCTAAGTGATTAATTTGATTTGGTTTTAAAGGCATTTCTTGCATAGGATGGCAAGTAATGTGGTAATCAAAGAAAATTGCTTTCTTTGTTAACGGAAAATGTGTGCCCTAACTATTTGAGGTTGGAGTTAAGAATTATAATCTGCAACTTTTCTGTTGTTACAGCTTAAGAGTTTCTTGGGTTTCCATAGCAATATTTTATTTTGATTTATGGGGATTTGGAAGTTCCTTCTGGTGGGACATGTGCCCTCATCTGCGGACTCGTATTTTTTTTCCGAGATCATTAATATTTGATTATTTCTCTTGGTCTCGTACTCACTCTGAGGAGCAACATTTTCTTGTGCGTTGAAACTTGTATTTGTTTGTTTCTTCCTTTTGAGAAAGGAATTAACCAATTTGTGTTGCCAAAGTCTTATAAAGTGTAGAACGTCGACTGGTTGGTGGTGGACAAGTATATGATAGTGGTGAAATCTTAGGAACCAAGCTATTTGAAGAGCAGTAGTTAGTGATTCGGTTTTGACCTATAACACCTAGAGAGGGTTCTAACTAAATGGAATGTTTGTCGATGAAATACAATTGATTAGTGTTACAACTAGTGGGACGTTGTAACATCCCAAATGTATAATTGGGGTTATTCAAGTATAATTATATGTGTAGAAATTAAAACTTTTTCTCACATCTTGAAAACCCCTAATCATTCATGTGATTCTTGTCCAAGAGTTGTGTAATCTAAAAACACCAAGCTCTTGTTGACCCAAAAGTCAAACTCATTTTCCAGTTGTCTAAATCTTGTGCCAAACATTTGGAATATATTTTCCTTGGTCCCAAAACTGATGTGGGACCCCTCTGAAAAATATCACAAGTTGTAAAACTAGTTTGATAAATTTTGGAGGTAAAACAATCCTTTAAACAACCTTAACGAATTTCCTGAGAAAAATGCATTGCATAATAACCTCTGGAAATTTTATGTCAGGTTAATCTCATTGTCATCAAGCTTCCGTAAAAATTTCATGAATTTTGGAGTGGAATTGCTATTCCAAACAATTTTGCAAAGTCTCAGCTGTTAGAAAATTAAACTTAAAAGCCTACACTGTTCCTTGGGCTAGCCGCTGTGCAAAGCTGGTCCGGCCCAACCGTGTCTGCACCCCAGCAGACCTCTTCTCCACCTTGAGCAGGTCGCAGCCGTTGGATTTACATCCAACCGCCACGACCTCCTCCGCGGTCAACACCGCAAAGACCTCCTCACCTCACCAGGTCATAACCGTTGGATCAAAGATCCACGGTCATGACCTCCCCTGTGTGTTAAACCGCAAGGACCTCCCTTCGATATCTATCACCTTGTCCAGGTCATAGCCCTTGGATTAAGATCCAACCGGCTCTGACCTCCCCTTGTTATCAAACCTCAAAAATCACCTTCCACCTTGGCGAGGTCATAGCTGTTGGATTTACATCCAACCGCTCCTGACCTCCCCTCACTGTTAAACTAATCAAACCTCAAAAACCACCTTCCACCTTGGCGAGGTCATAGCTGTTGGATTTACATCCAACCGCTCCTGACCTCCCCTCACTGTTAAACTAAACAAACCTCCCACCTAAATGAGGTCGTAGCCGTTGGATCAGATCCAATAGCCCACGACCTCCCCTCAAAATATCTAGCGCACAAGACCTCCCCTATCTCATGTTGTGCACCGTTGATTTGAAATCCACGGTCACGACCTCCTCCTGGTCTCATGCGCGACGATCTCCCACAAGACGTGAGGTCGTTGCCCTTAGATCTAAATCCAAAGGCCATGATCTCCGTGTGTGTTGTCTAAGCTCAAGACCTCCTTTGCGCCACGTGCGAGGCTCAGACCTCCCTGCCTTGATCAACACCGCTTGATCAAAATCCAAAGGTCTTGAACTCCCTCGCACTTCACGTAAAGCCTCAGACCTCCTTTGATTGTGTGCCCTTGGATTTTAATCCAAAGGCCATGACCTCCCCTCATGTCTTATGTTCACGACGGTTAAGACCTCACAGAGGTCCGCGACTGCTGGATGGAGATCCAACGCTTTGGACCTCTGTCCTATTTTCCCACGCGCGCTTACACATTAAGGAAATCGGAGGGCCACAACCTCCCATCCTTGATCGTGTGGTGGGACCTCCTCCCACCATTTAGGCGTAACGGTTCAAAATTGTCATCCGATGGTTAGGACCTCCCCTGGTCTTATCCAACGGTCATAAGGACCTCCTGTTCTTCTCCTTCCTCGGCGCGCCGCAAGCTCT
The DNA here is from genome assembly GCA_036346405.1 of Phyllostachys edulis. Lineage (NCBI taxonomy): Eukaryota > Viridiplantae > Streptophyta > Magnoliopsida > Poales > Poaceae > Phyllostachys > Phyllostachys edulis. The sequence continues at coordinate 40,501,580 of CM070556.1, forward strand.
GGCAAAGGAGTTAATGCACGCTGGCCACGTGTACTTTTCAATGACTCTTTGTCGACCGCATTTAATGCAGTCACTTTAAAATCTCTCGGGTCACTCAGCTCGCACCTTGTCAACCTCATGTCCTTGCCACCCCATGGACCAACCCGTGGGCTAAGCTCACCATGGAGCTTAGCCCCAGCTCATAACCTTCACCACAGGCTATAAGTTACCCCTTGGAATCCTCCCTTGGCTTCCTTTGCACACAATTGCTCTCACCTTGCACTTTGTGCGTGGTGAGCTCCTCCTCCGCTTAATCGACCTCCTCACCGGCGGCTGCCATTGTCAAGGTCTTTGGAGCTTCTCAGTGGTTCAGGAGTTCCAGTGGCTCCCTTTTCAAACCCTCGCTCACTTTTGCTCCCAAAACCTCTTGGAAGTTAACCCTAACTTAATTTGTTTGGGCATTTTTCAGAGGTGGACAAAGTTGAGCTTGGAGCTGGTGCCTTGGGCTGTGAAGCTTCATTGTCTTCCCCAACTCCGGTCATCACCTCCACGACCTCCCCAGCACCTTAGGACCTCCAGGTACTCCTCCTGTTAGTCCTTAGTCGCTGGCACCCGCTGAATGCATGTCGCGGAGCTTTTAGATTGGGCGACGCTTGAATGTCGCATGAGCTTCCCCTTTTGTGTTTTGGATTTTGGCCGTGTGCTGGCCTTCATTTTGCCCTCTCGGCTCGCCGGCGTTCAACCGTCGCCGCCGTTGAGAGGAGGTCCGTTAGTGCGCATGGTTATTGCGAACCCGCGGTACCATTGGATGTCGCCGGCGAGGTCTACATCGCCGGCGAGAACCAAATCCTTGAACCCGGGTCTTTGTCGGACGAAACGGCAGCGCTGTTGTCGTTTTAGGACAAAGATCACCGCGTTAATGCGCTCATCATATGCCTCAATCATTGCAATCATGGGGTTAGCGTTAAATGCCATTAACCCTGTCTTTTGCGCGCATTTATGACCTCCCGCGCGCGGACCTCCTCGTTGTCCCGCGCGCATTTATTCCATGTCCGAGCGCGTGGTCGTGAGCTCTGGGACGTCCATGACCTCCTCCGAGGAGATCTGGAGCGTCCAAGACCTCCCCTTGCACGATCGTGGCCGTCCAGACCTCCCTGGAGGTCTGTGGACGTTAGGACCTCCCTTAGGACCTCCCTAGGTTATCTCGGCCGCTCATGACCTCCCGGGTAGATCTTGACCGTCAAGGTCCTCCTCGGACGATCCGAACCATCGAGGACCTCCTTGGAACATCTGGACCGCCCAGACCTCCCTGTGAGGTCTTGACGATGTAGATCTTCCTTAGGGAGATCTTGATAGTTTAGATCTTCCTTGGAAGCTCTCAACCGTTGAGGACCTCCCCTTTAGATCTGGTCCGTCCGGACCTCCCTCATCGTTGTGGTCCGTTGGATTCACCTTCAACGGCCATGACCTCCCTCACCTCGCAAGATGTGCGTTGCTAGGAGGTCCAGGGCCTCTGGACCTCGCGGTGTGCGTTACCTCCTGGGAGGTCTGAGCCGTTAGATCTATGATCTGTGGCTCACGTCCTCCCATGCCTTTGTGATTTTTAGAAATTCCAGTGAGCTCTAGTATAAACTGAAATAAGGTATAAACTTTAGAATTTCATATCTTTGTCGTTTTAAATCCAACTGAGGTCATTCAAATTGTGTTAGCTCTGTCTTGAACTTGACTTTAATCCAAAAATGATTGTAAGTTGAGTTCAACTCCAGAGCACAGTTTTGCCATTAGATTTTGAAACCAACTTTAAATGTGCACTCAAATTAATGCTTAACTTGTAAAATACATAACTAATGCTCTGTAGATTATTTTTGAGTGAGACCAACTTTGTTGGTTTCCTCCATTAATGGTTTTACTATGAACATTAGTTTTGAGCATGTTGCTGCTAGGAAAATGAGGACTTGTGCATTATAATTTTGTTCAAGTTCTTGTTTTTGAAAATTTGTAGAGAGTGCAATATAGCTCCAAATGAGATGAACTCAATTGTGTTATTCATCTCATGAGGTGCTGGTTTTACAGTAAAAATTTCAACTTCACTTCTGTTCTAGAAAATGTTGCCTCATAATTAAATTAATGAATAGTGCAGTTTGGTATTTTAGGGGCTGAGCAGAATTGTTTTGCTCATAACTTTTGCATTGAGAATCCAAATCAATTGGTTCTTGTTGCAAAATTCCTAAAAATCACCCTCTTGCTGCTGTAGAAAATTCAGAGAATTTGGAGTTCGTTTGTTGTGCTGTCTTTGTTGTTTTTCGTCGTTCTTATCGGTTCTTTCTCGCCTTCCCGTTAGGTTTTGATATTTGTGGTGATCCCGAGAGTGACCCTCCGCAACAAATTGACCAGCAACAGCAAGGCAAGCAGTTTGATCATTTCCATCATTGTCCCATTACCTTAAAGCTTAATATCTCGTTTTACTTCTATGTATGCATGCTACTTTGTGTTAAATGTCGCTAGCAAGCCTATAGTTGCATAATCTGTAGGAATTGTTTATCCTCTACTACCATGAGCCTAGGTTATTTGCTGTGGTGGGAGCTCGTTGGATGAGCTCCTATCACTTAGTAGTTTCGATTTAAATTGCTTAGACATGCTTAGTTTTCGATAGAATGGGCGATCATCGACTTAGTCGATGGTCTTGATCACTCAAAACTGATTATTACTCCTATATGTCCAGCACTTGTGCTTTGATTAATTTGTAAAATCAAAACTGAAAATAAAAGATTGATTTAGACTTGGGCATATTGGATGGATGGCATGGTTTTTGGATGTGGTGGTATGCCGGGTCCCTAAGGACCGAGTACTTGGGTCACTAAGCCAGCGATTTTGCGTGCTAACCACACGAGGGGCATATGGAACCCTCTTGACTAAGTACTTTGGGCGGTGTTAATTGGGGTCGCTCGGTTGGTGTGTTTTAAAGATAAAATGTGTGTGTGATGTGGGAGGGAGCATTAGCTTCGGGTAGGTTGTGTGATGTCTCCTTCTCCCGTGGGTTGTGCGACTCGAATTAGCATTGTCCATTGGAAATGTCTCGTAGGACTTAGCCGTCTTTGGCATACCAAAGGTAGTGTGCCTAATGGAAAGGCGGTCGACGTGTGGGTACAGTGGTACACCTGCAGGATAAAACTATTCAATAGCCTCGTCCTAGGTTATGGACATGCTTGGTAAGGTCGTTCAAGACTAGACTACAACCTTTAATTAAAACTTGACATGGTTGGTATGAACGGGGAGTTCACGCTATTGTTTGTGGTGACTTGGGTTGGTCACTTCCAGGTTGTTCTTGTTGTTGTTACCTTGTTATTTATCTCGTTGTTATTTCAACAATTAAAAATGCTTTGTCAAATTGCTTTCAATCTACTATATTATTGCAAATGAAAACTTGCTTTGTGCTAAAATGAGTCCAAAGCCTCATCCACTTAAAATAAAGCTTGCATATAGCTAAATTATAGTTCTGTTATCTTACATGTGGGTCTTGCAGTACAATAAACAATTTATTGTACTCATTTGCTTTGCTTAACAACTTTGTTGCAGAGGAGGTAGAGCCCAAAGGGCTTTACTTTTGTGAGCTGTGCGGTGGTTGGGAGAGCGACTAGCTTGGCGGTCCGGTCAGTTGCCTTGTGGGCTAAAGGCACACTGGTTGGCTCTTATTTTGGGCCATCTTTATGGAACTTTTGCTTCCGCTGTGTATCTTTGTAGTTTTGTTGTTATTTGGCCAGAAGGCCCCTCTTTTGTAATAACCTATCCTTATTTATATTAACTTCTGGTTTGTTGCTTATGTTCTATGTGTGTATGGAATTGATACATTCTTTTGTTGTGAGGTATGTATACTGCATTCTGGGGAGTATACATCTCTCGAGACTGGGTTTATTTGGTTGATAATACTAGGGTCAATTGGATGACTAAGTATTATGAGCTTAATAAACGTCGGGGTCTCACAGACGTATGGCAAATTATGATCCAATACTCTTTGTTTGAATCTTGGTCAATCAGTTAGGGTATTGCAAATGTGTATATTGTGGTTGTGTAACTGAATTGGATTGGTGTGGATTAGAGGAGGTCCAAGATTGGTAAAATAAATCGCCTTGGGGCGGTTACTTGATGAGTGAGGAATGTTGACATTAATAACTGAGGTTATTGTCGAGCTGTGTGAAATTTTAGTCATCAGATCTGAGGGTTACCGATCAAGTATACCGGAAGTTTAGTGTGGAATTCTTAAAGGTGGAATTCGGGCTTGGCATTTTTATGCTAGCATCTTAGTTTCCCATTATTAGGTTCCAAGAGTTATGGTGATCTTTGATAGGATCTTTTGGATGCAATAAATGAGGGTGTATGCGGTGAATTTCAAGTTGATTATCCTTAAAAGATTGAGGTGATGTGATTGTAGCTGAAATCTATATTGAGGTGTGTTGGGAATTATTATTTGTCAAAGTAATTCCTTTGGTAGAGAAGGTGATCACAGATGTTATTGTGGATTGGAAGAGTCTCTCTTCCTAGATGTGGATTTCGTGTTCGGTTTGAGCATAGATTTGAGGCTTGCCAAATTAAAAGAAATGAATTAGTGTGTTATGCGATGATTTGGAATCTCATGATGTAAGAGAAAGTTGAATTCTTAAAAGAAAGTTTGAAAACAAAAAAAAGGGATTGTACTCTCGGATGATGAAATATTCTCCTAGTTTTTATTTGAGCCTTGTCTCTATGATGATGCCAATTATAAATTGAGTTGATTCATCTTGGTATGCGTGGTTCTTTTTGGTTAAGACAAAGAAAGGAAATGGTTGTTCTTTTGATTGGTGATCATTTTGGAATTGACAGTTAAGAGAATGAGTTAGTGTGATGATTTGGAAACCCATGATTTGGGAAAGGATTTATTTCTTAAAAGAACTTCTGAAAAAAAAATTCGAGTATAGAAGTGCTCAATTGGTTCTTGTATGAGTTGGGTTTTTATGATAGATATCATGTACAATATGATCTGACTTTATGATCGGTACATGCATGGGTGTGCATCGACGGATGCGCACTTTGCATTACCGGTAAAATACAAAAGGGAAAGAGAAGGAAGAGGATCATCTTTTGAGCATATTGCATAGCATACGTGTGTAAGCTGGTTGATATGTGGGTTTGAGAGGTTTAATTGCTGATTTACATGTTTGTATGTTGTTGATGCCATTTATTATATTTGCTGAGTCTTTGGGCTCACCTCTTATTTTTGCTATGTTTTTAGGTACCATTTGCAAGAACGGCATGAATGGGAGGGAGTAGGATTGCTAAGGATGCACTCACTACCACACACTCTTTTAAAGATGATTATCATTAGTTCATACCTTAATAATAAGCAAACTGCTTAAGGATTAATCTTGGTTATGCTTGAATGCATTTGATTATTTGTAATAAAGAGAGCGGTAAATTTTGATTATGCTTGCTTATATTTTAGCTGAATTGATTGTTTATGAATGCTTTGATGAACTTTGGATGTTGAGATATTGCTAATAATATATGCATCTGTTGGAACCTCCGGTATACTTTGTTATACAAAGGAGGTTCTCATTAATTTTTGTAAGATGTTTTAGTTTGAATATGTTTAAATTTACTTAATTTAGTAGCATTCCAGGCCCTTGTTTGGCTGGGGTGTTACACTTCTCCTCCTCCCCCGTGCCATCGTCGCCGGCCTCGACACGGCAGCTGCTCCCCCGACGCCAACGCCGCCGGCCCCGGGCCGCCCCTCTTCCCCCGACGCCGATGCCAACGCTGCCGCCAACCTCCTCCTCCTTCCCCGAGCCACCCTCTTCCCCCGACGCTGCCCCCAGTCCATCATGGTAAGGCATTTCATTCCCCTCCTCCCGCGAGCGGTGCCGCCCCCTCCCCTCCTCCTCCTGCTCCTCTTCATCCTCCTTCAAGTCGCCACCGCCGCCCCGCTCCCCTTCTCCTCCTCCCCCATTTGTCGTTGTGCTGCCCTAATCCGACGCCCGCCCCGAGGCGCCCTCTTCCCCGACGCCGATGCCGCCGCCTTGACCTCCTCCTCCTCCTTCCCGAGCCGCCCCTCTTCCCCTAACGCCCCCCCTAGTCCATCATGGTGAGGCATTTCATTCTGTTCAATGAAATATCTTGGCTGAGATTGATGTAAATATGTTGGCTGAGATTGATGTTCATTCTGTTCATGCTGAAAAACGAGGTGTAAATATCTTGGCTGATACTGATGTTCCTGGCCATGCTCTCTCATGGTAAGGCATTTCATTCTATTCAATGATGCATAGTACAAATAAATGAATAATATGCTCCATAATTACATAGAATCTTTTGTAGCGCAAAACCCACAGTTTGTCTTGTGAATACACTCAAGAGTCAAGACCTTACTGGAGTTCACAACGTGCAGTTTAATTTATATAGAATACATAGCAGTAAGCATGGTTGATAAATGTGAATATTGCACCTTTTCAGGGGTGTTGGCTACCCATCATTGTGGCCAGCAGATAGCTGCAAAGAACCACTTGATGTCTGCAACAACTTTTTGTTTGAAGTTATTGATGGTATTCTTTCAGCTGATACATCATAAATCTTGTCAACATAAGTGAAGTTAGCCTGTACACTTGTTTTTTCAAAAGATCATTTAACTTGTGGGCATGTTCTGACAGAAATCAGTGATTCATAAAACTTGTCAACGCATATAAATATATAATGGTTACATTATTTGGATTCATTTACTATTGGCAGAAAATAGTAAATATCTTACTCAACAGTCTAACAGAGTTCCTAACTTCTGCATGGCTATGATATCATTAGCTGGTATGCCTATTACTTTCTGATTTCATAGTTTCCAATTAGTTCTTAACCCTTAACAGACACCATGTCATGCTTGCAGGGAAGAAACATTTAACGACTTCGGAGACAAGTTGGACCGTAGAGTCGTGGTGCATAACTGGTATTTCCTCACTGCCTATTTGATCTATAATAATGGTTCCTTTTGTTCGAGCTATGCATGGACAGTATTTCAGTGTTAAATGTATGGAACCTAAATGTTTTATACGAAATAAAGGGAATTAGATTCACTTACTAGCTAGCATTGTAGGTTAAAATTTACACTCATTGTAAGATGTAGAGTCCATCTCCTGTCCTTCTTACTGCTATGAAAGTATCAATAATTAATATTCGGTAAATTTGCTCCTAAATTAACAGGCTCGGTGAGGATGTAGCACCAAAAGTGGTTGCTCCAGGGCTGAGATGCATAGTAAGCAACCAGGATAAGTGGTACCTGGATCACTTGGATGCCACATGGGAGGGATTTTACATGAATGAACCCCTAAAAGGTTTCGACAACCCAGAACAGCAACGCTTGGTCCTTGGTGGTGAGGTTTGCATGTGGGGTGAGCAAATTGATGCATCAGATATTGAACAAACTATTTTGCCGCGTGCTGCAGTAGCTACATGTAAATGACTAAACAAGTTTTGACCCTCCTAATTCATGCCTTGAAATATTTTAAACTTGGCGCATACATTTGTATCCAAAAGAGGTCTGAGTTATACGATATGATCAACTATAGTAGATTATTGTTTGTCACACTCTTTGATACTTCAATTTTTCCAAGTAGATTATTGTTTGTCACTCTTTGATACTTCAATTTTTCCAAGTAGATTATTGTTTGTCACACTCTTTGTTCTATTGTTTATACTGCAACCTACCATTGAGTTTAATTTCTTATCTATTTCTACTTTAAGGAGTGAGCCCTTTGGGAACTTTTCTATTGGGGAAATATAAAATTTTCAAGTTTATGTGAGATTCACTCCATTGAAATGTAATCATGCATTCATGCCAGAGGAACTGCTAATGTTCTGCTCAATAAACTATGATGCCAAATATTGATGAGTGTGTAGTCAGACCTTCACTTTATTTTATCCTTGTAAAGTTCTCATTTACTTTCTGCAGGCAGACAACTATAAGAAAATATTCTCTCACATGAAACCAAACAGTATTCTTGGTTTATCTCATGGATTTATCCTTGGACATTTGCAATCAAGTGGCCTTGATTTCCCAAAAAATATCAATGTCATTGCTGTATGCCCCAAGGGAATGGGCCCATCAGTTCGAAGACTTTATGTTCAGGGCAAAGAAATAAATGGTGCTGGTCACCAGGTATGATAATTTCACTGAAAACATATTTTCAATTATATATTTGGTGTGAAGACATGTTATGTGTACGCTCTTTTGCTGCGTAGGATGTTGATGGAAGGGCAACTGATGTTGCTCTAGGATGGTCAGTTGCACTAGGATCTCCCTTCACATTTGCTACTACTTTAGAACAGGAGTACAAGAGTGATATCTTTGGGGAGTGTGGTGAGTCGCTTCCTGTTTATGTTGCCTCGATGATTGCCTTTGTAAGTCCAGAACTAATCGGTTAGTGTCCGTGAATTTTGCTTGGGTGCCGCCCATGGCATTGTGGAGGCTCTGTTTAGGAGATACACAGAGCAAGGAATGGATGAAGACTCAGATACAAAAACACTGAGAGGGCATCACGGAATTATCTCAAAACCATCTCAAAGAAGGTACTCTATTATCGAGCTTTTGGTATCCCTTATCGCCTTTACTTATTACAAGCATGTGATTTCCCCTGTTTTTACCAGGATGCTTCAAGTGTACAACTCCTTGGTGAGGAAGGGAAAAGAAGTTCGACAAGGCGTACAGAGCATCATATTATCCCTGCATGGATACACTCTACGAATGCTACGAAGATGTTGCCTCTAGAAGTGAAATCTGGAGTGTTGTGTTGGCTGGGCAGAGGTTTTATGTAAGTTGTGTATAGCTATTAACACATTCAAGGTCTGCAGATCTTAGGCTCGTTTTGAGAGGTTTGCTGATTTGCTTGCTTTAGATGCCTTGAAGTCTGGTACCAAGGAACAAGGTTCCATGGGAGGCCGTAATGAAGATCGATAATGTCGATGAAATGAGCCCAAGTGATCAACGACACAATCATGTTTCAACAGCTATCTTAACACCGTCAAATGAGTCGGAATAGCATCGTTTATCCATATCTATCTTAACACTATCAAACTTGTTATTCTGCTGGTCATTTGTACTTCAGTATGCATGTGTGTTGTGCACTTGTGGTGCAAGCGTGGGTGTTGTTTTTTGACTTTATGGTAGTGTGATGTTTACACTTAGTTATGTTGGTGCAAATGTGTCTCAAATAGTACTTGATGGTCTATTGAAAATATATGATATTGTTATGTTTATCTTCTGCATAAACTTTGTTTTGAATGATAATGTGAATTTAGTGTTTTTGAATATAAATAAATATTTGAATAATGTATGTATATTAAAAAAACAATAAATTCACTACCCTTAGTGTTCATACCAAATAGTAGGGGATGAATTTCGAATTAGCAATAGGAAAATAATATTTATATAAAAATGTTCCCTAGGGTATACAAGAAATAACGTAGGGAATTTGTTGGGTTCTTTCCCTAGGCTGGCAGAAAGGTAACGTAGGGAAATAAACTTTCCACGTTAGATGACAATGCCACGTGGACGAGATTTCCCTACCGTTTAAAATCCTAGGGAACGATTCTTTCCCTAGGTATTTCCAAAAAAACCCGTAGGGAACGTTTTCTTTCCCCACATTCTTTCCCCTAGTAGTCATTCCCTACGAATGCCACTAGGGAAATCAATTCCCTATAGTTTTGGGCATGTTCCCTAGTATATTACTCACTAGGGAAAATGGAGATTTCTAGTACCCCCTTAAAAAGAATTCAACCCCTAATTCTACTCATGTCATTCTACATGAAGGAAGAATATAACTGAAATTAACAACAATTAACATGTACCAATCGTGAACAATTCCGGGTACTTCTCCCGCACACAAGATCCCAACTCCCAAGTCGTCTCCCTCTCAGACTGATGTGACCACAACACCTTGATGTATACAAATGTCTTCTGCCTCAACACTCATTCCAACCTCTCCCGTATACGTATCAAACAAGAGATCTTGCTCATTTGTCAGCGGCTCCAAAGAAATCTCTGGCTCTCGATCTCTCAAATACTTCCTTAGCTTCGAGATGTGAAATACATTGTGAACTCCGTGCATGGACTCAGGAAGGTCCAAAAGTTAAGCCAACTTCCCAATTCTGACAATTATCGAGAACGGTCCAACGTACCTCGGGCTAAGCTTCTCTTTTGTACTGAAGCAGATAATGCCTTTGGCGGGAGACACTCTCAAGAGCACCTAATCACCCACCGCAAACTCTAAATCACGTATCCTCACATCTGCATAGCTTTTCTGCCTACTATGAGCTGCTAGCAACAAAGCGGGGACCTACACTTCCGCCCATACAGAACCTCAAAAGGTGCAACTCTAATATTGGAGTTGTAGATGTTGTTGTAGGCAAACTCTACTAGAGGCAACTAATCCTGCCAACTACCCTTCCAAGACAGGACACATGACCTCAACATGTCCTCCAAAGTCTGAATGGTGCACTTTGACTACCCATTTATCTGAGGGTGGAATGTCATGCTAAGGTGAAGCTCAGTACACAACGCACCCTACAAACTCTTCGAGAACTTTGAGACAAAGTGGGCATCCTTGTTAGAAATGATGGTATTAGGCACACCATTGTGAAATCCCAATTTTCTAAGTTTCAAAACTCTTTTGAGTAGTTTAGTCCCTTGGAAAAATTCAACAAATTTTATTTGAATTTAATAAAGTTTAAATGGGACTTTCAAATTTCAAAGCTATTTAATGTGATTAATCTGAACATCAATTAATTGCAAAAATATTTTATTTGAGTTCTTTGTGCTTAGAAACATTTTTGAAATTTTTCTGGAATTATTCTGAGTTCATTAGCTATTTTTCAATTTGCCATTTGGATTTTCTGGTATTTCTAAAATGCAACACCTATTTAAAATCTTAGGAAATCCTTTAGGCCGAAATTCCTTAGCCCGAGCCCAATTCTCCCTCTTCTAGCCCATTCACGCCTATGACCCACCTTCACTCTCCTGCCCGCTCGCCCACACCCGGTCCCACCTATCAGCCACACACGTGTCGTGCGCAACGCTAGCTCACCCTAGCCACACTCACTGACATGCGGACTCCTCTCTCTCTCCTTCACCGTGCTGCCACTATAGTCGAGCCAGACTCCACCTCCTGAGGCTATTTAAAGCCCCAAGCATCTTCGTTTTTCTCACCCTGAGCCTGTAACACTCCAGCCCAACATAGAGCCTAGGATGCTACTAAACTACTTTATAGAACTATTTTAATTCAACTTATTAACAAACATTCATCAAAACATTCAACCACGAATGACATAGTTCTAATCATCAAGAACTAGCACAATCTACAATTAATCAAGATAAAGAAAGTCATCTATCAATTGTAAATAAGCTAAGCATGGATCTTTCTCTTTATCAACCGAATCCAAAGCAAACGTCTATGCTACACAATGGGAGCAACTATTTAACAGTTAAATCTAAAGCATCAAGATTCATCAGAATTACGAGGATGTAAGTCTAATCCAATCAATCAATTTATTCTATCAAATAGAATTAAATGAACCAATAACTGAGGTTTAAAAGCATAAATAAAACATCCACGAATACAAGTGAATCATCCACCACGAAGGATGGACACAGTCCAAAACTAAAGGAAATAGCATCAACTTGAGGTTGTAGGCGAAAAAGCTAATTTTATTTGCCATGAGTGATTAAGTGTGAGGTGCATCAAAACTACCCCTTCCCATGCATGTCGCTACCTCGAGAGGTACCTAAAAAGAATAACAACAACAAGCGTGAGTCCACGACTCAGCAGAGTACAACAGTGATAATAAACAAAACGTCACGACCGGCTATTGAAGATATCAAATCTTCTTATGAACATCAGCAAGGAACCATAAATAAATCTTTTATACTTGCATGCAATGCATATGTCAAGAATGCTCTTTCTTCCTTCTTTGCAATTATCGGTAATGCGGAGTAGTGCATCCATCGATGCATACTCAAGCCTGTGCCCTCAGGCACAGGGACCTCAAGCCCACACTCCACGAGTGTGGGGACCCATGCCCGTCCAATGCATGACGGGGACCTCAAAAGAAACAATTCTTGGCTACCACGTAGTCCAAGAGTCAGGAATGAATGCCATGATGCAAATGAACTTCATAACCACATCCAACATGAGAGAAATAACATTCAACGACAATAGCATAGATATAATCTCATAAGAAAACCATGGCATTTATCATGAATACAACATCACAATTCAATCTACACTGTTTACACTTGCCTCAACCGCGAGACGGATGACGACGACGCGAAGACTCTAACCCCAGTTCTCACCACTACCTGGCAACCGTAAAGTATACTAAGAATACCATTCAAAAGTGCACAGCATAGCAATGAAACAAAATGAAATCATTCGCTCCTATTCGCTACCCGAAACTTTATCGATAGAATCCCAAATTCCAGTCTGTCCTAAACTGACAGCCACGAAGGAAAAATCATAACTTTTGATTCAAAGCTCCAAAAGTCATGAACCTAGGTTCTCTGGAATCTAGACATGCATACCTACAACTTCTCAGGTGATCGAATGTTCAAATTATTCGATCTAAGCCTTTGTCTTTATCTCCGAAGACCGTTCTATCATCTTCAGTATTAACGACTTAGGAATTTTGTATCTCTTAATTGGTACATCCAAATTCAATGTTCTAAGACATTCTGGAAACTATAGAGAACTAGATTCCTTAATAAATTTATTAAATTTTTTCCCAAAGTGCAACAAAGGTTGCTAACATATTAGTCTTTCTCTACTGTCCACAACAGAAGGATAGACTACAACAATAACTTCAAAAATTCATAACTTTCGTTCTAACCGTCCAAAATTTATGAACTTTATCTCCCTGGAATCACCATAAAGTTATATACATAACTCATGAAGATCAACTGACCAAATTTGTCGATCTCCAAACCCTAATTCACAGAACTACGCTCGCTGCCCGAATCCAGAGACTGAATAAGCACCCCGACTTGCAAAAATCATAACTAATTCATTATCCATCCAAAAATTACAAATTAATACTTTCCAGAAAGCCAACACAAATCCCCACATAATTCTTGGAGACCCTAATCGCTGGATGTAACACCCTGGCTATGCAAAAGCCAAGATGTTACTTAAACCTCTAATACAAAACATCAATACAAATTAATTTCAACTTTCTATCAACTACTGACAGTTAATGTCAACCCACATGAGAACGGTTATAAAATTTGCTCTAAATTTCAGCAACATAACAAAACTCTAATTTTCCAATCATCGCATTCCATTCAAGAGAAATACTATCAAGAATATATCTAATGAACATAAACATTAACTAGATCAACCAAAACATAACGATGGACAGAAATAATCACCATGTCACCATTTATTACAATCCAAAACTCTCAAATGAAAGGTAATAGCAGATTTATTAACTAGAAAGTGAGAGATGTGAAATGAGTGCAAGTATCCTTGTGCCTACTGTCACCCAAAGCATGCCGTCTTTAGTGTTTACCTATAACAGACAAACACTAACAAGAGTAAGTCCATGACTCAACAAGTACATCAGAATAATGTGGAACATACTGGAAGAAGAATAGGTCATTCATCATTACTGAATTCATAGTAAAAGAACAATAGTCATATGCAAGAACGAAAATGCATGCTCTTCTCTTCTGCTTATATTGGTATAGCCAGTGAACACCCGTCGGTGTTCACTCATGCCCGCATTATCAAAATACAGGGATCCAAGGCCTATATGAAGAATCTTTCAAAACGTGGATCCAAATTGCTCATATTGGAATGATGGGACTTCATTACCCACTCCCGTGGGTGAATCATGAACGAACGAATGAATGGATGAACACATTGTGATGAAAAACATACTCTCAGAAGCATGGAATAACAACCATGAATGGAAACAATAATTATTGGAATTACTCACAGATCATATAGTTTAATCTTAGCATAAGCATCAAACACGATGAACAATTAAACAATCAAGACAATCCAAGTTGTACTTGCCTCAACCACAAGACAGATGACGATGACAGGAAGGCTCTAACTCCAGTTCTCACCACCACCTAACAACCGTAAAGTAGACTAAGAATACCGTTCAAAAGTGCTCAGCATAGCAATGGAACAAAATGAAATCAATCGCTCCTAATCGTAACCCAAAACTTAATCGATATACTCTCAAGTCCCAATCTGTCCAAACCGACAGCTATCAAAGGAAAATCCATAACTTTTGAGTCAAAAATCCAAAAGCCACGAATCTAACTTTCCTGGAATATACACAAGCATAGCTACAACCTCTTAGGTGACCGAAAGATCAAATTATCCCATCTAAGCCTTTGTGTTATAACCCTGAAGACCGTTCTGTCATCTTCCGTACTACTGACTTGAGAATTTTGTAACTTTTATTTGGTACATCCAAACTCACTGTTCTAAGACTCTCTGGAAACTAAAGAAAACTAGATTTCTCAATAAATTCATCACAATTATCCCCACTATGCAACAAAGGTTGCAAACAGCCTAGTTTTTCTCTACTGTCCACAACAGATGGACAGACTACAACCTTAACTTCAAAAATTCATATGTTTCATTCTAACTGTCCAAAATTTATGAACTTTATCTTCCTGAAAACATCATAAAGTTACCTACATAACTCATGAAGATCAACTGACCAAATTCGTCCATCTCCAACCTCTAATTCACATAACTAAACTCGCTGCCCAAATCCAGAGACTGAATAAGTACCCCGAATTGCAAAATTCATAACCAATTCATCATTCAACCAAAAATTATGAATTAATACTTTATGGAAATCCCACACGAAGCCCCACAAATATCTAGGAGACCCTAACCTACAATTCAGGATTTAACTACACAAAAACTGACGGGCAAGCATGGGACAGATTACTGAATTTAATCACAGCAGATCAACGATCCTGTAATCGATGGCAATTTCTAATCTAACTTGATCCAAATAGCGGGGAGATGATCGTTACCCTGTGAAGGCGTGTGAGCCCGCTAAATTCCCCACGAGGTGCTCCTCTCCTCTTTTTCTCCTCTCTCCCTCCTTTCTCCTTGGCCGACAGCAATGGGAGAGCACCACCAAGAGGAGGGGAATAGCAATGGAGTGCGAGAGGGAAGGTGACTACTATAGCAGGCACTGTAGAGGTGGTGCTACTGTAGCAACAGTTGTAACACCCCAGCCCAACATGACCCTAGAATGCTACTAACTAGCACGATAACCAATAAAAAAACTAAGACATCTCTCTAAAATCCGACAGAACCTCCTTTGTAGAGATGGCTATAACGAAGGTTCAAACATTTTAATATAGCATCAATAAACTATCAAATCGTTCATTTCAAACAAATCATCAAAGGACATCCAAAAAATGCTAAACAACTAAAGCATAAACAAAAGCATTTCCAACACTACTATGCCCAAGCAATTTGGTAATCAAATAGCTACATCTAGAGCATCCATGATCCACAACTCACGAGGATGATAGAATAATCAAATCAAACCTTCTAATCTATCGAAAGGAATTAAATGAACTTAAACAACGAGGAATTAAGAACACAACTGGATCATCCAGGATCACAATCAAAACATCCACCAAGAAGGATGGTCACCAAACTGAATCTAAAGTAATCATCAAGAATTTGAATTAGATTATTCATTGTGGTCTGTGTATATGTGAAGTGCACCCTATCTACCCCTTCCCCATGCATGTCGCAGCCTCGATGGGTACCTAGAAAGCACAACATAGCAAGTGTGAGTCCACGACTCAGTAAAGTGCAATAGTAAATCAAACATAGCCTCATAAGTAGTCAAAGGGAATAATCAATCACATCATGAACAACATCATTATATACCACAAATCCATCTCTTATGATAGCATCGTAAGCAGTCAAAGGGAATAAACAATCACACCATGAACAACATCATTATATACCACAAAATCCATCTCTTATGCAGAAATGCAATGAACATGTCATGAATGCACCTCTTCACTTCTTAGCAATTACCGGTAATGTCGAGTAGTGTATCCGTCGATACATACTCTAGGCATGTGCCCTCTAGGCATAGGGATCCAAAGCCCACACTCCACGAGTGTGGGGGACTAAAGCCTGTCCAATGCATGACGAGGATCCAATACATACTCAAGGCATGTGCCCTTAAGGCACAGGGATCCAATGCCATGATGCAAATGTACATGTCCCATGTCATTATCATGATTCATCATTGTCATCATTAACAAGGTAGTCTCATTGCTCACCTTGTCCCATCATTATTGTCATCACTCATGGAACCATTACCATGTAAATACCATCATTTAAACATTGCCATGTAAGCAAGCCCACACTCCACGAGTGTGGGGACCAAAGCCCGTCCAATGCATAACGGGGATCCAATACATACTGAAGGCTTGTGCCCTCAAGGCATAGGGATCCGTTGCCATGATGCAAATGCACATGGCCAATGTCATTATCATGATTCATCATTGTCATCATTAACAAGGTAGTCTCATTGCTCACCTTGTCCCATCACTATTGCCATCAATCCGGAAACCTTTACCATGTGCACTTCATCATTTAAACGTTTTCATGTAAACTTCATCATATAAGCATCATCATAAAAACACCATCAATCAACTATGGCACATAGGTTCATCAACATTACCAAGCCGCAATCAACATCAATCAACTATGGCATTCATCAAGTATGAAATATAACAACTCATTAATACTACTTGCACTTGCCTCAACCATGAGAGAGAAGACAAAAGGCGGAAAAGCTCTAGCCCCGGTGTTCACCACCATCACCTGGTAACCAAGAATGATACTAAGCATCAAACAACATGCTTAACAAGATAGTACTCTCAGCGCTCTACAACGTTTTCTCATAACCCAAGTTTAAACACTCGACCTACTCGAGCTAGACAACGTGCTAAACATAAATCTATTCGGGACAGCAGTAAAGAAACAATCATAATTTTTGATGGGATTAACCAAAACCCGAGTTTCTTATCATTCTAGAAATCTAAGAACGTAAGCTACAAAAGTATAGTTGGCGCGATACTAAGATTTCGCCTTTAACAAAAAGTGGCACACATGTCAAATTTACTGTTGGAAACCGACGAACAAACTGGACAATTAAATTGAAACTTGCATATCTTTCGTTCTATAGATCCAAATAAAGCTTTCTTTATCAATATAGAAAGCTAAGAACATAAGCTACAAAAACCTAGTTGGCATAATGCCCAGATTCTGCTTTTAACAAAATATGGCACACGGGTCAAATTTACTGTCGAAAACCGACGAACAATCTGGATGGTTAAATTGAAACTTGCATATCTTTCATTTTACAGATCTAAATAAAGTGTTATTTACCAACATGAAAAGCTAAGATAAAGTACTACAACATTAATTGTGGTGGCCAACCCTGAATCGGCCTTTAACAAATTGAAATCTAACCGTTAACATTTCTGCTACGCTTTGACAGATTCCTGGACAACAGCAACAAAAAAGACCATAACTTTTAAACCGTAAATCGGAAATCAGTGAACTTAGAACCTATGGCAATCTGAAAACCCAACCTACAACTCTCTAGGAGACGAAATCCCCAAATTCGGAACAGATCTACCGGAAAACAGGTGCCCAAAAAAAGAACAGATTTCAGATCTGGACACAGCAGACTGAAGAACCCTAAGTAAGGCAAAACTTATGCAACTAAATCAATCTAACCAGCAAGGAAACCACTCATTACCCCTTGAAGAACCACAAGAGCTTTCTGAACTTCCCCCTTGAGATCAAACCCTTCTCCTAGCCTTCCTCCCTTCCCTCCTTTCTCCCCCTTCCTCTCCTTCTCTTGGCCGAACAGATTAGCTCCTTCCCTCCTTGGCCAGCAGCAGCAGCAAGGGACCTCCTATGGCAGCCTTGGATGGAGAGGGAGAGGAGGGATTTCGGTTTTTGGGAGAGGAGGAGGTGGTGGAGGTGCAAGAGGGAGGCAAGGGGAGAGTGGCGGCCAGGTTGAGGGAATGGGGAGCAAGTTTTGGTGGCTGCTAGGGGGAGTTCGGCCAGCAGCTGGTGGCTGCTTGGGGAGGGGAAAGAAAGGGTTAGGGGCAGCTAGGGTTAGGGTTTGAGGGGTGGAGGTGGAGCTAAATGGGCTGGCCCAACTTGGGGTGCCTCCTTCCCCCTTCTGGCCCACAAAGGCTGCCCAAAGAGCCCAAATGCACTAAGAAAACAGAATTTGAACCGAAGTCCCATCTCTAAACTTGATGCAATCGAAAGTGTAAAAGTGTCACTCTCCCGAATAAAATTCTCTCTAATTGGAATTTGAGGTATTACATTCTACCCCCCGTAACAGAATTTGACCCCGAATTCTAAACGTCGAAAGGAACACAAGAACAGAATTTCCACCGAATTGAAACAACAAATTTACACGTACCAGAAACAAACAGATCTGATACTGCTCGCGCATGCGGGACTCTAGCTCCCAGGTAGCCTCTCTCTCAGTCTGATGAGACCAAAGAACCTTTACATACTTCAAAGTCTTGTTCCTCAGAACCCGCTCTGACTCTTCCAGGATTTGCACTAGCAGGGACTCAAAAGTAAGATCCTACTCGATGCTCAACGGCTCCAACGAAAACCTCAACCCCGTTTTCCTCGGGTACTCACTCAGCACCAGAACATACCGGAGGTTGCGTACCTCGCGTATGGACTCGAGACGGTCATAGCGATATGCCCACTTACTAACCCCCACAACTGACGAAACGAACTAATGTACCTTGGCCAACCTTCCCTTTGGTACTAAAGCACAAACAGGACCCGTTCTTAAACAACTGTTTTACAAAGTGAATCCAACTGAAAATAAAGAGTTCTCGTCGCAACCACGCAATGCCAACTCTCCACCAAAAGGGGTCAAACTCAAAATCGAAGATTCATCATGAAATCCCTTTCGCTTTCCAAGTAGGCAGTTTACAAATAAACACCACATAAGCCGAAAGAGCAATCGCTCAAACACTAAATCAAATACTTCCTTTCTTCTTTCTGAACTGATAAGGACTATACAGGCCAACAATAAGCCAAACTCAAATTGCGAAAGACATCCGTCAACATTACAAAGCTCAAACGAGAATCAAGAAAACTCTTCACTACCCAAGGAAACATTCTTTTTTCTCAATTTCTCTTTTAGGAATAAAATTCCCCTCAAACCTTGGAAGTCGAATTCATCATATACTACCCGAGTTCAAGTCTCTTAAACTAGCATCCTCAACGATATGCTCAATCCAAAATACATCTCCTACTACTCCTCTAATAGCTTGGTAGCAAAATCTCACAACTACAATTATTTACCCACCACCAATCAGTTGCCCATTTACGCTTTGTAAAACTTGCAACATAAAACTGTTGATCATTTCTCAAAAAAAAGAGGCGAATAAGGACAAGTTTCGTTACACCAGACAACGTTGCTCCTCACAGCGAGCACGAAACCAAAAGAAATAATCTGATAACGATGATCTTAGAAAACGAAAGTTGAGTTCACAGTTGAGGGCACACATCTCTCAAAAAGGGAAAGGCAAGAAAACAACCAATAAGAAAATGACATCGCGATTGAAACTCAACAACTCTGAAGTGGAAAGAGCAGAAAGTTTAGGAACGATTCAAATAACTTCAAGTTACAAAACTTGACTCCAATTCTCAAATACTCCTACTGCACTCTTTCCTTTAACACTGAAATTAACCCTTTGACTACAACGATCTTTTGCCACAACGAACAAGATAAGTTCTTTAGTCTAAACCACAAGAACTAATTAAGAACCAATAAAATTCTTCAGCACGTCATATATGCTCGGAACAGTTCAACTACCCATGAAACATGAGACCCAAATGATCTCAGCCACAAGACTCGAAACATCTTCATTTACGGGAAAATCACGAAAAGCAAGCAGATTATTCTCCTCTTAAAGGAATCAACAAGAATAATTTTCTTTGATTGCAACCTCACGTTGCCAACTCAAATGAAAGAGCGTTTAAGATTAAAACCACACGAATCTCTTAAGAAGCAATAGGACATTCCAATACATCATTTTAATTAAAATAATTTCAGCTACTACAATATTCATGAGCTCCTGAAAGATTATGAAAGCAAAACTTGGAATATTCTCATTTAAGCAATATCACCATATGTGATCAAATCACTACGAGAATTGACATAAATCTCACATCCTGACAATTTAATAGCATCGATATCATACATTAGTACCAAGAATCATCAAACTCTAATACCCCCTTCTAAAGCTTTTCAAAAGAAACACAAGCCACAAGGTTGAAACACATTTATTCTAACCATAACAAACTATGCAATAGCAATTTCACAACGCACACTATCAAAGACCATTTACGAACTTCATTCTAATTCTATTTAATTTTAATACTAATCACTTATTTGTTTTATGCTTAAATGAGATATTACAGAGCCACGCCTTGCCTTTTGCCCTAGCCGCCTTCGTTCGAGTCATCGCCTACCGCTGTTGCCGTCATCTTCTTCCTCATCTTCGACCGAACGACTTCGTCTTCGTCGCCGCCATTCTGGTGAGCCTCACCTTGAAAGTCACCACCATCAGGACCGGCTTGACTACCGCATCTCGAATCTGCCCCCGCCTTCGTCGGAGTAATGGCCTAGCCCCTTCACCGTTGAGCCTGTGCCACCGCTTAGATCTCGCCGCTGGCCACTTCTGTCCACCGCCGGTCGCCGTGTTTGCACCGTTCAGTTCGCTAGAGCAACAGCTATCTGTAGCACACCTCCGCTTGTTCTGTCGCATCCCAAAACGTCGGCGACCATCGAACCCTGAGCCTCACCGCCGTCAAGCTGACGTGGAGGCTGTTGGAAATATGCCCTAGAGGTAATCATGGAGATGATTATATTTCATTATGTTCATAACATTGGATAATATGTTATCTTGTTCCTAGAATAATATTGTTAATATTTATTATCAAGTATGTGTGGCGTGGGAGCTGAGCTCCACCGACCGAGTTGTTAGGTTGGTTGGTTGCGCGCGAGTTGAGTTGGGTTGGCCTTGCCTGCTATCTGGTTGTGCCTCTCCAGTGTGAGCGTCGTTCTGTTCGAGTTGAGGTCGTTTTGTCGTCTCGGGGTTGGCTGCCGGTTTTCCTTCTCTGAAACCGTGCATCTGTTAAGGTTTTTGGGCCCAGTTTCCCTTATAAACTGGGTCAATTCTCTTCTTCTTTATATATATGCTCGGCAGGAGCTCCATTCAAAAAAAAATTATCAAGTATGTGACTTGATTATGAAACTCTATATTTCTGCGATGATTATTCTTAAACGTTCCCTGGTCGGAAACATATGAGAACACAAATGAATAGACAAGCATATGTATTGGTTGATTACTATGTTTCACAGGTCATGGATATGGAGATATCAAACCAATAATATGGACACATGTTAGAGAACATGGTCACTACTACAGAAAAGGTATTCACAGACGGTTCAAAAATATCATCACCGACGGTTTCATGAGCCGTCTGAGTTTATGGGTCAGTGATGACATGAGGTCATCACTGTAACAGGAAGTTTTCAAACCGTCTGTGATGCATACTGTCACAAAAGGGTTATTAACTGAGAACCATTTGTGATAGGCAACGATCACAGACATTTTTAGGTTGAAACTGTCTGTGATGACTGATATATCACAGATGGTTTTTAGCTGAAACCGTCTGTGATGATTGATATATCATAGACAGTTTGTGGCTGAAACCGTCTGTGATGATTTTTCTCTATAAAGCCTCTAAGCAGTGGCTGCTTGTGCCTTTAAAACCGGCATCATATATATATATATATATATATGATGCCGATTTTAAAGGCACAAGCAGCCACTACTTGGAGACTTTATAGAGAAGATATTAGGAATGGAATGGTAGCACGTACCTAGGACACAAGGTAGGAGAACTTGACCAGCATGAACACAGTTAGACAGACAAAGGTGAAATGAATGGCGAGAAGCAGCGGATGACATCTTGACAAAATGACAAATCAACAATACGTCATAACATACATATCAACTAATCAACTACCACCACCCATATTAATGCAACGTGAGTAAAGAAATCGAATCAAATCGAGAAGCAATCGATCGATCTAGTCTAGGCAGCACGTGTAAACTGATCATATACACATTCTTAAGCTCATTTACTCTGCTGGATTTTTTTTTCTTGTGGTCTACCAGGCGCCGCCACTCTATTTCCCCCTTTTTTTTTCCAGCAGCAACCCTAGAAGACCTATCTCCAGATCCTTTTATACGGCAACTACCAACCCTAAAAAAAAAACCTTCTAGAAGATTTAACCTAATGGGCTTCTGTTAAGGCCCAACATCAACGGAACACACACGCACGCAAATTAAAGCGCCGTCTTCAATTCTCTTGACCTAATCCACTTCCTGACGCACCGTCTTGCACCACGGGTTGGCATTAGGTCACCAAAGCGGTATTTGGTAAAATTACCAAAATACCCCTTCTCGATCTTTTCCGAAGACCGAGTCCAATCCTGTTTAAGCAATCGCCTACTTCGCCACGTGTAGGTTGATCCAGAGGCTCTCATCGTGTTGGCAAGTCTCTCCCATCCGGTTCCCACTGGACCACCTTGGCACTTGCACCGACCCCCGCACTGCTTGATCAAACCAGTCGCACCGAACTGCCCGTTTGGTCATCCTTGTCCATTCTGCGCCACGCTTGAGTCACTTGACCTCACCCGGCATCCATGATCGTTCTGGATCTTAGCTCTCTAAGCTTAGTCCCGATCCTCCTCGCCGTTGACCGTCATTGACCTGCAAGCCACCTGCACAACAATAGACAAGCAAACACGAATCCGGGAACAAGTTCTTCACAACTTGACCCACGTTAGTGAAAACATGCAACATGCAACACATATGCACTATAGCCTATGAACTCAATCTATCCCAAAGCCAAAAATCCCAAAATGGCTAAAGATCAGCCTTTTAACTTTGCCGAAAACGCATGAAACTTCAAACCAAAAGCTACATTGCCAATTGTTTCATCATCCTAAGATCATGGGCATATCCCCATGATATCCACAATCTTCCCCTTGATGAACACATTGGCAATTTCTCAGAAAATGTAGTTTTAGCGTTTGAAAAGTAAAATACTCGCAGTTTTCACGCAAAGGCACAACTTGGTCCATTAGCAAGAGGAAGCAATGGAAATGACCAAACTGGCTTCAGAATAGCATAAGCAAGTGAGATAAGGCAAAAGAAAGCACAAAAGCTTCAAATTCCAAAGAATAGCCAAAAATCTCACTTAGGTCCATATGAAAGAACAATTGTTCTATTTGACCTTTGATCAATGAGATGAAAAGCTCTAAAACAACATTTTTGACCAATCTTTCTCCCCCTTTGACAATGGATTCATCAAGGTGCATGGAAGAAGATAGAGCATGAATGAAATGAAATGGCTGCAATTTTTCATTTTTCATTTTTTCATTTTTTTTAACTTGAGCAAAAGGAGCCATGAAGATTATCCATGAAGACTGTACAAGTATTACACCAAGCCATATTATGTAAAGAAGCTATATTCAATCATGGCAAAACATGTACAGCAAAGCTAAGGCCAAAATAGCAATAATCTGAGATTAAATGAATCGACAACATGACAACGTGCTCAAGATCATAGTTTAACTAAAGGTATCCAAAAATGAGTCAGGTCATGTCTATAAGCGAGATTGAGCCAGAACCTAGAAAAAGAGTCAAGTTTGAGCATTCAGATTTGAAACAATTTGATCAAGCATTTAGAAGTTAGCACATTGAGCACTTTGCTGAAAATGATTGGTGTTACCCCTCTACTGAAGGAGAAGAAGATACTACTGTGGTTCACCTTGCTCACTTCGTCGCCGGCCAAGAGGACACTTTGGAGACTACTACCGCAGAGCTACAGGGAGCCTATGAGACATGGCAACTTGTAGAAGAAAGGATTGCAAAGCTAGAGGAAGCTTTGTATGCCTAGGAGCCGCTTAACTTGTACATCTACTTGAAGACACTAAGGAGCTAGAGCCGGTCATTCCTACAACCGAGCCACATTGCTCGGTTGTGCAGTTCAGTCATCGAGGATCGAGTTCACGAGGATTCTGCTTTCGTCACCCGCCTACATCAGGGAAGAGTGTCGTCGTGGTTGTGGAGGTTACCTCGGTGAGTGAGGTAGTCGAGAGTTAGGCTTAGTCAATTGAGGCTTAGTGTGTGAGAGTCGTGTCAGTTTAAGATTAGTATTGTCATCCTTTAGACGTTAGATTGTGTGTTAGGTTCGCTTTCATTTTCTTATGTGCAGTATGAAGTGCAAGAGCCCTTAGGCACTTGTTGCAGCCATGCTAAGACCTATATTAATAATTAGTTGTTCAATGGAGTTCTTTGTGTCGTGTTTGTTGGGTTGAACCTACCCTTGATCAGTTCTTAACTTACCTTGTACTTACTACCTTATCTAATCCCTTGGAGCTTCCGCCAGATGTTCAGACTCGCAACGTTGCTGCTAGTGGATCAGGAATTAATGCAGCGAACAGAGTAGAGGGAAGTGAACAGACCCCTGCAAAAGCAGTTCCACCTTAAGCACCGCCGATAGATTTGCAGAATTTTGAAGCGTTCATGGCCACCCAGACTCAAATGATGTATTCAATGACGAATCAGATGCAGAACATGAGTAGTAACCAAACCAACAGAAATGTAGCACCAGTTGCTTATGGTCACCATGGATAGTCTAAGCTAGCAGAGTTCATGAGGACTCGTCCGCCAACTTTTTTCGAAAGTGTTTTACCAGTGGAAGCTGACGATTGGCTTCACATTATTGAGAGGAAGTTGTTGATCACTCAGTGCAATGATCACGAGAAGGTTTTGTATGCTACCCATCAGATAGAAGGCATTGCTGCTGAGTGGTGGGAGAATTTTTTTGTTGTGCATGAGACTCCACAGAATATTATTTGGGAGGAGTTCTCTACAGCTTTTCACCAGTACCATGTGCTGGACGGAATCATAGAACTGAAGAAGCATGAGTTTTGTGCACTTAAGCAAGGAGGTATAACAGCGTTTGATTACCTCAACAAGTTCTTTCAGCTTGCACGTTATGCTACAGAAGATGTCGCTACTGACAAGGCCCAACAGAGTCATTTAATGAAAGGACTAAACACAGGATTGCAAGCTAGTCTGATTTCTCATACTTTTCCGGATTTTCAGGAGTTAGTCAACAAGGCTCTTATCCTTGAAGATAAGTGCAAAGAGTTGGATGACCACTGCAAACGCATAATGGCTCAGCAAGGAAGTAATCAGTGTCAGCAGAGAACAAGGACAGTTCCTCAGCAGTTCACTCGCGTTCTGTAGTAGAATTCGTTTAAGATGCCCAAACCTGCGCCAACACCTCGTCCAGCTGCTCATATTTCTGTAATTCTACTTCAGTCAACCCCAATCTAGGAGGCCATCAGCAAAATAGCCTGAGACTTTGCTAGTAATTGCCCTCAAAAGGGAGTGGTGACTCCAGATCGTTTCAACCTTGGAGCTACCCCAACCAAGACGCCAACACCAGTTAACAACCGAGGAGTACCTCAAGTTGCCAGTCAAGCTGAAGGAGCACCACAGTCCATGGTTAGAAGCCGTGGCAACCACGTTACCCTAGAAGGAGCTCAGGAAGTGCCTGATGTAGTACTGGGTAAGTTTCTGGTTAACTCAGTACCCGCATTAGTTTTGTTTAATACTAGAGCTTTGTATTCGTTTGTTTCTTGAGTTTTTGCAAGCAAGAACAATTTGGAAACTATGCACTTAAGCATACTTTGTTAGTCCAGTCACCTAGAGCAGAGTTAAGCTCTAAGTTGGGATGTTTAGTAGCTGAGTTACTTATTTCTGGAGTTGAGTTTTTAGCCAACCTCATTATCTTAGACACCCACACTCTAGACGTCATACTTGGTATGGATTGGTTGTCAAAGTGCAAAGCTGTGTTAGATTGTGGCCGAAGAGCTGTAACAATCAAAAGTACCAATGGAAAGAAAGTGGAGTTTCTAGCCACCACAGTGCGTGATGGAAATCAAGTGATCAATAGACTAAAGATCGTATCTTTAGAGGATGCCTGATGTTAGAGACTACTTGGATGTTTTTCTGGAAGATTTGCCGGGAATGCCACCAGATTGTGACATTGAGTTTGTTATTAATTTATTGCCTAGAACAATGCCAATTTCTAAGAGACCCTATCGGATGTCAGTCGTTGAGTTAGTTGAAATGAAGAAACAGATTAGAGAACTTCTAGAGAAAGGTTTCGTGAGACCTAGTTTGTCGCCTTGGGGAGCGCCTGTTTTTATTTGTCAAATTTGCAGTTTCTTTGGAATGGCATGATATTATCGATGTTTTATTGAAGGATTTTCGACAATTGCTAAACCTCTTACGCAATTGTTAAAAAAAGAGAAAAAGTTCATTTGGACTCTAGCTTGTGAAGAGAGTTTTCAGGAGTTGAACAAAAGTTTGGCATCAACCCTAGCGCTAGTACTGCCAGATATTCATAAAAATTTCGATATCTATTGTGACGCTTCACGTCAAGGATTAGGTTGTGTTCTGATGCACGAAAGAAGAGTGGTTTCTTATGCATCAAGACAACTGAGACATCATGAAGAGAATTACCCTACTCATGATTTGTAATTAGCTACCGTTGTGCATGCACTAAAAATTTTGCATCATTATCTTACTAGTAATTGTTGTGAGATGTACACAGATCATAAGAGTTTGAAGTATATTTTCACTCAGTCTGACCTGAACAGGAGGTAGAGAACATGGTTGGAGTTACTAAAGGATTATAATATCATAATCCACTATCATCGTGGTAAAGCTAATGTCATGGTAGATGCTTTAAGTCAAAAGAGCTACTGTAAAGCCTTGAAGATGAAACAAAATTGTGCAAAACATCACAAAGAATTTAAAAAATTAAAATTAGAAGTTGTAGTCGAAGGATTCGTTGCTAGTTTGGAAGTAAAGTCTACATTGGAAAAATAGATTCGTACTGCTCAACTAGATGATCCTTTGATTAAGGATATTAAGCTCAAGATAGAAGAATGAAAGTTCAAAGATTTCACTAAGGATAATCAGGATACGCTTTGGATCAATGGACGTATCTGTGTGCCTAACATTGATGGTTTGAGATAGCTAATTTTAAAAGAGGCTCATGATTCGAATTATTCTATTCACCCTGGAAGCACCAAGATGTATCAGGATATTAAGGATAAATTTTGGTGGCCAACTCTAAAGTGAGAAGTCGCAGAACATCAGAGACCAGTAGGCCTGTTACAGCCCTTGAATGTTCTAGAGTGGAAATGGGAAGAGATTGCTATGGATTTTATTACCAGTTTACCTAGGACTCAATCGGGTTACGATTCTATTTGGGTAATAGTAGACCGTTTGATGAAAGTTGCACATTTCTTGTCAGTCAAAACCACTTACTCAGGAGATCGCCTTCCAGAATTGTATATGTCAAGAATTATCAATTTGCAAGGTGTGCCCTAGAAGATAGTGTCAGATCGAGGATCCTAGTTCACCTCACATTTCTGGCAGAGTTAGCATGAAGCTTTGGGGACTTATTTAAATTTTAGCAGTATTTATCATCCTTAAACGGATGGACAAACTGAAAGAGTAAATCATGTGTTAGAGGATATGTTGAGAGCTTGTACTCTAGCTCATGCTACTAGTTGGGATAAGAGATTGCCTTATGCTTAATTCTCATACAAGAATAGTTATCAAGCAGTCTACAAATGTGACCATTTGAAGCTTTGTATAGTCGTGCCTATAGAACCCCTCCGAATTGGAAAAAGACAGCTAAGCATTTGGTGTTCGGACCGGATATCATTCAAGAGGCAGAGGACCAAGTGTCTATGATCAGGGAAAGATCGAAGATAGCTCGGTCTAGGAAGAAGAACTATTCTGATAATCGTCGTCGTGATTTAAGTTTTGAACCAGAAGATTTTGTTTATCTTTGAGTTACTCCGTTTAAAGGTGTTAGGAGGTTTGATGCCAAAGGGAAGCTTGCCTTTAGGTATGTTGGCCCTTTTAGGATTGTAAAGCGCAAAGGAGAGGTTGCTTACTAGCTTGAACTGCCATAGTTGTTATTAGGAGTTTATGATGTCTTTCATGTCTCGCAGTTGAAGAAGTGTCTTCGTGTGCCAATAGATCAGACTCCCTTCAATTCAATTGAATTGAAAGAGGATCTCACTTACAAGGAACAACCAGTTAAGATTTCAAATGTTGCAAAGCGTTTAACCAGAAGTAATTAAGACCGTCTGTTTTTGCAAAGTTCAATGGAGTAATCAGTCAGAAAGTGATGCAACATGAGAACATGAAGAAGAGCTAAAAGTCGATATTCCTAGCCTTCTCTCTAGCTATCCTGAATCTCGAGGTCAAGATTCCTTTAAGGGGGGAGGTTTGTAACACCCCAATTTTCTGAGTTTCAAAACCCTTCTCAGTAGTTTAGTCCTATGGAAAAATTCACCAAATTTTATTTTAATTTAATAAAGCTTAAATGGGACTTTCAAATGTAAAAATAATTAAATGTGATTAATCTGAACTACAATTAATTCTAAGACTATTTTATTTGAGTTCTTTGTGGGTGGAAATATTTTCTAGATTTGTTTGGAATTTTTCCGAGTTCATTTGCTATTTTTTAATTCGCCATTTGGATTTTCTGGTATTTCTAAAATACAAAACCTTTTTTAAATCGTAGGTAATCCTTCGGGCTAAAATTCCTTAGCCCCCGCCCAATTTGCCCTCTTCCCGCATGCTTTGCCACGCCCGGTCCCACCTGTCGGGCGCACGCGTGTTGTGCGCGACGCTAGCTCACCCTAGCCACACTCACTGACATGTGGGTCACACTTGGTTACTGTTCATCGTCCCCGACATGGACTCCTCTCTATCTCTCTCCTTTGTCGTGCCGCCATCGTAGCCAAGTCGAAATCTACCTTCTAGGGCTATTTAAAGCTGCAAGGATCTTCGTTTTTTGCACCCTGAACTGCGCCTCACCTTTTGCCCTAGCTGCCTTTGCCCGAGTCGCCACCTAGCACCGTTGCTGCCATCTATTTCCTCGTCTCTGGCCGAACAACTTCGTCTTCAACGCCGCCGTTCCGGTGAGCTCCGCCGTCATGGTCACCACCATCAGGACCGCCTCGATGACCGCATCTCGGATCCGCCCTCGCCTTTGCCGGAGCACTACTCTAACCCCTTCACCATTGATCCCGAGCCCTAGCCGCCGCTTATATCTTCCCGCCGACCACCTCCGTCCACCTCTGGTCACCGTGTGTGCACCATTGAGTTTGCCAAAGCACTAGCTACCCCAGGCACACCTCCGCTTCCTCCGCCTAGCCTAGAATGTCGGCGACCATCAGACCCCGAGCCTTACCGCCGTCAAGCTGACGTGGAGGCTAGGTGTTAGCCACGTGCCCGCTACATTAGTGCCATGTCAACCTTGTGCACACGTGTGTGCCACGGCAGTGCTCACCCGCAAATGCATCAGAGTCAGTCCACGTGGACTTGGTCCATGGTAAACCTAGCCTCTTACATGTGTGCCCCACATGTCAGGTTCACTGTTCCATGCACCTGAGCGCCATAGATCAGTAGACCAAAGCCATGGACCCGGTCCATAGACTATGGGTCCCACCTGTCAACCCTTATTCCCTATGTTTTGGATTTTCCTTTAATTCCAAAATTCATTGCTTATGTCATGCTGATGGAATAATTTGGAATTTCCTTTAGAAAGAAAATTCTAAAAATTCAAAATAGTATTTTCTTTCTCTTTTTTCTTAGATTTAAATCTTTTGAGAACCTGTTCGTCCTCATACGAACTCTGAATGAACCCTTTCAAGTTTCTAAATTCATCTAAATTCAAGCCCTAGCTTCGTGAGATTTTTATTTAATTCAAGCCCTAAATTCATCTAAGTTTTTGTTCCAGTGCTGTCTCTTTATTTAGTGTCAGCTCCACGTGGCTTAATAAGTGTAAACTCAACCATAAGGTCACAACCATTATTTATTAATCAAATTGGTCGATTATTCTTATATTCGTCTTCTATGGAATGATATTCATATATGTTGACACTGTGTACACTAGTGTGATCCTGGACTAGTGCATTATACACAGAGGGTCCAGATTTGCATATTTGGATCCCGAGAACCATGCAATCTCACAATCTCCTACACATAAATAGGAGCCAAATCGCTCAAAGTATTCATCGTGCAGATAGGAATGAAGTCTGCAAACTTGTTGATTCGGTCCACCACTACCCAAATAACATCTTTCCCTTGTGGAGGAGGTAGTGCAACCACAAAATCCATGGAAATATCATCCCATGGCCACTGGGAACCTCCAAAGGGTACAACAGTCCTGCGAGACTCCTATGTTGGGCTTTCACATGCTGACAAACTCCATAAGAAGTCACATAATTAGAAATTTCCACCTTCATCCTCTTCCACCAGAAGTTTTGTTTTAGATCATGGTACATCTTGGTCTCACGAGGATGAATAGTGTGCGGAGTGTGACAAGCCTCTGTCAAGATATCATCTTTGACTTCCCCCTTCTATGGCACACAGAGGTGGCCTTTAAACCGCAACGTACCAAACTCATCCATGTTGAAATCCCACTTTTGCCCTGATCTAGATATTTTCTGATCTGCTGCAACAACCGATCACCCTACTACGTTGCCCACACATGTTCTGGAATGACGCCATGAACGATCACGTAAAATCCACAACAAAGCAAGGGTGTGTGCAAGACATAGCCACTACATAAGTAAAGCCATAAACAACAGTTATCAAACATAATCAGTGTTATCATCGTCATCCACTCATTTAATAACATTCTCATAGTCAAATAAACAAGTTATATTCCATATAGGTAAATGTGCATAATTTAACAGTTTACTTGTATATGCGAATGCACCATCATGCCCATGATCATATGCAACTCATCAGCTGATATCGGTATAGTGGAGTGTTCACCCATCGATGACACACTCTTCCCACATCTTCGCTAGGATAGTGTCCCTACATTGTAGGACTTTAATTAACTAGTCCCTAAATGTAAGAATTTATCTAGAGCACTCCAGAATAGTCATGTATCTTTCTCTCCAACCTCACCGAAATAGTTACATGACTTTCTCAATGACCTAGCTCGTGCACACATATCATGATTAATATAAATGTTCCAACATCATAATTATTCATTAACTCAACTTGTCACAATAACTCAATATCTCATTCACATTAACTCAAAATCATAATATCATTAACTCACTATCATCAATAACATGTATATGAATAAGCTTAATGAAAGCATAATAAATAACATTATATCATTGACAAGGACGAACAACCCGTTGTTCACCACTCAACCATATACTTACCTCTTAGCCTTTAGAAGTCGGGTAATGAAATTGTGGCATGGTGCTTCAGGCAACACTCCCTAAACAATCAAGCAATAATAGATTAAAAACCATGCAACCATAGTACCAAAATCATGACACAGACTACCATCGCCTCTACACGCAACTCTGACACTCCTAACTCAAATTCACTGGACAGCTACCTGCTATCCCAGTAGTAAAATGACCATAACTTTCAACCCCCAAGCTCCAAATATAAGAAACCATATGTTTTCTGGAAACCCCATGAAATTACGCACAACATTCCAGTTATTCAATACTCTTGAATTAATCGTTAACAGTTCTGTTTCCAACCCCGAACATTAAACCAGAATATGTCAGAATAGTCCCCTTCACAATTTTGTATCTATTTTTGCTATGACATGAAAGCAGTAAAAAATGGTATTTCTAGAATCTAATAAGAAATATCTAGCTTATTCAAGCTATGACCATAATTAAAATATTCCATCTACTATATATAATTAATTGATCCACACGACAGCTGCCACTGATGGTAGATTTCTGTACAACGACCTTCCAGAGGCCATAACGTTTCGCTCACCACTCCAACATTAATGATCTAGGCCTTCCTAGCAAGCTACTAATATTTCCCTCAACTTTTATAACTAGGAGAAACCCTGATTCTGACCGTAGATACCCCTAATTCCCTTTGCAAGGTTTTGCAACATATTCGACTAACTAGGGTTTACCAAACTTATACTTCCTATGATGAAAACAATCTACGACATGAATAATCGTTAGTCTAGGATCAACTAAAGACTACCAGATCGTTACGCCTGAAGAAAACAACGACGATCAAGAACCTGTGCAATTTCCCTTCTCTTTCTCTCCTCTTCTTCTTCTCCTTTTCCCTTCCCTCCTGCTTCTCTGGCTGATCTCCTCTGGTCCTTCCCTTCTCCTCCTCTGGCGGTAGCAAGGGCAACACCCAAGGAGCGGCAGCAAGGCATGACCAAGGCAGGGGTGGCAGGGGGTGGTGGCTAGGAAGGAGACACGGTAGCAACGGGGTGGTAGGGGTGCTAGGGTTTGAGGCAGCCAGCCCCTCCCCCGGTCCACTTAATGGACTTCCCCATGGGCTTGGGCTAGGTAGTCGGCCCATCTTGGGCCAAGGAAACATGGACCGAACTCTAATCCTCCTTCCTCCTTCCTAATTTCTGATTTTTTTTCTTTTTTTCTTTAATTCTTTTAGTTTTTGTAACGTCCCGTTTTCTTTTAAAGTCCTTGCCAAGTTTTCAAAATAAAAGTAACCATTTGGCTTTATTGAGAATCCAAAGCTTAACTTGAGATTTTTGAATCTGGAGAGTTCAATTGGAATTAATCAAACCTTAACTAAGCTCTTAGTTGGTGTTCCTTGCCGGTTGTAGCTCTCTGTTGTGTCTTTACTGCTCTTGGGTTGCTGTGTCCCCGAGCCTCCCTGTGTGCCCTGGGTTTTGTCTTCTCTTTTAACTTCCTTTGTTGGCTTGAATCTCTTTGAGACTCAGACCTCCCTCTCTCTCTCTCATCTTTCCCTCTGTTCGGACCCCTCCCGTGTTTCGGGTTTTCTTGTTAAGAACTCGGCTCGGGTTGGTGTTTCTAACCTCTTTGGTCTCTTCAAGCCACGCTTGGCTTTGCTTCTTTTGGACCTCCCTGTGGACCTCTCCACGCCCTCTCGGAACCTCTGAGTTCTCTTGGGCGCTCCAGAGTTCCTCTGGACCTCCCAGTGCCCCTTTTGGGACCTTTCTAGACCTCCTTGTGGCTATTTGGACCTCCCTTGTGTTCAAATAGACCTCCCTTTGTCCCCTGAGACCTTTCGTGTCCTCACGGACCTCCTCCGTGTCCTTTAAGATCTCCCCTTGTTGAGATCTAGCTCGATTTCCCTTGTTGAGATCTAGCCGCTCAGACCTCCCTTGTTGAGATCTAGCCGCTCAGACCTCCCCTTGTTGAGATCTAGCCGCTCAGACCTCCCTTGTTGAGATCTAGCCGCTCAGACCTCCCTTGAAATCTTGACCCTTAGACCTCCCTTGTGCAGTCCGAGTGTCGTGGCCTCCTCGTTGTGAGCTTTGAGGACCTCTTGACCAGACCTCTTCTTGAGTCCTTGGACCTCTGTCCAGACCTCCCCTTTGAGTGTCTTGGACCTCTTGCCCAGACCTCGCGGTGGTCTTTGGCGGGAATGACCCTTTTTGGTGGGGCCACCTCTTTGACCAGTGGTGCACCCTTTTGATCGGCCCCACTTGCCGCCCCTCTTCACCTTGTAATTGTTGCTCTGCCTCAGAACTCAGGCGCATTTAATAGGTGTCGGGTCACATTAAATGCTGATCCCATCTGAGGTACTTTATTTCAATTCTTTTGGGCAAGCCCCGCCTAAGTAGTCCCGACACAACACGCTCTGGGTTTCCTTGTGGTGCACACCACCAACTCCGGCTATATTTAGCCTGGGAGGGCAGGCCTTTGTAATCTTTTGCTCATTTCTTCCTTCCCTGCCTCCTCTGCTCGGTTCTTCCTTGCGCAAGACCCCTCCCAAGGAGCTCTTTGAGGCGGTGTTAAGCCTCTTGGTTTCCTTTTGGCTGAGTTGGTTTGAGTTCCTTTTTGGTTCTTTTGTTGTTCTCTGGCTTAGTGTGGTTTTGCTTATTTGGTTCTCTTGCGAACGTGTAGATCACGAGTTCGAGGAGATCTTGGACCCGGCTCTTGCTGCAGAAGGCTCTCCACTGCTTGACCAAGGCAAGCCACAGACCTCCTTTTGATCATCTTGAACCAAGCTTTGCAAATGTATTTCGGTTTAAATTATCATGCATGGCTATGTTTATAAGAAAATGGTTTGGGCTATAGTTACTTACCTACTTGCTGTTATGCCTCCTTTATACCTTGTCTCCATCATGTTGTCATGATTCACCTTGTGAGCCTTAGGGTGGATAATTTAGTTGGCGTTCTCTGTTATTTGCCAACATGGGGGCCGTAGGTCTTATATAGCCTCGCTTAGAAAACGTGGTTTGAGCGTATCATGCTTCATCTCCAATAATCTTGACTAATAAGTTATGAAATGTGTGGTTGGTGCCATTGTTGAGCGACTATGGCGGGATGCCTAAGTTGTGTCGACTGTGGTGTGAGACCACTTGGTTAAAATTTGTGTGCCAGGTGGGTGGTCTTTTGGCATGGGCTAATACAATTGTTTTGCTAAGGCAAGAAGGCGGGGAGTGAGTAGTGGTGTCTTTGTGCACCTTGGTTTGTGGAAGTCTTGCCTTAGCACAATTAAGGACTTCACTTTGTATCTGTCGAACTGGGCCAATTAGTGCAACCACAAGATCATTTTATGGGAATGGTCTGGGCTGAATAATTAGCAATGAGATGGCTTGGGGCTGTTTTGGTTGAGCGTGTGATTAGTTGGCAAGAGGGGCACCCCATAACCCCGTGGATTTCTAGACCTTTGGAGGGATTGCGAAACCTTAGCGGGCAGCCCTAGTCGGTTCAAAGCTTTGTAAAGGCCTTGCGCTCTCTAGGCTGCTCACCTTAGGAAGTGAGCAAGGGTGACCGGAACCCATCCCGCTAGAGAGATCGTGGATTGTGGGTAAAGTTGTACACCTCTGCAGAGTAAAAGATCTATTGAATAGCCAAGTCCTTGGTCATGGACATGCTCGATGAAATGGTGCAAGGGGTAGATGTTTCAAAAGCTTGTGCCATGGACACTTCCGCGAGATGCTTTGGCTTTGCCTCAAGAGACCTTGGCCGGCTCCAGAGGGGTCAAGGTTGGCTCGGAGTAGTGGTCCAGGTTGGTTCGGACCTCTGGAATGGGTGTTCAGAGTGGGTTTTGGGTGAGGACACAGCCTTTGGTGTGATCAGACCTCCCCAATTTTTGGTTGTGGCCGTGAGTTGGTGCTCACACCACCTTTTATTAAAACATCAAAAGTATTATGTATTATGGTTTTACCTTCTTTGCCTTTCAATCTATTATTGCTATTATTGTCAAATTTGGCTGCATAAACTAACCATACACTCTCTATTGGTAAGTCCTTGCATGAATATTATGGCATCTTTGCTCTCTGTGACTTCTCGAGTACATTCCACGTACTCATGGCTTAAGCCCTGTGTCAAAGCAGATTATGAGGATGACCAAGTGCGAGGCGGGCAGACCTCTTCGAGGAGGAATTCTTTGACGACTAAGATGCCTAGGACGTCCTCCACCCGGCGACTGTGGTGCTTGTTGGATGGCTGCGTGTTTTGGTGTTTGAGCCCTAGAGCTCCTTGTCGCTTGATTGTAAGTCCTCGTTGGTTTTGTAAGCCCTCGGTGGCGAGACCTCTTGTTAACAAGCTTGACCATAAGGTCCTACTATATAAAGTTTAATTTGTGCGCTTCATCTTTGTTTGACCTCGTGGTTGTGGTATTGGCTTGTGTTCTTGTGCGAGCTAGCTCGATTGTCCGGGACTAGCTCGGATGCAGGCGGGACCACCAGGAGGTCCCACGACTTAGCTGGGAGGTCTGCCGGACCTCTCTTGGTGATGTGCTGGAGGTGCTCTGGCGGTGGCGGCCACGACCTCCGGGAGGTCCTCAAGACCTCTGGGAGGTCGATGGCGACCAAGACCTCCAGGAGGTCCGCAAGACCTCCTGGGAGGTCCTGGCAGACCTCCTCGGTGAAGCTCCATGCGGTGCTACCACATCCTTCCGTGGTGACTTCGCAGCGCAAAAAAAAAATGGTCCTCCCGGACCTCTTGCGGTACATCACGGGGTGGGTCGTCACAGTTGGTATCAGAGCCTAGGTCGGCTGTAGGACGTGGCCATAGGCAGAAAAGTCGATTTAGTTTTTATCCAAAAAGTTATTTTCTAAAGCAAGTCAACTTAAAATTTGGTTAGTAGTTCTTTCCTTGTCTTTGGTTCTATGTTGCCCTTATCACGCTTAAAATCTTTTCTTGTCTGTTCTACTCTCATCTTAACTCCTCCTTAGTTCCCTTATCTTATCTCTGCTTTTGAACCTTGATTTTGAATCTAACTTGACTTCCTTGCCTATATAACTTCAATAGGGCCGATCAGAGAAAGGTTAGGATTAGTGGTCCTATTCTCGAGTCTCGCTAGCTTGGGTCTTGAAGACCCTCTGTTTTGAAGCTTCTGTTGCCTCTTTTGGCCTCCTGGCCTTTTGGTTCTCTCTTGGGTTAACCAAGTCACCCCTAATAGCTGCCCTATCTTTATTTCTCTGTATCCTCTTACCCTTTATGCTTTCCTTCTTACCTATTAAACCTTTAGAGTTTTGTCCAGATAGTGCAGACTCGGCATCCACAAGTCGGTGAGCCCCTGCAGCAGCTTGCCTCCACCCCCACCTCCTCCATGGCGACCAGAGACCGGGTTTTAGGCGGTTTATGGCGACAAGCTCGATGATGAGCTCTATGATGCGAGAATATGAACAGATTATGGCTCAACAAAGCCGGACCACCAATGCTTTACTTGCCATGATGAGTCGAGAATAGTCAGGCTCTGGCAG
Source organism: Phyllostachys edulis (assembly GCA_036346405.1). NCBI lineage: Eukaryota > Viridiplantae > Streptophyta > Magnoliopsida > Poales > Poaceae > Phyllostachys > Phyllostachys edulis. Next base: position 40,538,536 of record CM070556.1, read on the forward strand.
GCCACCACCTCCACCCCGGCTCACCCTCAATCAAAGCCGTCGAGTTCATGAAGACACGCCCACTACATTTTCGAGCTCTCCCGAGCCTTTAGATGAGATGATTGGCTGAGATCAACAGAGAAGAAGTTGGATATTGCTCATTTGTGAAGACAGGAGAAGGTTTTGTTTGCCTCACATCAACTGGAAGGACTGCGGTGAGTGGTGGGACACATTTTGTGCCTCACATCTTGACCCCAGAGGATCTCTTGGGTAGAGTTCTCTGCGACTTTTCGCCACTCCCATGTCCCACGATGGGAAGGTTGAGATGAAAAAGGAAGAGTTTAGAGAGCTCAAGCAAGGCAGCATGTCAGTAAGTGAGTATCTCACTAAGTTCACTCAATTGTCGCGTTATGCTCGCGAAGATGTGGCTACGGATGATGCGCGGTAGAAGCGTTTTAAGCGAGGCCTCCATCCCAGCTTAAAAGTTCAAGTTGTGGGCAACGATTATCCTGATTTCCAGCATATGGTGAACAAGGCAATGCTCATTGAGGAATCCCGAAGAGAACTCTCTGAGTCCTACAAGAGAAAGGTGCCACCCTCGGTGCTCAAGAAAGACCTCCCAATACCACAAAGCTTTTGTGCAAGACCAACCAAGCGCCTAAGGACCTCTGGACCTTCGGGACCTCTGCCAAGACCTCCCGCCCAGTTGTCCCTGCTCAGCGCCGCATCACTAGCAGCACCAAGACAACCCCAACGACCTCCACAGCAGCTGGGATCACCTGCTTCAAGTGTCACCAAGTGGGGCATTTTGCTAATCAATGCCCACTAAAGACAGAGCCAACCACCAAGACCTCTACTTCAGACCTCCTCGGCCAAGACCCTCAGTCGCAGGACCTCCTCAAGCAGTAACCTCCCAAACTTTTGGAAGGGGCCGTGTGAACCATGTGGCAATGGAAGAAGCACAGACCTCCTCGGGCGTGGTACTAGGTATGTTCCTAGTAAATTCGATGCATTGCAGTTTTATTTGACTCGAGCTTCCCATTCGTTTATTTCTCGGAGTTTTTTGCAAAGCACCAGTTTGAGTTGTTGCTCTTAAGTCTACCTTGTTGGTTCAATCCCGGCTCGAGAACTAAGCACGAACCAGGGTTGTCCACAAGTGAAAATGGTCATAGAAGGAGTAGAATTTCTAGCCAACCTTATCCTTTTGGACACGGGTCCCTAGATGTGATTTTGGGCATGGATGGCTAGCTAACCACCATGCCATGTTGGATTGTAGTGGCAAAAGTATCTCTTTGACCAGCCCTAGTGGTGCCATGTGAAGTTTTCGCCACCTCGGAGAAACTCCAAGGAGCCCTATCTTGTAGTGCTCAAGTTCAAGTTTTGGAGGATGTCCTTGTTGTTAAAGAATTTGTGAATGTGTTCCTGATGAGCTCCTGTGAATGCCCCCTGCACAGAGACCTTGAGTTTGTCATAAACCTTGTCCTGTGGACCTCCCCATCTCCAAAAGGCCCTCAGATTGCATGTTGATGATCATGTGGAGTTGAAAAGCAGGTTGGAAGACTTGCAGAGCAAGGGTTTTATTAGACCTAGCTCCTCACCTTGGGGAGCCCCAGTGATTTTTGTGCCTAAAAAGGATGGCACTCAAAGGATGTGTGTGGACTACAGAGCTCTCAATGATGTCACCATCAAGAACAAGTATCCTTTGCCAAGAATTGATGATTTATTTGATCAATTGAAGGGGGCTGTTGTGTTTTCCAAGATAGATTTGAGAACAGGATATCACCAACTTAAGATTCGCAAGGAAGACATCCCTAAGACAGCTTTTTCAACTAGGTATGGGTTGTTTGAATTCACTGTTATGTCTTTTGGGCTGACCAATGCCCCTGCCTATTTCATGAATTTGATGAACCGAGTGTTCATGGAGTACCTAGACAAGTTTGTCATTGTCTTTATTGACGACATTCTAGTGTACTCCAAGAGTGAAGAGGAGCATACAAGCCATCTCTTTTCGGTTTTGGAAAAGCTGAGAGCTCATCAGCTCTTTGCCAAATTTAGTAAGTGTGAGTTTTGGCTAAAAGAAGTGGTCTTTTTGGGGCATGTTTTGTCAAAAGAAGGAGTGTCTGTCAACCCTAGTAAGGTTCAAGATGTGCTCAATTGGGAACCCCCTAGGACCGTGCCTCAAGTTCGAAGTTTTCTTGGCATGGCCGGTTATTACAGAAGGTTTATTGAAGGCTTCTCCCGGATTGCAAAACCTCTCACTCAGCTATTAAAGAAAGAAAAGAAGTTCCTTTGGACCTCAGATTGTGAACAGAGCTTCCAAGAGCTCAAGAGAAAGTTGACCTCTGCCCCAGTTTTGGTTCTTCCAGATGTCAGGAAAGATTTCGAAGTTTATTGTGATGCGTCAAAGCAAGGACTTGGTGTGTTCTAATGCAGATGAAAAGTGGTAGCTTACGCTTCAAGACAGTTTGAAGCCTCATGAAGCAAACTACCCTACTCATGACCTAGAGTTGGTCTGCTGTGGTTCATGCCTTAAAATTTGGCGCCATTACCTCATTGGTAATAGGTGTGAAATTTACTTGACCACAAAAGCCTAAAGTACATCTTTACACAAGCGATTTGAATTTGAGGCAGAGAAGGTGGCTTGAGCTTATTAAGGACTACAATGTGGAATTCACTACCACCTGTGCAAGGCCAATGTGGTGGCAGATGCTTTGAGCGTAAAAGTTTATGTCAATACTTTGATGGTTAAGGAGAGCCAACTTTGCCTTGTATGAAGAATTCTTGAAGCTTAGACTTGAGTTAGTGGAAGAAGGGTTTTGGCAACTCTTGAAGTGCAACCTACCTTGCAAAAACAGATCAAGGCAGCCCAAGATGGAGATGCTAGCATCCAAGAGATTAAGACCAACATAAGAGAAGGGAAGGTCGCAAGGTTTTCTATGAATGACCTAGGTGCGGTTTGGTTTGATAAGAGGCTCTGTGTGCCCAATAACACGGAGCTCAAGGGTCTAATACTTAAAGAAGCCCATGAAGCTTTGTATTCTATACATCCAGGAGTTACAAAAATGTACCAAGATGTCAAGGAATTGTACTGGTGGCCGAAAATGAAGAAGGAGATAGCAGATTTTGTGGCCAAATGTGACACTTGCCAAAAGGTTAAAGCAGTGCACCAAAGACCTGGAGGACTTCTAGTGCCCTTACCCATACCCGAGTGGAAGTGGGAAGAGATCGGCATGGATTTTATTACTGGTTTACCTCGTACCCAAGCTGGTTTTGATTCTATTTGGGTCATAGTGGATAGATTAACAAAAATGGCTCACTTTATTCCTGTGAAGACTACTTATTCTGGAGACAAGCTAGCCGAAATCTACATGGCAAAAGTGGTGTGCCTTCATGGTGTTCCAAAGAAGATAGTCTCAGACAGAGGATCTCAATTCACCTCCAAGTTTTGGCAAAAGCTACATGATGCCTTGGGCACCGACCTCAACTTTAGTACAGCATACCACCCTCAAACAGATGGCCAAACTGAGAGAGTTAACCAAGTCCTTGAGGACATGCTGAGAGCTTGCGCTCTAGAAAGACAATCTAGTTGGGACAAGATGTTACCATATGCGGAATTTTCCTATAATAACAGCTACCAAGCGAGTCTCCAAATGTCCCCTTTTGAAGCTATTTATGGGAGAAAGTGTAGGACTCCCTTGTACTGGACAGAATCGGGTGAAGGCCAAGTTCTTGGCCCGGACCTGCTGAAAGAAGCCGAGGATCAAGTGAGATCAATTAGGGAGAAGTTAAAGGCGGCCCAAACTAGGCAAAAGAGCTACGCAGATGTTAGGCGTCGAGACCTAACTTTTGTCCCAGAGACCGTGTCTACCTCAAAGTTTCACCTCTCAAAGGTATGCAATGTTTCGAGTTAGTGGGAAGCTTGCTCCAAGATTTATTGGACCCTTTCCATCCTTGCAGAAGGGGTGAAGTAGCCTACCAGCTTGGACCTCCTCCTCGACTTCTTTGGAGTTCACAATGTGTTCCACGTGTCACAGTTGAAGAAATGCTTGCGAATGCCAGAGGACCAAATGCCTTTAGAAGCGGTGGACCTCCAAGAAGACCTCACTTACAGAGAGCACCCCATCAAGATTTTGGACGTGTCAGAGAGAGTTACCAGGAGCAAGACCACCAAGCTGTGCAAGGTGCAATGGAGCAACCACTCCGAAGCTGAGGCAACATGGGAACGAGAAGAGGACCTCAGGAAGGAGTTCCCCCACCTATTCCCTAGCTTAGCCTGAATCTCGGGGTCGAGATTCCCTTAAGGGGTGAAGGTTTGTAACGTCCCGTTTTCTTTTAAAGTCCTTGCCAAGTTTTCAAAATAAAAGTAACCATTTGGCTTTATTGAGAATCCAAAGCTTAACCTGAGATTTTTGAATCTGGAGAGTTCAATTGGAATTAATCAAACCTTAACTAAGCTCTTAGTTGGTGTTCCTTGCGGTTGTAGCTCTCTGTTGTGTCTTCTTGCTCTTGGGTTCTTTGTGTCCCCGAGCCTCCTGTGTGCCCCGGGTTTTGTCTTCTCTTTTAACTTCCTTTGTTGGCTTGAATCTCTTTGAGACTCAGACCTCCCCTTCTCTCTCTCTCATCTTTCCCCTCTGTTTGGACCCCTCCCGTGTTTGGGTTTTCTTGTTAAGAACTTCGGCTCGGGTTGGTGTTTCTAACCTCTTTGGTCTCTTCAAGCCACGCTTGGCTTTGCTTCTTTGGACCTCCTGTGGACCTCTCCACCCTCTCGGAACCTCTGAGTTCTCTTGGGCGCTCAGAGTTCCTCTGGACCTCCAGGCCCCTTTGGGACCTTTCTAGACCTCCTTGTGGCTATTTGGACCTCCCTTGTGTTCAAATAGACCTCCCTTGTCCCTCTGAGACCTTTGTGTCCCACGGACCTCCTCCGTGTCCTTTAAGACCTCCCCTTGTTGAGATCTAGCCGCCAGACCTCCCTTGTTGAGATCTAGCCGCTCAGACCTCCCCTTGTTGAGATCTAGCCGCTCAGACCTCCCCTTGTTGAGATCTAGCCGCTCAGACCTCCCCTTGTTGAGATCTAGCCGCTCAGACCTCCCCTTGTTGAGATCTAGCCGCTTAGACCTCCCCTTGTTGAGATCTAGCCGCTCAGACCTCCCCTTGTTGAGATCTAGCCGCTCAGACCTCCCCTTGTTGAGATCTAGCCGCTCAGACCTCCCCTTGTTGAGATCTAGCCGCTCAGACCTCCCCTTGTTGAGATCTAGCCGCTCAGACCTCCCCTTGTTGAGATCTAGCCGCTCAGACCTCCCCTTTGAGATCTTGACCGTTAGATCTCCCTTTTGGAGATCTACTCGTCAGGACCTCCCTGCGCCCTTTGATCTGGACCGTTGAGGTCCTCCCCTTTGAGATCTTGACCGTTAGATCTCCTTTTGGAGATCTACTCGTCAGACCTCCTGCGCCCTTTGATCTGCGGACCGTTGAGGTCCTCCCTTGAGATCTTGGACCGTTAGATCTCCCTTTTGGAGATCTACTCGTCAGGACCTCCCTGCGCCCTTTGATCTGGACCGTTGAGGTCCTCCCCTTTGAGATCTTGACCGTTAGATCTCCCTTTTGGAGATCTACTCGTCAGGACCTCCCTGCGCCCTTTGATCTGGACCGTTGAGGTCCTCCCCTTGAAATCTTGACCCTTAGACCTCCCTTGTGCAGGTCCGAGTGTCAGGGCCTCCTCGTTGTGAGCTTTGAGGACCTCTTGACCAGGACCTCTTCTTGAGTCCTTGGACCTCCTGTCCAGGACCTCCCCCTTTGAGTGTCTTGGACCTCTTGCCCAGGACCTCGCGGTGGTCTTTGGCGGGAATGACCCTTTTTCGGTGGGGCCACCTCTTTGACCGATGGTGCACCCTTTTGATCGGCCCCACTTGCCGGCCCTCTTCACCTTGTAATTGTTGCTCTGCCTCTCAAACTCAGTGCGCATTTAATAGGTGTCGGGTCACATTAAATGCTGATCCCATCCGAGGTACTTTATTTCAATTCTTTTGGGCAAGCCCCGCCAAGTAGTCCCGATTGCCAACACGTCTCTGGGTTTCCTTGTGGTGCACACCACCAACTCCGGCTATATTTAGCTTTGGGAGGCGAGCCTTTGTAATCTTTTGCTCATTTCTTCCTTCCTCGCCTCCTCCGCTTTCGGTTCTTCCTTGCGCAAGACCCTCCCAGAGCTCTTTGAGGCGGTGTTAAGCCTCTTGGTTTCCTTTTGGCTGAGTTGGTTTGAGTTCCTTTTGGTTCTTTTGTTGTTCTCTCGCTTAGTGTGGTTTTGCTTATTTGGTTCTCTTGCTAACGTGTAGATCACGAGTTCGAGGAGATCTTGGACCCGACTCTTCTTTGCAGAAGGCTCTCCTTTGCTTGACCAAGGCAAGCCACAGACCTCCTTTTGATCATCTTGAACCAAGCTTTGCAAATGTATTTGGTTTAAATTATCATGCATGGCTATGTTTATAAGAAAATGGTTTGGGCTATAGTTACTTACCTACTTGCTGTTATGCCTCCTTTATACCTTGTCTCCATCATGTTGTCATGATTCACCTTGTGAGCCTTAGGGTGGATAATTTAGTTGGTGTTCTCTGTTATTTGCCAACATGGGGCCGTAGGTCTTATATAGCCTCGCTTAGAAAACGTGGTTTGAGCGTATCATGCTTCATCTCCAATAATCTTGACTAATAAGTTATGAAATGTGTGGTTGGTGCCATTGTTGAGCGACTATGGCGGGATGCCTAAGTTTGTGTCGACTGTGGTGTGAGACCACTTGGTTAAAATTTGTGTGCCAGACTGGGTGGTCTTTTGGCATGGGCTAATACAATTGTTTTGCTAAGGCAAGAAGGCGGGGAGTGAGTAGTGGGTCTTGTGCACCTTGGTTTGTGGAAGTCTTGCCTTAGCACAATTAAGGACTTCACTTTGTATCTGTTTAATGGGCCAATTAGTGCAACCACAAGATCATTTTATGGGAATGGTGCAGGCTGAATAATTAGCAATGAGATGGCTTGGGGCTGTTTTGGTTGGCGTGTGATTAGTTGGCGCAAGAGGGGCACCCCATAACCTCGTGGATTTCTAGACCCTTTGGAGGATTGCGAAACCTTAGCGGGCAGCCCTAGTCAGTTCAAAGCTTTGTAAAGGCCTTGCCGCGCTCTCTAGACTGCTCACCTTAGGAAGTGAGTAAGGGTGACTGGAACCCATCCCGCTAGAGAGATCGTGGATTGTGGGTAAAGTTGTACACCTCTGCAGAGTAAAAGATCTATTCGAATAGCTAAGTCCTTGGTCATGGACATGCTCAGTGAAATGGTGCAAGGGGTAGATGTTTCAAAAGCTTGTGCCACTGGACACTTCCGCGAGATGCTTTGGCTTTGCCTCGAAGAGACCTTGGCCGGCTCGGAGGGGTCAAGGTTGGCTCTGTAGTGGTCGGGGGTTGGTTGGACCTCTGGAATGGGTGTTCGGAGTGGGTTTTGGGTGAGGACACAGCCTTTGGTGTGATCAGACCTCCCCAATTTTTGGTTGTGGCCGTGAGTTGGTGCTCACACCACCTTTTATTAAAACATCAAAAGTATTATGTATTATGGTTTTACCTTGTCGCCTTTCAATCTATTATTGCTATTATTGTCAAATTTGGCTTTTGCAAACTAACTATACTGACTCTCCATTGGTAAGTCCTTGCATGAATATTATGGCATCTTTGCTCTCTGTGACTTGCCGAGTACATTCCACGTACTCATGGCTTAAGCCCCGTGTCAAAGCAGATTATGAGGATGACCAAGTGCGAGGCGGTCTGAGACCTCTTCGAGGAGGAATTCTTGACGACTAAGATGCCTAGGGCGTCCTCCACCCGACGACTGTGGTGCTTGTTGGATGGCTTCTGCGTGTTTTGGTGTTTGAGCCCTAGAGCTCCTTGTCGCCAGATTGTAAGTCCTCGTTGGTTTTGTAAGCCCTCGATGGCAGACCTCTTGTTAACAAGCTTGACCATAAGGTCCTATTATATAAAGTTTAATTTATGCGCTTCATCTTTGTTTGACCTTGTGGTTGTGGTATTGGCTTGTGTTCTTGTGCGAGCTAGCTCGATTGTCTGGGACTAGCTCGGATGCAGGCGGGACCACTGGGAGGTCCCACGGGACTTAGCTCAGGAGGTCCCGCGGACCTCTCTTGGTGATGTGCCTGGAGGTGCTACTGAAGCGGTGGCGGCCACGACCTCTGGGAGGTCATGGCGGAACCAAGACCTCCGGGAGGTCCAAGTCTCTGGGAGGTCTGGCACCTCCTCGGTAAAGCTCCATGCGGTGCTACCACATCCTTCCGTGGTGACTTCGCAGCGCAAAAAAAAAAATGGTCCTCCCGGACCTCTTGCGGTACATCACGGGGTGGGTCGTCACAGTTTTCGGCAATAATTAAAGCGGAATATCACACTATATAAGTTGTAGGGTCGCTTTTCAAATTCAGAGTGGCAACTAGGGATTTTTAAACCGACATAATTTTTTTTTTGGGGGGGAGAGGGGGGGGGTAAGCCCGATTTGGCAAAAAATCAAAAAATTTCGGCGAAATTTTCAATTTTTTTTTGAAAAATTCGGATTTTAAATTAAAAAACAAATTTGAACAAAATTCAAGGAAATTCGTTATTTTTGATAAAATTCATCAAAACCGGTTTTTTTTGGGCCAGTTTGTATTTCTACCGGCCTCCCCCGGTAAATCCGGTAGGGCTGATTTTCGGCCGGTAAAACAATTCCTGGTGGTAACTGGAGTTTTTCTTTTTCGTGACATTCTCGAATGGAAAAGAATTAAAGAGTTATTATACACATCACAGCGCGGCACCAGTGAAAAAACACAGGCCTAGAGTCAGCACTTGCAATAAGTAAATCATAAGACTGGAATTTCCATTGGGCAATCTGGCATGAGAGATTGATTAGATAGACAACACCAAACAAATAACACCCGTCGTATCTGATATCTCCGGCGGTACTAATGCTACATACATAGCTGGGGGCAAGGCTCGTGGTGGGTCATATACCGATATACGGCATGCCCACAACACAAACACGTAGACATCGATACAAAATACGAAGGTACAATTCCGATGCGAAACTCGATTATGGCTCGGACTTTTTTCGCGTCCGAAGAACGCTTGTCACCAGAGAGAAGTAGTAGCAAGCTTTAGCTAGGACAGGATCACCATCACAATCACCATCGATCATATGTTATCTAGTGTGTATAGAGTACTTGTTGCACGCTGGAAAGGGAGACAAGTCGTGGTTGAGGCTGTCGATGAGGTCCTCCTTACATCATCGGACTTGAGGTACCTTAGCCTGGAGGAGAAAACAAATCGGGGGTTAATTGGGTTATGTTTCAAATCCGGGAAACTAGAAGTGCAGCGACAGGAAAACTTCAGGGTTGGAACTGAATTGCATACACCAACTGAATCCACATGGATACTGAAACATATATATAGGAATGGCTTAGAATATGAGAAGTTTGGATATTCCCTTTGAATAGAGAGGGGGATGCAGCAAACAGAAAGAAAGAGTCTTTCCATTGAAAGATATTAATTTGGCACGAATAGAAGGATCTAGCGAGAAGGAAAAAAAAGATCGGTATTTGTCCATATGCGAGAGAACAAAAACTCAACTGTTAGGAGGAACACTTTATATATGCCCGTTGAAAGGACAGAGATTTTAAGGGCCTGCGTGGGGTCCTCTACTGCACCGCATGCTTTACATGCAACTCTTCAGCAGAAGCAGGCTCTAGCTGCTAACTACCAATATGCAGAAGAGATGCCGTTTTGTTTTCCTTGGTATTCTATATTAGCCTCCCTACTTCCGTGCCATGCAATTTTGGCACACTTTTTTTGCTAATTAAGGGTAAGCTTAACAAAACTTAGGCTAAAAGCATAATAAAGCTGCTTATGAGATAAGTTATAAATATTATTTGATAGATTGTACTAGACTATATATAATTTATCCACCATCTTGAGAAGACCAATTGATAACTGATAAGGCAAAGAAACTACACTGTAGGCAGCTGGGCTTATCTCAAATGACAGCTAAAATTAAGTGTGACAAAACTGGTGGCAGTTAACTCGTACATGCAGCTGATTGTAGGGATGAATGTCAGGGATTTCGCTAAACATAGATGAAATCTCATTGAGCTACACCATGTTAGATTGGGTTATAGGTGAATCGACATTATCATGTTTGAAGTTATTCTTCTGAAGAGAATACACTATTTCATCACTGTTGAATAAAACTTCAGAAAACATCAAAACTAGATATTTTGCACGTTCCTGTTAGAAACCAATAGTTTCTTGTATGAATCCTGACTGAGTATTATTATTATTGCGCGCTAAAAAAGCTCTTCTGATGAAAATGAGTTTAACTAGCTTGGCTAATATTGCTCAAATAAGTTCTAGAAATATTCCACAGGTTACAATGAGGAGCTCAAGTTTAGCTTAGGCCAAACAAGCTTTAAGGACTAGAGCGCAACAAGACTGAAAAGAAAAGAGCATTTGTTCGCTTCCAAAAGCGAATATTTTGGACACTACAAATTCTAGCACGTACGAACATGTATTATATGTGATCCTAACCAATTCATATTATCATTGAATTGACTTAAAGAGATCTGTTCTGTGAGCAATTCAGCAGGATTCCATGTCCTCCTATACTGATTAACATATATAACTATGAACATTATAAAACTTGATCTTATCCACAAAATAAGGAAATTTTAAACTATTTTAGTATGGCAATATCAGATAGTGGTTAGGATCACATATGACCAGATATGACATACCTAGTCTAAGAGACATCATGGACATGTAATATGAGATCATTTTACTGCAATTTGGATGTGGCCATGCAAATCATATGATTGACAACGTTCAGAGAAGTAAATGATGAATAATTGAACAAAAATAAGAAGAAAGATCTTCTTTAATTGAATTGTAAGTCACAGGACACAAATATAATTTACTCGGCCATAAATAGAAAAGAAAACAGATTGCAACACTTGTTCGATATCTTCATGAGACAATACCAACTAGCCGAAAAAGGCCTGATTTCAGATGATGAGAGGCAACCCGACAACCATAAGTGGTTAGAGAAAATAGCAACTTGCATAACTAGTCAAATTTCTTACTTTCTCAAGAAAGGTGAAGAAGCCACTGATATCCTACATAAGTACATAAGTAACCTGATCATAAATTACAAACACAAGTCAATTTGAAAAACATAAACATAGCCGGGGCGACGTGCTTAGCGTCCATCTTACTGGTGTTGGAAATTAATCTAGACTTGTCAAGTAATATGGCGTTAGAATCCTGATACAATCAGCATCAGATCAAATTAGTTTGTTTTCTTTGTTAGGATTTTCATGTTTAGTTTTTGGCTTGATTAGCAAGTTGATTAGGTAGTCTTTAAAAGGATGTGTAATCAGATGTGTTTTGATTGAAGCAATAGAGGAGGGAAAAAAAAATCAGAAACGCTGCCAAGTGCAGTACCAAAATCCTCTGTTCTTCGTTGCTGTGCAGCGTGTCTTCTAGCATTTCAGAGTTCCAGAGCCTCGCTTGCTTTCATGATCGCTTGTCTCTAGTGCACGCGCGTGTTCTAGTGCACGTTCGCGTGTGCTACATATTCGATTGGCTCCCAGCGTACACGTGTGTGTTCACGCGTATACACAGCCAAGTTCCGCCGAGCGTTCCGAACGAGAGTTTCTTCTTCAAATCAGTTCGGGCCAACAACTGGGAGAGTAGGCTTCACCATTCCACCCCATCTAGCTCTGTATATAATCTTTGTACCGGAGCTTTTATTCTCTTTCGCTATATCAACCTAGTATTTTTTTTAGAGAGCACACGCCGGACGCACACACATCACACGCATGTCTACACATACGTCTTTAACACACATATCTACAGCGGAGATTGCGCAGAGCCTACAGAGCGCGGGTATACGCTATGACCATTGAAAGTAACCGCGTGTGAGCGTGTACTATTCAACCGATATTTTATTCTTAGGTTAGACTCGCTGGCATCGATCCCGAGCGGACAATGCGCAAGATGGCACACTTACAACTGAGATACGGCTCAGTCCTCTATATCAGTCTAGTTGGCATCACTCCTACCTACTCGTTTAAAAAAGGATAACCAAGACCAGATGGGAGCCTGGGACCCCCACTACGGACCGCCAGGGAACTCCTACATGCATAAATAAATCATGTATAAAATCTCTCCAAGTCACTGACGGGCGGGTCTGTTGATGGTTCATTTCAAAGGGTGCTGTTTGTCAGTGACTCAACCACAGAGCTCATACACATAGCAGTTGTATTACATGTACGATTAAAAGGCTCAAAGAAAAGTCCATGCCCAAGGGAACAACAACAAACCATATTAGAAGAGGAAATTAAAATACAATATGGGAATAACCACGAAACAAGCAAGAGCTTCCAGTGCAAGTGACTGCACCCAGAAAGCCACACCCAAAGCAACACTGTCCTTGTACACACCACATGACTTGTATGCAGTAGAAGGTGGTCACTATGGGATGATGCATGCATGGATGGATCTGTCTCTGAGATATAGACTACTTAACTACCTCTGCTCCTCGCTGCTGCCACCCCTGGAGTTGTTGCTGCTGCCGCCGCCGCTGTACTGGAACCCCTGATGACCTGCTGACTCGATGAGGTGCAGGTCTTGGAGCAGCTCCTCATAGTGCCTCCTCACCTCCTCCGCCGACTTGCCGGCGCCCACCGCCCGCGCCACGTTCTGCCAGCGGTCCGGCGTGTCCTTGTCGTACGTCGCTAGCGCCCGCTCGAACAGTTTGTTCTGCTTCGCCGTCCATGATGAACTCATGCTTAGTCAAGAAATATTTTCTAGAAAAAGATAAGGTGATTTGTAATGACTAGTGCTACTACAACTACTAGATCACTGGCTTGTGTTTGTATGCAACGAGAGTGAGAGCAATGGTGCAACTTATATAGTGGGAGGAGAGGCTAGTTGGAGAATAACGCTTGGGAATGGTGGGGTGTAGAATGAAGGTGTCAGTAGTAGGCAATAAATGACAAGTTTGCATAGGAGCCACAAGAACAAAGATGGAGGTTTTCATAACTTTCCTGTGTACGAATTGCAGTTGCAGGGAGGAATCAGTATCACCTCAGGGCTGCTGGGCGAGGGGGAGGCCCATTTCATCTCTTTTTGTCTCCCAATCTTCATAGAGATCATTTGGTTCTTTAGCTCATTGGATGGGTTCTAATTCTTTAAGTGAGCTAATAACTACTATCATTAGTACTTACCATAGGCTAAATATACCTAAAACACTAGCTGAAGAATGCACAAATGGCAAGGTGCTTCTTTGTTGGATTGTTCAAACCTTTAAGGGGGGCTAATTATTACTACATATTATAAGCACTTATCATAGGCTATGTTGAGTTTGAGTGTGATACGACTTTCGTTTCCTACTCCAACTCACAGTTCTACTCCTACACGGAGTCTTTTATGTACCACTATAAATATATCCCTATAGTTCATAGGGAAAGGCAATAACTTCGTTGTAAATATCCCCTCATATAGTGATATTAACTTAGTGCGCCCATGGTTTTTCCCGAAATGGTTTTCCATATAAAATCTATGTCACATGTTCCTATTTTTCTGTGCATTATTTAAAACAAGTGGTACTAGAGCACAGACGACATCCGGTCAACATCATTACAATGTCTTGTCATGGTCTCGGCGGCTTGGCAAATCAATGTAGTGATCTACAGTCGCTCGTCAAATTCAAAGCGGAGGTCGCATGTCCCTTCGCACTGAATCCAAAGTCAAGTCCTTGTCAGAGCCGAAGTCGAAGCAGAGTCACATAGAACACTCGGGCTGCCAACCACCTATAAAACCTGTCACACATGCGACCAGAGTAGAACTGAGAAAGAAAATAGCAAAAAGTTGTCCAGCATCGACCCGAGGTGAACTTGTTGCTTTTAGACGTCATCCAGCAGATTGGCCTCCTTTTCTTTGAGTACACAAGGAGTGTACCAGGGATCCTGATAATCATTGCTACGTTCACACAATATTCTAACAACCAAACCATGGTTTCTTCTGCATGGCGATATTGAAGTATGATCTTCCGTTGCGGGGTCGAGACAAGAGGTTTTCTCTATGAAAAGTTAAGATACGAATTGTTCTTGCACAGCTCAATTTGGATGACTTTTTATTAAGGATTGACAAGATGCCCACTATATGGTCACTTGAGGAGAAGTAAAGAAAAGATCGTAAGGCCTTATCTTAGGTTCATCTTCATCTAACAAATAATATTATGTAGGAAGTTTTGAAGGAGAAGACCACCGCTGTATTATGGTTGAAATTGAAGCAGATTTTCATGACCAAGGATCTAACCAATAAGATGCATTTGAAGCAAAAGCTTTATTCACACAAGATTGCAGAAGACGGGTCATTATTGACCACCAGACAGCATTCAAAGACATAGTCTCGGATCTCAAGTCTCTGGAGGTAAAATATGATGATGAAGATTTGGATCTTATTCTTTTATGTTTGCTGCTAGTTCATACTCTATGTTCAAAGATACTATTCTCTATAGATACTCTTAATCTTTCCAGATTGTTAAAAATATTGAATTTTGGTTAATCCAATTGAAAGTTATGAATTTTCTTCTACTCCTGTATTTTCTGTCTGACAGATTATAGTTCTAGAGTTTTATCTAATTATTAGCCATATAAGTTGGCCGAATTAGAAAGTCTTGTCAACTAGGTTACTGTAGAGGATTTCATTACCTTTCCGTAGAATCTGAGATCACACCTTTTCGAGTTTCAGAGCGAAAGTTATGAAGTTTTTAATGCTGCTATCCAATATAGCTTCCTGTTAGATTGTTGTTTAATTTGAGTAGAGCAAATAGTTAACCTTGACTTTTGGGAAGACGAGGTAGATGTGTTGCGAGTAGCATCTTGTTATCACGTTGTTCTTATTCAAGTAAATTAATTGTGTAGGAGGAGAGGCTTCGAGATTAGTTGCATCATCCTTGCCTCCTAACGCGTCGCAACACGAAAGTCAAGTACATTGTAGATTGAACTGATGGTTAATTATTCGTAGTACTTGATGTTCTTGTTATGATTAACTTCTATGGTCTATGAGTAGTTTCCAATGATTTCTGTTTCTTCCCATGTATGTTAATCATGCTTCTTGAGATTATGCTTTTCATATTCATATATTCATTCATTCGTCATGTTTCACCCACGGGAGTGGGAAGTAAAGACCCATCATTCCAATATGGGCATGTAAAACCCACTATTCCAATGTGGGCAAATTGGATCCCCGTTATGAAATATTCTTCATACGGGCCTTGGATCCCCGCATTTTGGATAATGCGAGCCTTAGTGAACACCGACGGGTGTTCACTGGTTATACCGGTATAAGCAAAAGAGAAGAGCATGCATTCCACTCCTGCATAAGATTTCTGCTATTCTACATTCGTATTCTATAATGTGATTGTTATGTTCTTATTTAGTATTGTTCATATTATTCTGCATACTTGCTGAGTCGTGGACTTATTCTTGTCGTGTTTATTTGTTTTAGGTAAGCATTGAGGACGACATGCTTGGGAGGGATTAGTCATGGATCACTTCATTCACTTCACCTAATTCATCTTTGGTCAATGGAATTGCTATTATCTTCTTATGATAAATTGTTGGATTGTAATAAATGGAGTTATGTTGGTTGAGATTGTCATTCATTAGGATTTGGTTGAGCTCGTAAATGCTTAATGTTCTTCGTGTAGACTCTTGATAGTTTTATCTTAAATGGTTCATTATGATTGGATATTTATAGGCTTGATATGTTGCGGAAATCTGATTCAATTCTTATAATCATTCTATTGATTGTTGATCCTTACCTGATATTGGTTGATAGAATGTTAAAATTATTTCGTATTGTTGATGTATGTTAGACTTTAGGTAATATCTTGGCTTCCACATAGCTAGGGTGTTACAGTTGGTGTCAGAGCGGGCTTTAGGTCCGTGATAATTGAAACATTAAATTGACACACTATGCACAGTAGGTGGGATTTGGGTAATCCATTGCATCTGCGATTCTGATAGTATGTTTCATCATGTTGAACTGTTATTGAATTGCTTCTGTTTGTCACATCCTCAAGTTAATAAATAGAATTATTATGCATCTCATGAGCATGCATCATTAATTTCAAACTTTTGCATAATTTATTGCACTAGAAAAATCTTAAACAAATGTTAAACCTACACTTTGTAATTCAACTCCAAAAGAAAACAGGAACAAAACTCTATGAACATCCTTTGGAAATAATTTATTAAAATACTATAGTAATTATAATGAATTAATATGATTTTTTCCAAATTTTTGGGACAGGTTTAAACCTTGAGAAAATTCAGACATCATTTAATTACACACACTAAGTTTGAATTTGTTATATACACATTATATCATGAACAGTAGTGTTCAATAATTTTTATGGGCACTAGACCATCCCAGGAACCCCTGTGATTTATTTCACAATTTTCTAAAATTTATTTCTATTTCTAAAGCTCTGGTCAAAGTGGAGGAAATAAATTTATCTTAGTCAAACCCTAAACCCAAACTGACCTGCACTATTCATCGGGCTCGAGTCCGACTTAGCGAACCAGCTCAGCCCAACCAACTAAATGCACCAAGCGGGAACCCTTCGATCGGAAATCAACGGCGAAGATCGCGTAACCCTTCGGCCCCGTCCAAACATTCGCGCTTAAATGTTGACCGTTCGATCGAGATCCAGCGGTCCGCGTGAACTCACTTATTGCAAGCTCTTGCGCACGCGTTGAGACACTGACGACGAGGGCCCACCTGTCGGATCCGTCTCCCTCCTCTCGCTCGCGCTCGCGTAGGACAACCTCGCCACGTCGCAGCCGATTGCTTCCGCGCTCCGTCGACGCCGTCAATCCACCGCATCCGTTGGCCTATCCTGGAGCTTCCCCATCTAACGCCGCCTCCACTCCGTCCCTCGCCCGGGGATAATACCCCCTCTACCCCTTCAACGCAGCTCACTTCACCTCTGTTGACCGATTAGTTTGTGTAAGTCTTGCTGAGTACCTTTCGTACTCAGGGTTTATGACTTCTTGTTGCAGGGGAAGATGGCTATCTTTATGAGATGCCCGTTAGGGCCGATCTGGGTGACGCTAACGAGTGATGCTAGTTCTAGTCTCCACGCAATAGCCTGCGGGATGGGGCCATTGGTGGTTTATGTTTATTTTGCTTCCGTTGTTTCTCTTTTGTGATGACCCAAGGTCATCTGTTCCTGTAGCAAACCTGTTACTGTAGCAACCGAAATATGATGTAACCAGTGATGTATAATTATGTAAATGAATGACTTGTATGTGATTGATGCAATGTTGTTTAAGGATATATGCGCAATAGTCACTAATCCTGGGAACTATTGCATGACATATATCCGGGAACCTGAATGTTGGAATTGTTACTTATTATGCTTATACTTCTAGTATGATTTTTAATAAGGGAATTACACTGTTCCTTAATTAAGAATTATGCTACCAGTATAATTTTAATTCGGCACATTCCAATATTTGAGGGTCTTACAGCTCTAGAGTTGTCGAGTTTCAATCGCAATGTCCTTTTCTTATTGGTTGTTATTTGCTATTCCCTTTTTGTGGGATGTGTGCCCTCAAATGTGGACTCAGCTTTCGTTTTCCAAGATCATCGCTATCGGATTATTTCTTTTTGGTTTTGTGCTCGCTGTGAGGAGCAATGTTTTCCTGTGTGACAAAATTTGTCCTTGTTCACCTCTTTCTTTTGAGAAAGGATCAATCGATTTGTGTTGCAAAGTTTTGCTAAGCGTAAATTGGCAACTGTTGGTGGTGGTTAAGTAATTGTAGTGGTGAGATTTTGCTATCAAGCTATTGGAGGAGTAGTAGAAGATGAATTGGCTTTGATCTGAACCTCTTGGAAGAGATTTGATTCAAATGGAATGTATGGCTTCAAACAAAAAAATTGAATAGTGTTATGACTAATTAGAACCTATGGTATAGTGTAATCCCAGAACCTTAGTTCATGTTGAAATGCTGGGAATTATCGAAGGTATGGAAACCTTGATCATTTTTTTTAGGGTAACGCAAATTGGATAGTATTGTGAGTTTGTGTGGGTGATTTCCTGATGATGTCAATGAGTAAGTATGTTGGAATTGTGGGAATGTTAGATATTTAATTTGATGATTTCTCTATTTGTTACAAGAGAAGTTCGTCGTAGAGGTCTTGGAGGTTAATTTGGATGTTGCATTTTTATGCTAGACCTTTGGTCGCCCAATGGTTGAGTGTAGAGAAAATAGAATAAGGCATTTCCTGAGCAGTAGAATGATCATTGATAGAACCCTTTTGATGTAGTACATGAGCGTGTGTATTGAGGATTCTGAATTGTTTATTCTTAAAAATTTGAGGGGATGTGATTGCTTGAAACCTATTTTGAGGTGCTTTGGGTGTCATCTGTCAGATTAATGCCGTCAGTAGAAGGAGTTGTCTAGAGTGTTTTGGTGGGATCAATAGAGCCTTTCCACAAAAGTGTGGATGATGTATTTTGGATTGAGCATAACTTTGAGGATGCTAATTTAAGAGATTTGAACTCGTGTAGTAGGTGATGAATTCGAATTCCAAGGTTTAAGAGGAATTTTATTCCTAAGAGAGAAACTGAGGAAAAGAAAGCTTCCTCAAGCAGCAAAGAGTTTTCTCGATTCTCGTTTGAGCTTTGTGTTGCTGACGGGTGTCTGTCGCAAGTTGAGCTTGGCTTCTTGATGGTATGTGTGGTCGGTTGCTCTTTCGGCTTATGTGGTGTTTATTTATAAACTGTCTTCTTGGAAAGCGGAAGGGATTTCATGATGAATCTTCGCTTCCGAATTTGATCCTTTTTGTGTGAAGTTACCATTTTGTGGTCTCATTAGTCCGAAACAGAGGCCACTCGGAGTTGGAGTTTCGCAGGCGTGAGCGTTATCCGGAATGGTTCACAACAGGTACGTAGTTACCGCTGTTAGTCCACTGTTGTGCTTGTTCTTTCGCGTATAGCTGTGTGTAACAGCCTCAGCCCTAATAAACAGTAATGAGATGCTATTCATAGCATCACTGTTCATTTTGGCAAATTAGGCAACATGTTACAATCTATTTTTTCCCCAAATTTCTAATTACAAACTCCAACTTGATCAAAATTTCAAAAGAAAATACCACCCAATGTTGGTATGAAGACTGGGAAGTATTTTATTTAAAAACCCGATGAATTATTATGGCCAAAAATGATTTTTGTTGAATTTTTAGAAATTATTTTGATTTTAAGAAAAATGTTTGTCTTAAATAAAACCTATTTGGTGTAAATGAATTATTTATGTATTTCTAGAGGGGAAACAATGGTTTCAAAAATTTATTTGGGGAATATATCATCCCAGTAGCAATTCTGCAAAATTTCATAATTTTATAAATTTATTTGCTATTTTTACAGTCCCAGTCAAATTTTTTGAAATTTTGAAATGAACTGGTCAACTCCCTCGGCCTAAAACCTCATTTGGCACTGTAGCGACTCAGCTTCACCTCAGTTGGGTCCAACCCAATGCGCAGATCCGGCTCGGTCACGTTGCGCACGCACGTTCTCAACTTCCCGTGCTTGATCGCCGTCCATTTTCGCACGAACGGGCTAGATCCAATGGGCCGTTCGGACCACTCCAAACCACCTTCTCATTCGGGCCGTTGGATCAAAAACGAGCGGCGCGCGATCTCCAAGCAAAACCCTCCGTAAATGGCCAAAATTGAAAAGTATCTGGGCCGTTGAAATCTCAACGAGTGGCCCTGATCTAATGGGCTGTTCGGACCGTCCTAACACCCACGCGATCTCCACCGTTGGATCGTAATCCTACGGCATCGCATCCTATTCCAATCTCTGAAACCCTCTTCATATACGGCCACTATTGGATCTGCAATGGACCGCCCTGATCCTTTGTGCCGTTCGGACCGGCCGGAGGTGCCACTCAAGATCCACCGCTGAAATTAGATCGCACGGATGACAGCCATTGGGCCGTTCGGACCATCCGGACTCCTCTCAATCCTGGCCGTTGGTTTGCGATTTCACGGCGATGGTCTTTGTGGGCCGAAGATCACCCACATGCTTGAGATCTTGGGCCGTTGAAGTGAAATCGCACGGGTCTTGTGGATTTGGGATGTTCGGACCACTCCGGAGCTCCCCTCGATCGTAGCCGCCCATGGGAAATCGCACTGTCTATATTTCACAATACCGGTTCAGTGTATTATTGGCCACCTCATCTCAGCCGTTCTGTTCTAATCGGATGGCTGTTGTTCTTCGAAGCTGCTGCGTGCGATGCGTGGTTGTGGCTGTCTCTGGGGCCCATGTGTCAGCGGCAGTTCTTTACTTCCTCTCTTGCTGTACACCGTAGACACTATTTTCGCCGGAGTGGTGGCAGTGTACAGTGAATTTGAGGATATTTTCTCTTGATAATTATCCTTAGTGCCACCTCATTTGTTCTAGAGAGCTCTCGTGTGCTCTAGGGACCTCACCAACTATATAAACCCTAGTCTGCCATTCTCTGCCATTGTTGACCAAGAAGGAGCTTCATAGTTTTGCCTTCCTTCCCAGTGAAGCCTTCTTGTTCTTTTACCTTTGTTCAACTACAAGTATGCCTAAATCTCATACTAATGTGGTTGGGCATCTTTTGTAGGGTTGGACTTAGGTTCTTCTCTCTGTCAACTTGAGCCAGTGGAGGACCCCCTTGGTGAAACCTCATCCTGGCCCAAGGAAAGGACTTGGATCTTTTCTGTTGACCAAGAACTTGATCTTTTATTCTCCAACCCTAACTGGTGAGTTTAGACTTTACCTCCTGTTAGCTAAAGCTTTCTAAGGACCTCACTAACCCACATGCAGCACTCACTTGCTCATATGATGCTCCAAATTTCTTTAAACTGAAAAGTTATTTTTATAACTTTTCGGTCTTTCATATCGTTTTCAAGAGTTAGAGTTTCTCTTGTCAAGATACTAGTCTAATTAGGTCATAAGTAAACCCTAGTATCATTATGGACCTCCTTTTTGGTTATTATGAGCACTGGAACATTTATTAGTGCAAACCCTTCCTTCTGTTAGTATTGGCGGGTCAACCGACAAAAGAGTCCCCTTTTCTTTTACTTTCTGTAACTGGACAGTTAAGGTTTGCATGTTTGGATTATGGTATTAATCACCTCCAGATAGTCCTAATTTCCATTTAGGGTCTTTATTTGGTGTATTTCTTATAACTAGCCGAAATCTAAAAAAAACAGATTTGTTGCTGTTTTTGAATAAACCGACAAAAGCTCCCTTTTTCTATTCCTTTCTTTAAACCGGGCGGTTAGGTCTAGCACTAATGGGTTGTGGTATTAAATACTTCCCCACTAGCCCTAACTCCTATTTAAGTCTTTCGTGTTGTGTAGTCTTTAAAGCCAACCGAAATTGGTAAGTGAGTCTTTTGCTGTTTTTGGGTGTCGGGCAAACCGACAACATAGGCAGCAAAAAGGCCAAGTTCTTAAACTGCTGTTAATAAGTATTAAATGACCAGTTAGATCACAGCACTAGCTTTAATACACTTAGCTATCATGCAGTATTTCATTTATATGGAGTTAAGCTAGATAATTAAATTAATTGTTGATGTCCTGTTCTAGTTTCTAAAACCTGATACTGTAGTTTTAAGCTAAACTTAAATCTGGGTAGTAAGTGCCATTAGATGGTAAATATGGGTTATTATCCTTAGTAAGTTAGATATAGCTTAAGCATATTGTTAACCATGCATTACCATCTTGATCATGTATTCTTTTTCATTATTTTGTCCTCTGTCAGTTCTTATGTTTATTGGATTTTTCTGATCTTAGATACTGGGTCTTCTGAGATTGTTGAATCTTTTGTTGAGCCACAAGAACCTGAGCAAGAGGTTATATATTACTATCAAGGCAAGCTACCTCTCTGCACCATATTGATCCTACTCTTTTGAACCATAGCATTACAAAATACAGTGATAACTGTTGCATGCAAATTTTTCTAAAAATAATTTGTGCTCTGTCTTAGTTAGTTATAACCTGAGCTTGTGGCTTACCTTAATTTGGACCATACACTCAACCTAAGGTAGTCTGTGGTATTATAATACTTAGTTTTTAATTTTGGCTTAGCCATGCAGTCCATAGAACGGTAGTGTTTGGCAAGCTTATCTTGTCAAACCTGGGCACAACAAATAAATTTATTTTTGATTCTTGTTCATTTTATTTGAATCTGAAATGATCCTAAATCTTGTTGATAAACTAAATTCAAATCTGGACAAGTGGATGCTAGTGATGGTGCCTTTGTGCACGAGAATTGGGAAATGTGGATGTCTTGTCTGGGTTGATTAAGGACTGAAATCTGACTACCAATTCAAGCCCCAACGTACTTCCACACGCGGTGTATGGGCACTGTTTGGTTAAGTAAAGGGTTAATGCTATTGAGTTGGAAACAGGAGAGTAAGGACATGTGTATTGATTTCGTATGGCATAGATGCTTAAGTCTTCGGGCCGTGTCGTATGCCATGTGGAGTTTATGTCGATATCAGATGTTCTTAGAAGGGTAAGGGCGTAGATGTGTTCCATCGCATGTACGTACCTTTAGGGCCCCGACTGCAGTCTAATATGTGTGGCTAACACGAGTTTGCATTTAATTGATTGGGTCGGCATTCCCGGTACAACATGTGGGCCCCGGTTGAATATATGCTATCAGTCATTGTTTAAACGGGATCAGTCGCACATGGGTATTCCAACTCAATAGCGTCAACTTGTTGAAAAATACCAAATCTTAGTTTACCCGGCCGGCACACCAAAGGTAGTGTGCTATTATTTCGGAGGCTTACGGGCTAACTAAGTCATGTGGGTAAAGATGTACATCCTTGCAAGGTATAAAACTATTCGAATAGCCGTGTCACTGCGATTCACTAGACGATACTTGAATTGATGTCACCAGATAGAGTTTGCTCTAAGTTTGGTTTTGGGAATAATCTCGGCATGATGTTATCATGCATGGTTTGGTGTTGATATGTGACTTATTCTTGTACTGTTTATGCTTATACTCTCAATTATCTACTGTTTTAGTCCAAAAAATTGATTTATTAAAATTGCTTTGTCAAAATTTAGCACTGTAGGTTAAGAGTTATCGCTTTCTGCAAACTGAGCCATTGTAACCCTTCTTTTGTTAACCTTATGCATATAAAATTTCTATTCCTTTGTATAGGTTCTATTAAACACTTTCTTTTACTAGTTTGTGTAAGTCTTGCTGAGTACCTTTCGTACTCAGGGTTTATGATCTCTTGTTGCAGGTGAAGATGGTTATCTTTACGAAATGCCCGTTAGCGCCGATCTGGGTGACGCTAACGAGTAGTGCTAGTTCTAGTCTCCACGCAATAGCCTGCGGGATGGGGCCATTGGTGGTTTTATGTTTATTTTGCTTCCGCTGTTGTTCTTTTGTGCTGACCTAAGGTCATCTGTTCCTGTAGCTATTTCGGTTACTGTAGCAACTGAATCTACAATGTAATTTGATGTATAATTATATGAAGGTGTGACTTGTATGTGATTGATGCAATGTTGTTTAAGGATATATGCGCAATAGTCACTAATCCTGGGAACTATTGCCTGACATATATCCGGGAACCTGAATGTTGGAATTGTTACTTATTATGATTATGCTTCTAGCATGATTTTTAATAAAGGAATTACACTGTTCTTTAATTAAGAATTATGCTACCAGTATAATTTTAATTCGGCACATTCCAATATTTGAGGGTCTCACAGCGCTGGTATCAGAGCATACGTTTGCTTGTAGGATAGAATTAGCATGGTGGTTATCCTTAGTGAGTCTCTCTGAAATTATTTTAACATAATTAATTTTTAAAAGATCTAAGTATGATATCTTTTACTTCTTATCTTCCTTAGTATCCATTCTTATCTAATTTCATTGATTTTATAATCTAAGTTTCTCACTCATCTTCTCTTTTGTCTATAGATGAGTGGCTGGTATTTGATTAAAGAGACTCGAGCCGAAGATGTGGACGGGTTTCCGGCCTTGCTTCGAGATATGATGTGGCGGGCCAATTTCACTTATCAGCCAGAGTATGCCATTTACCGTTGAGACCGAGGTCCTGGTATGGAAGAGTACCAAGCTATCATTAATGTGATCGCCAGACAGGTGGTGGGTAGTGTTCCATACTGCATCCATACACGTGCCACCTCCGAGTCTATGGTTGTGCAGGAAGCTGCGCGTAGGATGATGAGCCTCCTTCGTCATGATTTGACGGAGCTGTCTCAGCCACCCTATGTGCACTTCCCAAAACAAGGCCCTAGATCGGATGTGATTACGTTTGATGAGATTCAGTTTGGAGAGGACCCCTACGTACGCGAGTTAGCGAGGTTGGTCCGTATCATGGACCAAGTCCATCACTGTCTCGTGTGCGAGTTATGGGAAACCCGCTATCGTCTGCACGAGGCACAGGAATATTTGAGGCTTGGTGTTGCCACGAACCGCGTTCCTCGTAACGTGCTTTATGGCAACAATGAGATCCCTTCAGCTGCTACTGTACCATAGGGATTACGATTTCTAGAAGTGCCTGGGCTAGTTCCTGTTTTGGGGCAGTGTCGTCAAGCCCGGATGTCCGCCGGTTTTCCTCGCACTCAGCGACCTACACATTCCGGGGGACATCATTTGCTGCTGGGTTCTCCTACACATCTCGTCAGCCCTAGGGATCCTATAGATACGGGTTCACCGGAAGCTCATCTGTTAAATGAGTTCCCGGTGAATTTTAACCGTAATGACTCTACTTAGGGGCTGGATGCTATGTTCGGCCTTAGCTGTGTAATAGGCTAGTATTGTCTATTAAATATGGTGTAATAGCATAGTCTCTCATTCAGTATAAATCTTTGTGTCTTGACTTTTGCATTTTGGAGCATGGTCTTTGTGGTTGCCGACTTGTGCCATTTTGGACTTAATATGTTTCCTGTTGACTGTTAATAAAAGTGGAGACCGACTTTTGTTGTATTCGGTTCTGTTGTGTTGATGGTGTTTTGTTCAGCCGGCCTATTATAATGAAATGGAGGCTGCACTTTTTGTTGTACCGTGTGTTATTGTTTTTGGTGTTAACTGGCTACATGACATAGCATGATGCATGAATAAGTTTAGTAATTATTTCCTTTCTATCTGAAAATCTTGTATGTGTTCGCTCGAGTATATCCTTGTTATGTTGTTAACCATTATATGGCAACAGGATGACAGGACCCACCACTCGTTCGCGAACACAACAAGAGGAGAGGTTCTCCACTCCTGTTCTTCATACTCAAGGCGAGCAAGCTGACCCTTCCAGATCTCATGGTCCGCAAGGTGGTAGACAGGAAGAGGAGCTTCCTCCACCACCCACTATGGCGGACGTGCTCATGCAAATTGAGCGCAACCGCATGGACCAGACGCGCATCTTGGAGCAGATTGCGCGCAATACCTCCTCTACTCCTACATTCGGTGGTAGAGCAGAGTTCAAGATGGGGTGGAAGTCTCACGACTTTCAGCAGACTAACTCGCCCGGTGTTCTCCAAGCTCGAGATCCAATGGAGGCAGAGGACTGGCTTCGGGAAATTGAAAAGAAGCTATCCATTGCCCAATGTTCTAAAAGGGAGAAGGTTCTGTATGCTAGCTACCAGCTGACTGGGCTGGCTAGCAACTGGTGGGATAATTATCTGGCTATCCAGCCCACAGGACATATCCCTACCTGGCTTGAGTTCATGGAGGCCTTTCGTGAGGCCCATATTCCTGAGGGAGTGATGATGCTCAAGCAGCAAGAATTTCTCGCTCTCAAGGAAGGGCGAAAGTCAGTGACCGAGTACCTTCATGAGTTCAATTTTCTTGCTCGGTACGCCCCTGACGATGTTTCGACTAACACTCGTCGTCGAAATCGTTTCATGAATGGTCTGTCTGAAGAGTTGCAGATGGCTTTGGCAGTACAAGATTTCAGAAATTTTTAACATCTTGTGGACAAAGCCATCATTGCTGAAACCAAGAGCAAGGCCTTAGAGGAGTCACGGAAGCGGCAAAAGGTTACTCACTTTACATCTAGTAGCTGCTCAGTAAGACCGCGTCTGTGGTAGCCTCAGTCTTTCCGAGCGCCAGCTCCAGTTCCAACTAGGGCGCCGGTGTTTGCTTTTCGCCCACCTCTACCCACTAGGCAGTCCCGACCTAGTGGACACAGGCCACCGGCTGCTATTAATGTCTGGCCGGGTGTGATTTGCTATCACTTTGGACGCCCGGGGCATTTTGCAAATCAGTGCTTTGCTAAGGCACGGGGGTTGCCACCTGTTCAGCCATCCCCAGCTGCGGTGCGTCCTGCACCTACTCCAAAGACAGTTGTCAAGCCTGACCCAGCTCCAGTCTGCGGCCGTGTAAATCAAATAACTGCTGAAGAAGCGGTCGAGAAACCTGAGGTTATCCTTGGTATGCTCCTAGTCAATTTCAGTTCTGCTACTGTTTTATTTGACTCTGGAGCATCTCATTCTTTTGTTAGTAGGCAGTTTGCTACTCAACATCAGTTAGTTATGCATCATCTTCATCCACCACATATTATTCACTCACCTGGGTCAGTCTTCATGACTGATCAAATCTGCCTTAATGTCAATATTAATATTGAAGGGGTAGATTTTTGGGCAGACCAGATTGTGATAAACTCCCAAGGGATAGATGTTATTTTGGGAATGGACTAGCTGTCCAAGAATTTCGGCCAAATCAATTGTGCCCAACGAACTATATCCCTCACTAATAAAAATGGCCTTTCAGTCATTTTTCAGTCCAGTACAGTTCATTCTCATCTTGGTGCATTAAAAATTGATGCCGCCGCTACTTTGGAGTCAGTACCGGTAGTATGTGAATATCCAGACGTCTTTCCTGAAAACCTTCCTGGTATGCCACCGGATCGGGAAGTAGAGTTCATGATTGAATTAGTCCCTAGTACTGCTCCCATATCAAGAAGACCTTATCGCATGCCTTCTAATGAGCTGTTTGAATTAAAGAAACAGCTTGGAGAATTACTTGATAAGGGATTCATTCGACCGAGTTCCTCACCTTGGGGAAGTCCGGCCATCTTTGTTAAAAAGAAAGATCAGACTTTACGGATGTGTGTAGATTACCATCCGTTAAATGAAGTCACTATCAAAAATAAGTACCCTCTGCCTCGAATTGATGATCTGTTTGATCAATTGACCGGAGCCCGAGTCTTTTCTAAGATTGATTTGCGATCGGGCTATCATCAGATCAAGGTTAGAACTGAGGATATTCCTAAAACAGCATTTTCTACTCGTTACGGATTGTACGAGTATACTATTATGTCCTTTGGTCTAACCAATGCTCCTGCTTATTTCATGAATCTTATGAATTCAGTATTCATGGATTTCTTGGATAAGTTTGTTGTGGTATTCATTGACGACATTCTTATCTACTCCAAATCTGCTGAAGAGCATGAACAGCATTTGAGGCTTGTACTAGATACACTTCGCAAGCATCAGTTGTATGCTAAATTTAGCAAGTGTGCTTTTTGGCTTAAGCAAGTTGCATTTCTGTGACATGTATTATCCGAAGGAGGTATTACTGTTGATCCCAGTAAGGTACAAGATGTACTAGACTGGAAGCAGCCCAAAAATGTCCCTGAAGTTCGAAGTTTCCTTGGACTTGCGGGATATTACCGTAGGTTCATTGAAAACTTCTCCAAGATTTCCAGACCTTTGACTCAGCTGCTAAAGAAAGAGCACAAATTCTTTTGGTCAGTGGAGTGTGAAAATAGTTTTCAGCTCTTGAGAAAGCTCCTGACCGAAGCTCCTGTTCTCACTCTTCCAGATATCTATAAGGATTTTGATATCTATTGTGATGCATCCCGCCATGGACTTGGCTGTGTGCTTATGCAAGAGGGCCGAGTTGTGGCATATGCATCCAGGCAATTGCGACCTCATGAGGTGAATTATCCTACTCATGATCTGGAATTGGCAGCCGTAGTCCATGCATTAAAGATTTGGCGACATTACCTTCTTGGTAATCGTTGTGAAATTTATACTGATCATAAGAGCCTGAAATATATATTCACTCAAGTTGATCTGAATATGAGACAAAGAAGATGGCTTGAATTGATCAAAGACTACGATATGGGTATTCATTACCATCCTAGCAAAGCCAATGTTGTGGCTGATGCTTTAAGCAGAAAGTCACAATGCAATTGCTTATCAACAATACCTCTGGCTAAAAGCTTATGTGCTGATTTTCAGCGCCTAAGTCTCGAAATGGTAGCAGAGGGATTTCTTGCTTCCTTGGAAGTAAAGTCAACCCTTGAAGATCAGATTTTGGAGATCCAGAAAATTGATGCTGAGGTAGCAGAGATCAAGGAAAATTTGAAGGCAGGTAAAGCCAACGAATTTTCTGAAGATGCTCATGGTACCATTCGGTATCGCAATCGTCTGGTCGTACCCTCAGATCCACAACTGAGAGAGCTAATTCTTAAAGAGGCTCATAATTCCAAATTTTCTTTACATCCTGGAAGTACTAAGACGTACCAGGACTTGAAGAAAACATTTTGGTGGAGCAGGATGAAAACGCAAATTGCTCAGTATGTTGCTGAATGTGATATTTGCCAAAGGGTTAAAGCCGAGCACTTGAAACCTGCTGGTACCCTTCAGCCTTTGCCCATTCCACAATGGAAATGGGAAGAAGTCAGTATGGATTTTGTTACCGGACTTCCAAAGACTCAGAATGGATTTGATGCCATCTGGGTGATAATAGATCGTCTAACAAAGGTGGCTCATTTCATTCCTGTCAAAACCACTTTTAATGAAAGACAATTGGCGGAGTTATATATTGCCAAGATTGTTTGTCTCCACAGTGTTCCTAAAGTTATTGTTTCAGACCGTGGGTCTCAATTCACTTCCCATTTTTGGAATTGCCTTCATCAAGCATTGGGAACTGAACTCTCCTTCAGATCGCTTATCATCCTCGCACCGCTGGTCAAACCGAAGGGTGAATCAGTGATGGAGGATCTTCTTAGAGTCTGTGTGCTATCATATGGCAAGAATTGGGAGAAATCTTTGCCGTATGTGGAGTTTTCCTACAACAATAGCTACCAAGCAAGTATTCAAATGTCACCTTTTGAAGCCTTGTATGGAAGAGCTTGTAGGACTCCATTGAATTGGTCAGAGTCTGGTGAAAGACCATTCTTTGGCCCAGACTTGGTTTTGGAAGCTGAAGAGCAAGTTCGTCTGATTCGAGATCGCCTGAAAACTGCCCAGTCTCGTCAGAAGAGCTATGCCGATCATCGACGTTGTGAACTAAGCTTTGAGGTAGATGATTATGTCTATCTTAAAGTGTTGCCAATGAAAGGCACTCATCGCTTTCAAGTGAAAGGGAAGCTAGCACCTCGTTATATCGGACCTTTCCGAATTATTGCAAAACGAGGGGCTGTGGCATATCAATTGGAACTTCCCAACACTCTCTCAGCAGTTCATGATACCTTTCATGTTTCTCAATTAAAGAAATGCCTTCGTGTTCCTACCGAGGCTGCTGCTTATGAGAATCTTGATCTTCAACCGGATCTTTCCTATCAAGAACAACCAGTGCGTATCCTCGATGAAATGGAACATAGGACAAGAAATCGCACTGTTAAGTTCTTGAAAATTCAGTGGGCTAATCATTCAGAAGATGAAGCCACTTGGGAGCGCGAAGATCTGATGAGGATCGAGCACCCCCACCTTTTTGCTGTTTAAAATTGCCTTTTAATCAAGAAAGACAAGGTTAAACAAAGCAATGTAACAGAAGTTGTAATAACAACACTATGTTGTTATGTAAAATCCTTTTTTTTCTATCTTTGAAAGAAATAAAGACAACTGATGTTATGTTTCTAAAAAGTATCATTTCAACTCCATCTTTGTCCAACTTCTGAATTATTGGAAATCTCGGGACGAGATTTTCTTAAGGAGGGTAGATTTGTAATAGCCTCAGCCCTAATAAACAGTAATGAGATGCTATTCATAGCATCACTGTTCATTTTGGCAAATTAGGCAACATGTTACAATCTATTTTTTTCCCCAAATTTCTAATTACAAACTCCAACTTGATCAAAATTTCAAAAGGAAATACCACCCAATGTTGGTATGAAGACTGGGAAGTATTTTATTTAAAAACTCGATGAATTATTATGGCCAAAAATGATTTTTGTTGAATTTTTAGAAATTATTTTGATTTTAAGAAAAATGTTTGTCTTAAATAAAACCTATTTGGTCTAAATGAATTATTTATGTATTTCTAGAGGGAAACAACGGTTTGAAAAATTTATTTGGGGAATATATCATCCCAAGAGCAATTCTGCAAAATTTCATAATTTTATAAATTTATTTGCTATTTTTACATCCCTACCAAATTTTTCAAATTTTGAAATGAACTAGTCAACTCCTCGCCTAAAACCTCATCCGCATCAGTAGCGACTCGGCTTCTCCTCGCTTGGGTCCAACCCAAGGCGCAGATCCGCTCGATCACGCTAAGACGCGACGCTCAACTTCCCGTGCTTGATCGCCGTCCATTTTCGCACGAACGGGCCAGATCCAATGGGCAGTTCGGACCACTCCAAACCACCATCTCATTCGGGCCGATGGATCAAAAACGAGCGGCGCACGATCTCCAGGCAAAACCCTCCGTAAATGGCCAAAATTGAAAAGTATCTGGGCCGTTGAAATCTCAACGAGTGGCCCAGATCTAATGGGCTGTTCGGACCGTCCTAACACCCACGCCGTAATATCCTGAATTTTGAATGAGAAATTGTTGAATTAATAACAATAAAAAGTAGAATCTAGTAGGAAGTGGGGATTAGAGTTTGGCCTTTTGGCCCATGGCCCAAGAGGGCATCGGCCTCACACCTATTTAAAGGAGAGACTAATCAAAACCCTAGACTATTTTTTTCTCCCAGCCGCCTGTTCTTCCCCTAGCCGAATCCCTCTAGCCATTCATTCCCTCCCCCTTTTCTTTTCTCCAAGCCGCCGCCGCCTCAAGCGATGGGTGCCGCTTCATGAGATCCTTGCTCCACTTGTGATCGCCTCCTCTCTCTTGGCGACACCCACTCACTTCCTCCTCCGATTCCGCTCTGCGGCCTTGCCGCGTCCTCCTTCCGCTGGGGCCCTGCCTTCGCCTCTGCCGTCGAGTCCCTGATCCGCCGCGTCGAGGCTTCCTCCTCCTCCGGCAAGCCCTCGAGCTCTCACCAGCGCAGGAGGTCCTCCTTGCCGTGCTCGGCAGTGGTGGGGTCCTCCACCGCGACGAGCGGCGGTGCCCCTAGGTCACGACGCGCCTGGTCCTGGTCGAGGCCGCCTGCTCAGGCGCCCCTGAGAGGGATCTTGGGTGCGATCGCTTGGGAGGCCAGCGTCGAGGTGTGCATCGCGCCGCCGCATGCGCAGTCGCCCGAGGAGATCATCGAGATAACTGGGGATAGAATCGCTGTAAGGAAAGCTCGTTGCTGTGTCTTGTTGTCTTCAATGTGATTTATCAGCTGGCAGCGTAATAATTTCTGTTAAGACAGCACGCTCAATGCTCCCGTGGACATCTTCAGAAGTGCCTGACCCTAATTTGGGAACTTGGCACTCAGAGGTATCAACTGAGTGTGCAAACAGCAATACGCCTTAGCTTGATTGTCCACAAGGTGCTATGGGAGATGTTCAAACTTAAGATCTCTAGCATATATCTTTTAGACTACTCTGTCATGTCACTCTTGCTGGAGGTTTGATTGGCAAGAAGGGCTCTTTGCTATTTGAGCTTATTATGAACTGGACTATTTATTCCAGCAAGGTAGCAGCCATTATAACTCTTATGCTTATAATTGCAATCATTTTGGCCTTTGGGTTACTACCGCGTACTTATAGTTTTGCTCACATTGGTGGGTTTGTGACCTGCTTTTGCTGGTGGTGGTGGTACGTGGGCTGCTGTAGGCTTGCACGAGGGGAATGATGGTGGTGTTTCGGCTGTGGCGCTCAAGAAGCGTGGCAAGTGCACCATCTGCACGCCCGACTAGACGACTGTTGACCGCTTGACACAGGTAATGGACGCACAGCAAGGGAGTCACCTAGATAATTCCAGCCATTACCATTCCACTATATTGAAATATCTAAGCTTCTGTTTGATCATGCTCGTGACGACATCTCAGATGCATACCTGGCAAGATCTTTGATTGAGGACATCAGGGATGTCAGATTCCACAAGGTTGAGACCAGACTAGAGACCATATCTGGCCGTACTCATACTGTCAAGGTGGTGGTGAACCCCGATACTCAAGTTTTTCTGT
Source organism: Phyllostachys edulis (assembly GCA_036346405.1). Taxonomy (NCBI): domain Eukaryota; kingdom Viridiplantae; phylum Streptophyta; class Magnoliopsida; order Poales; family Poaceae; genus Phyllostachys; species Phyllostachys edulis. The sequence goes on from CM070556.1 coordinate 40,570,909, forward strand.
CGTTGACCTCCGTCTCACGGTTGAGGCAAGTGCAAGTATTACCAATGAGTGGTTATATTATATACTTGATGAATGCCATAGTTGATTGATATTGTTTGTTGCTTGGCGATGTCCATGAGCCTAAATGCCATAGTTTAATGATAATGTTTTATGGTGATGCCTATGTGATGAAATTTACATGGAAATGTTTAGATGACAATGCATGCTAATGTTTATGTGATTACACTTACATGGTGGAGTTTACATGAGAATGCTTACATGGCAATGTTTAAATGATGATATTTACATGGTAATGGTTTCATGATTGATGGCAATAACGATGGGCCAAGGTGAGCAATGAGACTACCTTGTTAATAATGACAATGATGAGTTGTATTGTGCTTTATATGTTGCATCATGTCATTCATTCTGAACCTTGGACTACGTGGTAGCCAAGGGTTGTTTCCTTGTTGTTCCCCGTCAGGCATTGGATGGGCGTTATTTGGATCCCCATCATGCATTGGACGGGCTTTGTTCCCCACACCCGTGGAAAGTCATGTAACTAATCCGGTGAGGTCGGTGAGAACTGTTACATGACTTGGAGTGTGGGCTTGGATCCCTGCGCCTAGAGGGCACAGGCCGTGAGTAGGTATCGACGGATACCCTACTCGGCATTACCGGTAATTGCTAAGAAGTGAAGAGATGCATTCATGACATGTTCATCTCATTTCTGCATAAGATTTGGATTTGGTTGTTCGGCATATAATATTGTTGTTCAAGGTGTGATTGTTTATTCCCTTTGAATGCTTTTGATGCTATCCTAAGATATGGATTCGTGGTATATAATGATATTGTTCATGATGTAATTGTTTATTTCCCCTTTGACTACTTATGATGCTATGTTTGATTTACTATTGCACTTTGCTGAGTCGTGGACTCACACTTGCTGTGTTGTGCTTGCTAGGTACCTCTCGAGGCAGCGACATGCATGGGAAGGGGTAGACTTGGTGCACGTCACATAATCACTAACCATAATGAATAACCTAGTCCATTGATCCACAATTCATATTCTTGATAATTGCTTTAGATTCATTTTGTGACCATCCTTCGTAGCGGATGTTTTAACTGTGGTCATGGATGATCCATTTATGATCATAATCCTTCGTTGCTTGAGTTCATTTAATACTCGTGATGGATTAGAATGTTTGGTTGATGGTTTATTGAGTTGTTGAAATTAATTGGTTCAGTAGAGTCTCATTAATTTGTAATAGGGTTGATTAGAAGATTATGGATGCCCTTTTGATTATGCTATAGTTGTTTAGCTTATCCTGGATGTCCTTTGATGATTCGTTAAATTGGATGATTTGATTGTTGATTGATGCTATATTAACTATTTGAATCCCCGGTATGGCCATCTATACAAAGGAGGTTCTGCCGGATTTTAGAGAAACATCTTAGTTCTATTTGGTTAAAGTATTATTGTTTGAAAAATGGTTGAAATTATTCCATATTGCCGTTGTACGTTAGTCTTTTAGGTAGCATCTTGGCTTCCGCATAGCCAGGGTGTTACAGTTGGTATCAGAGCGGGCTTTAGGTCCATGGTAGTTAAAATATTAAACCGTCTTGCTAGTTTTAAGTCGCTTGAAATTTTCTTAAGTTTAAGTCACTTGTTGTGACCATTGGATTTGTGTAGAGATTGGTGTACCACATGATCCAACGGATAAAAAAAGGTGACTTATGCTTAAGCAAATTTCAGCCCCTTATGAATAGATAGTCCCAATACTAAATTGACACACGATGCACAGTAAGATGGGAATGGGTCAAGCATTGTATTTACGTTTCTAGTATGTCGCTTTGAGCATTGCTGTTATGAATTGATTATGAATACTTATGATATGCCTATATGGCTACTATATGTAATAATAGTAGATGACGAGAGATCGAGGTTGTGGTTGTAACCTTGGGTTGCCAGGTTGCACCACCGTCTGTGGTATGAGATTAATGGAGCGTCTACCTCGAATCGACTAGTTCCAGGTGTTGAGTAAGAATTTCTTTAGGAGGATTATTATCTTCCTTGAGTTTGGAATGATTATTCTTGTTCAGATGCGGTGAATGAGTTTTCTTGGGTTAGTGGTTCATTGCAGTTGAGAGGAGTTCATCGGTCGTTGTTGGTTTTTCTTAAAGCAAACCTTTGGTCTCCTGAATGACGAATTGCCTTGCTAATTAAACATAGTTGATTTAAAAAGATTGATCTTTATTTGGTAGTTCTACCTTTGTTGTGAAGAATGTGATCTGGTGATTCGTTTGGTATTTCAGATATCGGAGACTATCTTTTACAAACTTTATTGAAGAAAGTTTTGACTATACTCATTTCTTTTGGAGTAGCTGGAGTGTTGGAGTTTAAAACCTTTCCTTTGATTTAGAAAGTGTCAAAACCCGTTGCAAAGTTTTGTTGTGTTAAGTGAGAAACTGTAAGTAAAGAACATAATTGATAATGTTATGATGTCAAGTTGGGTGATCGGCGCGATGCATATTTAATCTTAACCAATGTTCTCAGTAGCGTAGCCGGTTAAATTATTGTTGCCTTGTAGTGACTACTTGATGAGATGTGATTCAGAATATATTTTACTCCTAATTAGAATCAACAGGGTTACTAAGGAGAGCGAATGTCGATACGAATCTATCTTACAAACATCTATTTGTTGATATTACATAAATGCTAGATTTACCTAATTCCTGACATGCTAAAATTGTGGAAACATGTATAAAGGATTAGATGGGTGTTGGTGTAGCCATTTGTGAAACCTTGTTTTATAGAAATTATGTTAGTAAATCTTTAATCATATTTTGAACTGGTTTCTAAACATGAAGTGAAATGTTGAATCTATGTTTATAAATGGTTATGTGATTGCAAATAGAATTAGCATCATATTTACACACATGGATAATACAAACGTCAATTGATAATGAGAGCTGAAGTTGGTGTTGAACAACACTAACAATTGAGTAGATGAATTTTGTAAGAGGTCTTCGATACTGTGCCTTGTGATTTTGCTATTGCGTAGTATGATCTTGTTAAAAATAAATGTGTTTCAACCTTGTGGCTTATGTTTCTTTTGAAAAAGCTTTAGAATGGGGTAATAAAGTTTGATGATTCATGGCACTAATGTATGATAACGATGCTATTAAAATTGTCAGAATATGAGACTGGTGTTAAACCTCGTAGTAATTTGATCACCTATGGCGATATTGCTTAAATGAGAATATTTCGAGTTTTACTTTCATGATCTTTTGGAACTCATGAGTTATGTGGTAGTTGATCTGTTCCGAGTAAAATAACGCGTTGAAAGGTTTTTTTTTGGTTCTTAAGTGGTTCTTGTGGTTTGGTCTTAAGGTCGTATCTTGTTCGAGTTGGCAAGGTACTGTTGTAGATAAAGGACTATTTTCTGTTTTTCGTCCGTGCAAGCATTGTCGAGTTTCACTAGAATTGTTGCATTCTTATTGATTGATACTTGCTATTCTCTTTTGAGGGGTGTGTACCCTCAACCGTGATCCCAGTTTTGTTTTTCCAAGATCATCGTTATTGGAATATTTCTTTTGGTCTTGTGCTCGCCGTGAGGAGCAATGTTTTCCTGTGTGTCGAAACTTGTTCTTGTTCGCCTCTTTCTTTTGAGAATGGTCGACCTTTTGTGTTGCAAGGTGTTATTAAGCGTAAACTGGGAATTGTTTGGTGGTAATCAAGTAATTGTAGTGGTGAGATTTTACTGCTAAGCTATTGGAGGAGTAGTAGAAGATGAGTTGGTCTTGACCTGTACCTCTTGGAGAAATTATGATTCAAATGGTATGATTGTTACTGAAGTACAACTGATTGGTGTTACAACCAAGTAGAACCTATGGTAAGGTGTAGTCTCAGAACCTTAGTTCATGTTGAAATGCTGGGAATTATCGAAGGTATGGAAACCTTGATCAATTTATAGAGTAATGCAATTGGATTGTATTACGAGATTGTGTTGGGTGATTTTTGATGATGTCAATGAGTGAGTATGTTGGGATTGTGGGAATGATAGAGATTTAATTTGGTGAATTCTCTATCTGTTATAAGAGAAGTTTGTTGTAGAGGTCTTGAAGGTTAACTTTTGGGCTTTGCATTTTTATGCTAGAATTTTAGTCGCCCAATGATTGTGTGTAGAGAAAATAGAATAATAGCGTCTCCTGAGCAGTGGAATGCTCACTGATAGAACCCTTTCGACGTAGTACATGAGTGTATGTATTGAGGATTCTGAATTGTCTATTCTTAAAAGCTTGAGGTGATGTGATTGCTTGAAACCTATTTTGAGGTGCTTTGGGTGCTATCTGTCAGATTAATTTCGTTAGTGGAAGGAGTTGTCTAGAGTGTTTGATTGGATCAATAGAGCCTTTCCACAAAGTTGTGGACAATGTATTTTGGATTGAGCATAATTTGGGGATGTTAAGTTAAGAGATTTGAACTCTTGTAGCGTGTGATGAATTCGAATTCCAAAGTTTGAGAGGAATTTTAGTTCCTAAAAGAAAAAAAACTAAGAAAAAGAATGTTTCCTCGGGTAGTGAAGAGTTTTCTTGATTCTTGGTTGAGCTGTGTAATGTTGACGGATGTCTTTCGTATTTTGAGCTTGGCTTTATGTTGGCATGTGTGGTCCTTATCGGTTCAGAAAGAAGAAAGTATTGGATTTGGTGTTTTGAGTGGTTGCTCTTTCGGCTTTTGTGGTGGTTATTTGTAAACTGTCTTCTTGGAAAGCGGAAGGAATTTCATGATGAATCTTCGCATTTGAGTTTGACCCTTTTTGGTGTAAAGTTGCCGTTTCATAATTGTGATGAGAATTTGTTATTTTCATTTGGGTTCTGGTTACCAAAGAGTTTTTTAAAGCGAGTTCTATTGTGTGTTCCGGATTAAAGGAGATGCTCCCTATTAAGATGAAGAAACCGATTGAGATTGGGACAAGTGTTCCGTGTGTGATGTGCTTGTTGCGTGCTTTAGTACCAAGGGGGAAGTTAGCCCAAGGTATTTTGGTTCCCGCTAGTTGCAGGTATTAGGGAGTTGGCGTACCGCTATGACTGTCCCGGGTCACTACACGGGGTACGCAACGTCTGGTATCTTCTGGTGCTGAGTGAGTACCTGGGAAATTCGTGGTTTCAGGTTTTGTTAGAGCCGTTGACCAGCGAGTAAGACCCCACATCCGAGTCTTGTCAGGTACATATACTGGAGAGGTTGGGTACGTGTTATCTATTGTTAATTCTTAGTTGTGGTTGTTCTTTCGAGTAGTTCGGTGAGTAGAATTCGGGGTCGAATTCTGTTTATGGGGGGTAGAATGTAATATCCTGAATTTTGAATGAGAAATTGTTGAATTAATAACAATAAAAAGTAGAATCTAGTAGGAAGTGGGGATTAGAGTTTGGCCTTTTGGCCCATGGCCCAAGAGGGCATCGGCCTCACACCTATTTAAAGGAGAGACTAATCAAAACCCTAGACTATTTTTTTCTCCCCCACTTTGTTCTTCCCTAGCGAATCCTCTAGCCATTCATTCCCTCCCCCTTTTCTTTTCTCCAGGCCGCCGCCGCCTCAAGCGATGGGTGCCGCTCGCAGGATCCTTGCTCCGCCGCGCGCGGTCGCTCCTCTCTACCGGCGCACACCCACTTGCTTCCCTCCTCCGATTCCTTTCTGCGGCCGCCTTGCCGCGTCCTCCTTCCCCTGGGCCCAAGCCTTCGCCTCTGCGTGCCGAGTCCTCGATCCGCGCCGAGGCTTCCTCCTCCCAAGCAAGCCCTCGAGCTCTCACCGGTAAGCAGAGGTCCTCCTTGCCGTGCTCGGCAGTGGTGGGGCCCTCCACCGCGACGAGCGGCGGTGCCCCTAGGTCACGACGCGCCTGGTCCTGGTCGAGGCCGCACAGCTCGGGGCAGTCCTCGGGAGAGGGATCTTGGGTGCGATCGCTTGGGAGGCCAGCGTCGAGGTGTGCATCGCGCCGCCGCATGCGCAGTCGCCCGAGGAGATCATCGAGATAACTGGGGATAGAATCGCTGTAAGGAAAGCTCGTTGCTGTGTCTTGTTGTCTTCAATGTGATTTATCAGCTGGCAGCTTAATAATTTCTGTTAAGACAGCACGCTCAATGCTCCCGTGGACATCTTCATAAGTGCCTGACCCTAATTTGGGAACTTGGCACTCGTGAGGTATCAATCGAGTGTGCAAACAAAGAATACGCCTTAGCTTGATTGTCCACAAGGTGCTATGGGAGATGTTCAAACTTAAGATCTCTAGCATATCTCTTTCAGACTACTCTGTCATGTCACTCTTGCTGGAGGTTTGATTGGCAAGAAGGGCTCTTTGCTATTTGATCTTATTATGAATCGGACTATTTATTCCAAAGAAGGTAGCGACCATTATAACTCTTATGCTTATAATTGCAATCATTTTGGCCTTTGGGTTACTACAGCACTTATAGTTTTGCTCACATTGGTGGGTTTGTGACCGGTTTTGCTGGTGGTGGTGGTACGTGGGCGTCAGAGGCTTGCACGAGGGAATGATGGTGGTGTTTTATTTGTGGCGCTCAAGAAGCGTGGCAAGTGCACCATCTCGCACGCCCGACTAGACGACTGTTGACCGCTTGACACGTAATGGACTGAAGAAGGAGTCACCTAGATAATTCCAGCCATTACCATTCCACTATATTGAAATATCTAAGCTTCTGTTTGATCATGCTCGTGACGACATCTGAGATGCATACCTGGCGAGATCTTTGATTGAGGACATCAGGGATGTCAGATTCCACAAGGTTGAGACCAGATTAGAGACCATATCTGGCCGTACTCATACTGTCAAGGTGGTGGTGAACCCCGATACACAAGTTTTTCTGTCGTTGACCTCCGTCTCACGGTTGAGGCAAGTGCAAGTATTACCAATGAGTGGTTATATTATATACTTGATGAATGCCATAGTTGATTGATATTGTTTGTTGCTTGGCGATGTCGATGAGCCTAAATGCCATAGTTTAATGATAATGTTTTATGGTGATGCCGATGTGATGAAATTTACAAGGAAATGTTTAGATGACAATGCATGCTAATGTTTATGTGATTACACTTACATGGTGGAGTTTACATGAGAATGCTTACATGGCAATGTTTAAATAATGATATTTACATGGTAATGGTTTCATGATTGATGGCAATAACGATGGGCCAAGGTGAGCAATGAGACTACCTTGTTAATAATGACAATGATGAGTTGTATTGTGCTTTATATGTTGCATCATGTCATTCATTCTGAACCTTGGACTACGTGGTAGCCAAGGGTTGTTTCCTTGTTGTTCCCCGTCAGGCATTAAATGGGCGTTGGATCCCTATCATGCATTGGACGGGCTTTGTTCCCCACACCCGTGGAAAGTCATGTAACTAATCCGGTGAGGTCGGTGAGAACTGTTACATGACTTGGAGGGTGGGCTTGGATCCCTGTGCCTCGAGGGCACAGGCCGTGAGTAGGTATCGACGGATACCCTACTTGGCATTACCGGTAATTGCTAAGAAGTGAAGAGATGCATTCATGACATGTTCATCTCATTTCTGCATAAGATTTGGATTTGATTGTTCGGCATATAATATTGTTGTTCAAGGTGTGATTGTTTATTCCCTTTGAATGCTTTTGATGCTATCCTAAGATATGGATTCGTGGTATATAATGATATTGTTCATGATGTAATTGTTTATTTCCCCTTTGACTACTTATGATGCTATGTTTGATTTACTATTGCACTTTGCTGAGTCGTGGACTCACACTTGCTGTGTTGTGCTTGCTAGGTACCTCTCGAGGCAGCGACATGCATGGGAAGGGGTAGACTTGGTGCACGTCACATAATGACTAACCACAATGAATAACCTAGTCCATTGATCCACAATTCGTATTCTTGATAATTGCTTTAGATTCATTTTGTGACCATCCTTCGTAGTGGATGTTTTAATTGTGGTCATGGATGATCCATTTATGATCATAATCCTTCGTTGCTTGAGTTCATTTAATACTCATGATGGATTAGAATGTTTGGTTGATGGTTTATTGAGTTGTTGAAATTAATTGGTTCAGTAGAGTCTCATTAATTTGTAATAGGGTTGATTAGAAAATTATGGATGCCCTTTTGATTATGCTATAGTTGTTTAGCTTATCCTGGATGTCCTTTGATGATTCATTAAATTGGATGATTTGATTGTTGATTGATGCTATATTAACTGTTTGAATCCCCGGTATAGCCATCTATACAAAAGAGGTTCTGCCGGATTTTAGAGAAACATCTTAGTTCTATTTGGTTAAAGTATTATTGTTTGAAAAATAGTTGAAATTATTCCGTATTGCCATTGTACGTTAGTCTTTTAGGTAGCATCTTGGCTTCCGCATAGCCAGGGTGTTACAGTTGGTATCAGAGCGGGCTTTAGGTCCATGGTAGTTAAAATATTAAACCGTCTTTTACTAGTTTGTGTAAGTCTTGCTGAGTACCTTTCGTACTCAGGGTTTATGATCTCTTGTTGCAGGTGAAGATGGTTATCTTTATGAAATGCCCGTTAGCGCCGATCTGGGTGACGCTAACGAGTAGTGCTAGTTCTAGTCTCCACGCAATAGCTCATGGATGGGGCCATTGGTGGTTTTATGTTTATTTTGCTTCATTGTTGTTCTTTTGTGTTGACCCAAGGTCATCTGTTCAGTAGCTATTTTGCCATTGTAGCAACCGAATCTACAATGTAATCTGATGTATAATTATATGAAGGTGTGACTTGTATGTGATTGATGCAATGTTGTTTAAGGATATATGTGCAATAGTCACTAATCCTGGGAACTATTGCCTGACATATATCCGGGAACCTGAATGTTGGAATTGTTACTTATTATGATTATGCTTCTAGTATGATTTTTAATAAAGGAATTACACTGTTCCTTAATTAAGAATTATGCTTCTAGTATAATTTTAATTCGGCACATTCCAATATTTGAGGGTCTCACACTGTGTGAGGATTCGGCCTAATCTGCTTACGGGGGTAGAATGTAATACCCCAAGTTTTAACTAGAAAGATTAATTGATTGTTCGGGAGAGCGAAACTTATTCAATTTTGATTACATCAAAGTTTAGAGATTAATTTTGGTTCAATTTCTGTTTTCTTAGCACGTTTGGACTTTGGGCTCTTGGCCCTTTGTGCAATAGCCTGTAGTGGGCCGGCCCAAGTGGGAATTTAAGGGGGGGGGAGGCACCCCCAAAACCCTATTTTCTCCCCGCCTCCCTGTGCACTGCCTCCCTTGACTCGCTCCCTCCCGCCTTTGCCCGCCGAGTCGTCGCCTTGCCAAGATCCTCCGCCCGCTACACGCCGGCCTCCTCCTAGGCGCACTCGCCCGCTATCTCTCAAACCTCCCACCGCTCCATGCTCCGCCAGCTCCTCTCCTCGTCGGCCTCCTCCGTCGTGTGGGACCGGCGCCCCGGGGATGTCGCGGACGCCTCAACCGCTGAGCTCCACCGCTCGCCACTGGATCGCGCGGGAGGCACAAGGCGATGGCCTTCGTCGGGATCCACCGGGTTCGGCTCCGTCAGGCGGCGCCGCATGTTGCGGCGGACCTGGCCTCCTCACCTCCTCCCGCTCCTCCGCGCCGCGCTCGCCAAGGCGGGGGTTTCCCCCGACGACCTCACCTGGGTCTGCTACACCAAGGGGGCCCGGCATGGGCGCGCCGCTTCAGGTCACGGTGACGGTGGCCCGGGCTCTGTCCCTCTTCTAGGGGAAGCCGCTCATTGGCATAAACCACTGTGTCGCGCACATCGAGATGGGACGCGCAGTCACCGGCACCATGGACTCCGTCGTACTATACGTCCGCAGTGGCGAAGGACTTGTAGTTCCTCGACTTCGACCAGGATGACCAGGCCGGGGGCCGTGCTGCCCGCGCGCCCCTGTGTCCCACATCGTCTACCCCGCCATGGTGTGCACCCGCAGCCGCCGCCTCGGCCGTAGCCCCTCCGTCCTCGCCTCCAGCGCAGCGACAAGATCTCGTGGTGTGCTGATGGGGACTGGCTTGTGCGGTGCGAGAGCAACCCGGCGACGGCCTATGCATATGGTCCTGGTTGGCATCTTTGAGAGATATTCAGAGGCAGCTGTTACTGGGGAGTTGATAGCTACTCATTATTCGTGAGGTTTACACTGCTTTGTTACTTTTTCATGCTGATTGTGGAGCACGACTGGTTCCCGATTGCTAGTTTTTAGAGATTCTCCACTAACATGAACAATGGGAGATGGATGAGCCTAAGGCCTTGAGGTGCAATCTTCATCAATGGAAAGTGGATGCATATGCTGCAAAAGGAGTAAAGTCTTCCATAGTGAAATTGGTGGCGTTTAATGAGATCACAGCCTTCTTGGTTTTCACACAATTGATGATTAATTACCATATTGGGGCGGCAAGCATTCCTCATAGCTTAGCAAGCTACTTTATCCAACTCTTCGAGTTGATTCCGTTCTTGAAGGGCCATATTCCAAGCTAGATTGGGCGTGGAGAACATATTGGCTCCAATTCTTCTCATCGTCTTGACTACAATTCTCTGCAATGGTGTCAAAGAATCATAGCATTGAACACCTTTATGACTACATTGAAGGTGAGGCTGCTTATGTGCTAAGATGTATTTTCTTATACTATAACGAGTAACGTATACAATGTTATAGTGTCTAAGTGAACCTTTTTTATGACATCATTATTAGGTGTTCTTTGATAGAGTAATTTGCATGCACATGGCAATATTTTTTCATGATTTAGAATTTCCATGCTTAGTACGAGTTTCCCTACTAGCATGTGTCTTATTATATGTTGCTGTATGCTTGGTGATTACTGGAATGGTGCCTTATACATTGCTTGATGAAGATGCTCCTTGGCTGGAAATAGGGAGTGGTGAACACCGGAGCTAGAGTTTTTCTGTCGATGTCTTCCGTCTCACGGTTGAGGCAAGTGCAAGTAGTATTACTGAGTGGTTATTTTTCATTATTGATAATGCTTACCGCTTGGTAATGTTAATGGGCCTAAGTGCCACAAGTTATTGATGACGCTTACTACTTGATAATGTTGATGAGCATGAATGCCAAAGTTTAATGATGATGCTTACTACTTGGAAAGGTTTACATGATGCGTACATGCTACTGGTTACATGGTGATGCTTACATGATAATGTTTATATGGTGATGCTTACATGATAATGGTTACATGTTGATGGCAATAATGATGGGATAAGGTGAGCAATGAGGCTACCTTGTTAGTGATGGCAATGATGAATCATGATAATGACAATGGACATGTGCATTTCCGTCATGGCAAGAATGCATGAGCCAGGTCGGTGAGAAAGTCATGTAACTAATCCGGTGAGGTCGGTGAGAAAGTTACATGACTAGTCCGGTGTGCTCATATTTTTCATTGAGGTCCCCGTCATGCATGGGACGGGCTTGGATCCCCGTCATGCATTGGACGGGTTTGGGTCCCCACACTCGTGGAGTGTGGGCTTAAGGTCCCTGTGCCTGAGGGCACATGCTTGAGTATACATCGATGGATGTACTACTCTGCATTACCGGTAATTTCTAAGAAGTGAAGAGATGCATTCATGACATACTCATTGCATTTCTGCATAAGATGTGGATTTGGTTGTTTAACCTGTAATGTTGTTGTTCCTGATGGAATTGTTAATTCCTTTGACTACTCATGATGCTGTCATAAGAGATGAATGGTGGTATATAATGCTGTTATTCACGATGGGATTGTTTATCCCATTTGACTGCTTATGAAGCTATCCTAAGAGATGGGTTTGTGGTATATCATGCTGTTCTTTATGATGGAATTGTTTATTCCCTTTGACTGTTTATGATGCTATATTTGATTTACTATTGCACTTTGCTGAGTCGTGGACTCACACTTGCTGTGTTGTGCTTGCTAGGTACCTCTCGAGACAGCGACATGCATGGGAAGGGGTAGACTTGGTGCATGACACATAAAACACAAACCACAATGAATAATCAAACCCAACTATCCACAATTCATATTCCTATTAATTACTTTAGTTTTGATTCTATGACCACCCTTCGTGGTGGATGTTTTGTTTGTGATCATGTATGATCCCTTACTGTTCTCATTCATTCGTTGATTGAGTTCAATTAACCCTCGTAGATATGCTGATTATTTATGCATTAGTTGATTAGCATATTTTGGATATCATTTGATGATTCGTTTATATTGGAGGATTTGATAGTGATTGATGCTATATTAAACTGTTTGAACCTCCGGTATAGCCATCTATACAAAGGAGGTTCTGCCGGCTTTTAGAGAAATGTCTTAGTTCTATTTGGTTAAAATATTATTGCTTGAAAAATGGTTGAAATTATTCCGTATTGCTGTTGTACGTTAGTCTTTTAGGTAACCTCTTGGCTTCCGCATAGCCAGGGTGTTACAGCTTCGCCACGTGTAGGTTGAGCAACGGCTCTCATCATGTCGGCAAGTCTCTCCCATCCGGTTCCCACCGAAACTACCATGGCACTTGCACCGACCCCCGCACCGCTTGATCCAACCCGTCACACCAAACTGCCCGTTCGGTCACCTTTGTCCCTTTTGCGCCATGCTTGACTCCATTGACCTCACCTGACATCCCCGATCGTTCTAGACCTCAGCTCTCTAAGCTTAGTTCCGATCATCCTCACCGTTGACCGTCATTGACCTCCAAACAACCTGCGCAACAATAGAGAAAAAAAATCGATTCCGGGACAAATTCTTCACAACTTGACCCACGTTAGTCAAAATATGCATTATGCAACGCATATGCACTGAAACCCATGAACTTGACCTAACCCAACACTCATCGCCACTTTTGGCTGATGAATAGAACAAAATCAGTCAGACCGCCATTCATTGGCTGGTCTGACCGTAGTTTACATGCCGGTCTAACCGCTGGCCGGTGTGACCACATGCCCAACATTGGTCTGACCGCTCTTGCCTGACAGCACTTTTTACTTTGACGAAAACTCGTAATTCGACAAACCATTAATGACATTGCCAATTTTAACATCATCATAAGATCGTGCACATATCAAAATGATATCCACAATCTCCCCCTTGATGAACACATTGGCAATTCCCACAAATGCAAATTTTGATATTTGAAGAGTAAAAACTCGACGTTTTCGCACAAAGGCACAACTTAGTCCAAATACAAGGGAAAGCAAAGGGAATGAACAAGTTGGCTTCAGAATAGCATAGGCAAGTAAGATAAGGCAAAAGAAAATGAGAAAGCTTCAAATTCCAGAAAAGAGTCAAAATCTCAGTTAAGGTCCATATGAAAGAACAATTGTTCAAATTGACCTTTGATCATTGTGAGGTTGCAAGGATTGCTATTCAAGTTCATAAATGACAATAAGACTATAAGAATGCAAAAGGAATACTCCCCCTCACTATGATCCTAAAAAAACAGAAATTTTCAAATTTTCCATTTTTCTCCAAATACCTCCCCCTTTCAAACATTTTTGATACATCTTCTCCCCTTTGACAATGGAGTTATCAAGGAATCACGCCTTCCTCTCATCCAAAGATGACAAATGCAGAATGAGGAAAAAACATAAGAGAAAGAGCATGCATGAAATGCAATGGAGTGGCTTCATTTTTTGTATTTTTCAATTTTTGAGTACAAGAAGCTTTGGAGATTACCCAAAAGAACAAGCTAGCATTTCTAATATTGCACAAGAACATATCAAGCCTGAAGGTGCTAGCAAGATCATGTTAAGACATATATATCAAAGCTAAGCTAAAGGGCTCAATGTAAAGCAATGAATTGTAACAATTTAAGCAAAGCTTCAAATTTAGCAAGTTCATCAACAGGGATCCTAAAATGATAATGGCCATGTCAAAATATCAATGTGAGATCAAAAAGCTAATAATGACCATATTAAGAGACAAACATGTCCTGAATTGAATTATTTTGCTCAATTTTCTCAAACGCCCATTTTTCAACAGTTTTTCATTTGCAATGAATATTGAAGTTAACTAATGGTCTATCTTAGTGAAGAAGATCCTCGACTAGAAGCCATCCACAAACTCTTCCTAAGCTTCGACCAGAAGTTGATTAAAGGTATATCTTAGTGAAGAAGATCTAGACTAGTGTGAGACCCTCAAATATTGGAATGTGCCGAATTAAAATTATACTGGTAGCATAATTCTTAATTAAGGAACAGTGTAATGCCCTTATTAAAAATCATACTAGAAGCATAATCATAATAAGTAACAATTCCAACATTCAGTTCCGGATATATGTCATGCAATAGTTCCCAGGATTAGTGACTATTGAGCATATATCCTTAAACAACATTGCATCATACACATACAAGTCATACATTCGCATAATTATACATAACAAATTACATTGTTGGTTCGGTTGCTACAGTAGCCGAATTTGCTACAGGAACAGATGACCTTGGGTCATCACAAAAGAGCAACAGAGGAAGTAAAATAAACATAAAACCACCAATGGCCCCATCCATGAGCTATTGCGTGGAGACTAGAACTAGCATCACTGTTAGCGCGCTCGATCGGCGCCACGGGCATCTCATAAAGATAACCATCTTCACCTGCAACAAGAGGTCATAAACCCTGAGTACGAAAGGTACTCAGCAAGACTTACACAAACTAATAAAAGGAAGTGTTTGATAGAACCTATACAAAGGAATAGAAATTTTACATGCATAAGGTTGACAACAGAAGGCTTTAATGGTTCAATTTTGCATAAAGCAATACATCTTAACCTACAGTGGCTAAATTTTGACAAAGCAATTTTAATAAATCAATTTGGACTAAAAACAATAGCACTTGAAGGTATGAGCATAAACTGTACAATAATAATTCACAGATCACTATTAAACTGTACATGACAACATCATGCCGAAATTATTCCCAATTCCAAACTTAGAGTAAAATCTATACAGGTGACATCAATTCAAGTGTTGTCCGTAACCGTGGACATGGCTATTCGAATAGTTTTAACCCTGCAGGGGTGTACATCTTTACCCACACGACTTAGTTAGCCCGTAAGCCTCCGGAATAATAGCACACTACCTTTGGTGTGCCGGCCGGGGAGACTAAGATTTGGTATTTTTCAACAAGTTGATACTATTGAGTTGGAAGACCCATGTGCGACTGATCCCGCTTAAACAGCGACTGATAGCATCTATTCAACCGGGGCCCACATATTGTGCCGGGAATGCCAACCCAATCAATTAAATGCGAACTCGTGCATAACTGCACATATTAGACCGCAGTCGGGGCCCTGAAGGTACGTACATGCGATGGAACACATCTACGCCCTCACCCTTCTAAGAACATCTGATATCGATATAAACTTCACATGGCATACGACACGGCCCGAAGACTTAAGCATCTATGCCATATGAAATCAATACACATGTCCTTACTCTCCTGTTTCCAACTCAATAGTATTAACCCTTTACTTAACCAAACAGTGCCCATACACTGCGTGTGGAAGTACGTTGGGACTTGAATTGGGTAGTCAGAGTTCAGTCCTTAATCAACCCAGACAAGACATCCACATTTCCCAATTCTCGTGCACAAAGGCACCATCACTAGCATCCACTTGTCCAGATTTGAAATAAATTTACCCACACGATTTAGAGTCATTTCAGATTTAAATAAACTGAACAAGGAATCAAAATAAATAAAATTTATTTGTTGTTCCCAGGTTTGACAAGATAAGCTTGTCAAACACTACCGTTCTATGGACTGCATGGCTAAGCCAAAAGTTAAAACTAAATATTATAATACCACAGACTACCTTAGGTTGAGTGTATGATTAAATTCAAGGTAAGCCACAAGTTCAGGTTATAACTAACTAAGAACAGAGCACAAATAATTTAATTTTTTTTTTAGAAAATTGCATGCAACAGTGTCACTGTATTTTGTAAATCTACAGTTCAAAAGATTAGGATCAACATGGTGCAGAGAGGTAGCTTGCCTTGGTAGTAATAAATAACCTCTTGCTCAGGTTCTTGTGGCTCAACAAAAGACTCAACAATCTCAGAAGAACCAGTATCTAAAATCAGAAAGAATCCAATAAACACAAGAACTGACAGAGGACAAAATAATGAAAAAGAATGTATGATCAAGATGGTAATGCACGGTTAACAATATGCTTAAGCTATATCTAACTTATTAAAGATAATAACCCATATTTACCATCTAATGGCACTTATTACCCATATTTAAGTTTAGCTTAAAGCTACAGTTACAAAATTTTGAAACTAGAACAGGACAGCTTATAACTAATTTAATTATCTAGCTCAACCCCATATAAATAAAATACTATGCTGAAGCTAAGTGTATTAAAGCTAGTGCTGTGACCTAACTAATCATTTAGTGCTATTATAGGTAATTTAAGACTTTGGACTCTTTGCTGCCTGTTTTGTTGGTTTGGACAACCACCAAAACAGCAAGAGCCTAATTACCTGTTTCGGTTGGCTTGGTGTGTTGGAGATATGCCCTAGAGGCAATCATAGAGATGATGATATTTCATTGTATCCATGATTTAATAAATGTTCCTTGAATATTACCTTTGTGTTGATTAACAAGTATGTGACTTGTTTGTGAAACTCTTTACTTATATGGTTATTCTAAAGTTGTCCCTAGTCGGAGTTCATGTGAGGACACACGTGAATGATGGATTAACACATGTATCGGTTGATGACCATGTTTCACAGGTCATAGACATGGAGATGTCAAACCAATAATGTGGACACATGTTTAGAACATGGGGTTGGACCGACCCAACATGAGACATAACAATTATACTTATGGTTCTCTCTACACAATGTGTACGCCTTGTCCTTAGACCTGAGATTGTCGCATGTACTTGAGATGTGAATCGACCTACTTAGGGGCTATCAAACGCTACTCTGTAACTGGGTAGTTATAAAGGTAGCTTTCGGGTTTGTCATGAAGCATGCTGCGAGGCATGGTTAGTCGAGATGGGATTTGCCCCTCTCTACCTGAGAGAGATATCTCTGGGCCCCTCGAGTGATCGGATCCAGAAATGCATGGCCATGCTACTTAAGGTTAAGAGTTAACCTAGTAAGGGATTCCGGATCATAGGATCGAGATAGAGTGGTCACTTGGAGCTCAATCAATATCGTGAGGCAAAGGGATTGGCATGTACATAACGCTGTGATGGTTCGTCGATATGATCTTTGTGTATGCGTTTAGGAGTTGGCACGCCTTGCTAGAGGCCGCTACCAACTATTGACCAAGTATGTATACTGCGTCATGTCTAAACATACGTGAACCTATAGGGTCACACACTTAGGGCTGAAGCCTAATTCGGATTGGATCCGAATTAGATCGGGCATTGGGTCCTAATGGGCCTCTATTAGTAGAAGCCCATTGTAAGGACGCCTATAAAAGGAGGGCAAGGGTGCATGTGATTGGTGATGAGTTTTTCGTGACATCCTCAAACCTCGCCGCCACCCTCCCACGCCCTAGTCGCCGCGCGATCTAGTAGTCCGGCGGCGCCGCTTCCCCGTGACGTGTGGATACCTTTGAGGCGCCAGATCAGAAGCGTTTGGACGAACCGCAAGAGAGGAGTCAGACGTGGGACGCCGCGACGAGGACGAGGAAGTAGTACGACTACTCTACCCCGACGTGCTGCATCAACTTAGTACGACTACTCTGCCCCGACGTGCTGCATCAATTCCGCACCTGCGCGTCTAGTGGTAAGACCGTGATCTATAACTATAGTGATCTTGGTTTATGGGTAGAATTTTTATTAATTTGCGCTAGTGTAGCCTACCCGTAGCCCTTCATGGTGAACCGCACAAGACAAAGACTTTAAGTGGAGTTATAACTATCTGGGAAGTAGCTAATACTACAGCCCAAACCATTAATGCTAACCTTAACTACCCAGTTTAAAAGAAGAAACAGACAGAAAGGATCTTTGTCGGTTTTAACCGACAAAAACTAACAGAGAGGGGATTGCAACAATAAAGGAACTGGTGACTTAAGACTTTGAAAAAAAAGATCACGGGTGCCGCTAGGGTTTCCCTAGGACTTATATAAGATGATACACTGGTAAGAGAAATCTTAAGTTTTGAAAACGATATGAAAGACCGAAAAGTTATAAAAACAACTTCTCAGTTTAAAGAAGTTTGGAGCATCACATGAGCAAGTGAGTGATGCATGTGAGTTAGTGATGTCTTTAGAGAGCTTAGGCTAACAGGAGGCAAGGTCTAAACTTACCAACTAGGGTTAGAGAAGAAAAGATCAAGTTCTTGGTCAACAGTAAAGATCCAAGTCCTTTTCTTTGGGCTGACAAAAATGAAAGTGATGGAGCTTAAGCTTTAAGACCACCATATACATTCTGGATAGGCAAGAATGGAATCTACTCACCAGTTTGAGGTTTCCACCAAGGTGGTGTTCCACTAGCTCAAGTTGACCGAGAGAAAAACCCTAAGTTCAACCCTACAAAAGATGCCCAAAATCACATTAGCATGAGATTTAGGCATGCTCCAGGTTGACAAAGGTGAGAGCAAGAAAGCTTCACTGGGAAAGAAGGCAAACGAGTGGAGTTCTTCTTGGTCAACAATGGCAGAAGCTAAGTCAGTAGGGTTTTTATAGAGGTAGAGCTCCCAGATCACCCGAGAACTCTCTAGAGCTAATGAGGTGGCATTAAGGATAAATATCAAGGGAATATCCTTATTTTTACTGTGCACTACCACCACTCCGGCGAGAATGGCTGCGACGGCGCACAGCAAGCAAAGGAGAAAAGAGCTTTCACTGACGATCGGGTCCCAGAGACAGTCTCAGCCACGTACAGCTCACCACGAGCTGTGAGGAACAACAGCCGTCCGATTCTAATTAAACGGCTGTGATGAGATGGCCGAAACACACTGAATCGGTACCTTGCAATATGGGCCGTGCGATCTCCAATGGACGGCTAAGATTGCCGGGGGGGGTCCGGAGTGGTCCGAACGTCCCAAATCACAAGGACCGTCCGATTAGGTGTCAATGGCCCAAGATGCAGTGCGCGCTGGTGAGCTTTGGCCCAAAAGGAAGTCACCGTTGGATTTAGATTCAATGGTCAGGATTGACAAGAGGTCCGGGCGGTCCGAACGGCCCAATGGCTGTGGTCCGTCTGATCTAAATTCAACGGTAGATCTTGAGTGGCACCTCCGGCCGGTCCGAACGGCACACTCGATCTGGGCGGTCCACTGCAGATCCAATGATGGCCGAATTAGAAGAGGCTTTTAAAGATTGAGATAAGATGCGATGCCGTAGGATTATGATCCAACGGTGGAGATCACATGGGCGTTAGGATGGTCCGAACAGCCCATTAGATCTGGCTCGCACGTTGAGGATCCAACGGCTCAGATGTTTTTCCATTTCTGCCATTAAGGATGGCTTGGCCTGAGGATCGCGCGCCGCACGTTTTTGATCCAACGGCCAAAATGGGAGGGTGGATTGGAGTGGTCCGAACGGCCCATCTAATCTGGCCCATTCGCGTGGAAATGGACGGCGATCGTTCACGGGAGGTTAGGATGCGCTGCGTGAACGTGACAGGGCTGAGCCACACGCACTGGTTGGACTCAATTGCGGTGAGGCTGAGTCGCTACAGTGCCGAAGTTGGGTTTAGACCGGGAGGTTTGACCAAACCATTTCAAAATTCCAAAAGCTTTGACTATGACTTTTAAAATAGCAAATAAATTTGTAAAAGTATCAAATTTTGCCATGATGCTACTGGGATGATATATTCCCCAAATAAATTTTGAAAGCATTGTTTCTCTATTAGAAATACATAAATAATTCATTTAGACCGAATAGGTTTTATTTAAAGACAATTATTTTTCTAAAAATCAAATAATTTCTAAAAATTTAACAAAAATTATTTTTGGGCCATAATAATTTATCTGGCTTTTAGATAAAATATCTCCCAGTCTTAATACCAACATTGAGTGGTATTTCCTTTTGAAGCTTTGACCAAGTTGGAGATTTAGTTAGAATTTGGGGAAAATAAGATTGTAACATGTTGCCTAATTTGCCAAAATGAACAGTGATGCTATGAATAGCACCTAATTACTGTTTATTAGGGCTGAGGCTGTTACAACTTGGAGCCATCCACAAACTCTTCCTAAGCTTCTACCAAGGCGACAAATCTTGAGGTTCATGTCAGTTTTGACAAGCAGTCCCCATGAGATCATCTGGATCATCAAACTATCTCCTAGTTCATGTCTTTGACATGTAGTCTCGTGAGAGTAGTTTGGCACATTTTAACCATAAGACAATCTTGAAATTTCTTTTTCATTTTTTATTTTGCACAAGAGCAGTTTTAGATTCTCAGAGGAACAAGAAGCTCAACTAATGATCAATTCTAGATTCAACAGCTAACAAAGCAATTTTGACAGGGCCAATGTCACAAAAGGAGCACTAATTGCGCAACTAGCTAAAACATCCACAAATTGTAGTTTTTAGTTCAAGTTGTTTTAGAGTTCTAGCTCATTCAGCAAAGACTTAGCTACACATGTAAAAGCATGATAATTCTAGCAAGTCAAAAAACTAGACATGACATTGAGCAAGAATTGAAATACCAAAGCTCAAGAGGGTAATAAGCAAAGCTTCATCAATTTTAAAAGACAAGTAGTAAAGCTTATATTACAATGCATCTTTTTGTGATTTTTCATATGAATGTAATATGATACAATGAGATGCAAGAAAAGCTCAAAAAGCCTAAAAAGATCAAAAAGATCAACAAGTTCAAAAGAAGATCAAGAAAAGATCAGATGAACAAGGAAATATCAGAAAGGATCCAACTCCCCCTCAAACCAACTCATAGGGATAAATTAGCCCTAACTCACTCCTCAAGGTGGCAAACCTTGTTGGGTCTAAAGGCTTGGTGAGGATATGAGCTAACTGAGCCTCGGACTCCACAAAATGCAACACAATATCACCCTTCTCAACATGGTCTCTAAGGAAGTGATAGCGAATATCTATGTACTTAGTCCTAGAATGTTGCACTAGGTTCTTAGCAATATTAATGGCAGAAGTGTTATCACAGAAAAGAGGAACACTAACAAAATTTAACCCAAAGTCCTTAAGAGTGGACACCATCCACAAAATCTTACTATAGCAACTAGCAGCAGCTACATATTCAGCTTCAGTAGTGGATTGTGCAAAAGAGGACTGCTTCCTAGAAGACCAAGAGACAAGAGAAGTACCTAAGAAATGACAAGTGCCTGAGGTACTCTTCCTATCTAGTCGATACCAGAAAATCGTAATCGAAAACCCCTGAATAGACAAGGAAGAAGAGCAGGAATACCAAATGCCATACTGGAGGGTAGAGTGAAGGTACTTGAAAATGCGCTTAACAGCTTGGCGATGTGAAGTCCTCGGAGACGCCTGAAACCTCGCATAGAGGCAGACCGCGAAGTGGATGTCCAGTCTTGAGGTCGTCAAGTAAAGGAGGGAACCGATCATGCTGTGGTACTCGCATTGATCCACAGCTTCTCCTTCCTCATCTGGATCCAAAGCAGTCGAAGTCGCCACAGGAGTGGCGATCGGCTTGCAGTCACCCATCTCGAAGCTTTTGAGCAGATCCTTGGTGTACTTCGTCTGATGGATGAAGATCCCTTCCTTGCATTGCTTGATTTGAAACCCCAGAAAGTAGTTGAGCTCTCCCATCATACTCAACTCAAATTCCCTAGACATGGTCTCAGAAATACCAGAAACAAGAGCATGAGAAGAACCACCAAAGATAATATCATCCATGTAAATCTGAACAAGCAGGAAGTCATTGCTATGCCTAAGAATAAAATGAGTCTTACCTACCTTTCCCATTTCAAAATCATTCTTAAGCAAAAGGTATTAAGTCTATCATACCAGGCTCTAGGGGTTTGCTTAAGACCATACAAGGCTTTGGATAGCTTGAAAACATGATCTGGGTGCTTGGGATTCTTAAAGCCAGGGGGTTGCCTAACATACACTTCCTCCTCTATAAAACCATTCAGAAAAGCACTTTTAACATCCATTTGATGCAACCTAAAGCCTTTAGATACAGCAAAAGCAAGCATAATACGAATGGCTTCTAGTCTAGCAACAGGAGCAAAGGTCTCATCAAAGTCTAACCCCTCAACTTGGCTAAAGCCCTGAGCTACCAACCTAGCCTTGTTCCACAGAACCATCCTCAATTTGCTTATTCTTGAACACCCAACAGGTTTCTATCACATTATGACCACTAAGAGGCTCTACTAGGCTCCAGACCTTGTTTCTCTCAAAATTCTCTAACTCCTCATGCATGGCATTGACCCAGCTAGAATCAGATAAAGCATGTGATATATCGCGGAGTTCAAAAGAAGCTACAAATGCAGAATGAGAGAAGAGACTCGGATCGTGATACCTGGAGCGAGTGACTCGCTCATGAAGATTACCTATCATCTGATCCGAAGGGTGTTGCTTCTGAATGTGCAGTGGAGCGCTTGGGGGAGACAGCATCTCCTCAACCTCTGCAGATACTACTAATGAAGAAGATGCAGCAGGAGCCTCAATTGGAGGTAAAGCAGTCGTAGCAGGTTCTGGAGCTTGGACAGGAGCATCAGCAACAGGTGGAAAAGCAATATTAACTTCATCATCATCTTCTTCTACAAAAATGCTCTCCGTCTCCTGTGAATCACTTGAAATATCGGATCTAGCTCCAGGGCTAGTCTCATCAAAAGTGACATTGCATGTCTCCTGGACAATGTTAGTTTCAATATTAAAAACCTGAAAACCCCTCGAATGAGCAGGATAACCCATTAATAAACCATCACAAGTCCTTGATTCAAATTTATCTAGGTTTCCTGTCTTGAGAATAAAACACTTTAATCCAAAAATTCAAAAGTGAGAGAAAGAGGGTTTTTCTACCAAATCGAAGCTCATAAGAAGTCTTTCCCAAGGACGGTCTCAAGAAGACATGGTTTGAAATATGGCAAGCTGTAGCAATAGCTTCGGCCCAAAACCTCCTCGGTGTGCTATACTCATCTCGCATCGTCTTGGCCATCTCGACTAAAGTCCTTTTCTTCCTTTCCACAACGTCATTTTGTTGAGGGACGTGTGGAGAAGAGAACTCATGCTCAATACCGCGCTCAACACAAAACGAGGCAAAAGAAGCATTCTTGAACTCTATGCCATTATCACTGCGAATTGCTCTCAGGGCACCAGGAAACTCAGAAGCCAAACGAAGAACAAGATCATGATAATGATCCAAAGCTTCATCCTTTGAAGCAAGAAAAAACACCCAAGAGTATCTAGAAAAATCATCAACTATGACAAGAATATACCATTTGCCACCGACTGACCGAACCCTAGCAGGACCAACAATATCCATGTGAAGCAACTGTCTCGGTCCATCAGTCATGACCATAGTCAATGAAGGGTGTGAGGCGGCAACTTGCTTGCCATGCCTACAGGGCGCACATACAGCATCCTTAACGGCTTTGAGTTTAGGCAAACCTCTCATGAGATCAGGGCTGCTAACTCGCGTTAGATGATCAAAACCAATGTGCCCTAAACGTCGGTGCCAAAGCCAGATATCAGAAAAAGATGCAATTAAACATTTGAGAGATCCAGCAAGAGATTCAGAAAAATTAGCTCCAAAGATTCTACCAACTCTAGAAATCCCCAAAACAAGCTCACCAGCAGAATCAAGCACACGTCAGGCATTTTTCTTAAAATGAGTTTCGTAGCCATCATCAAGAAGCTGTGAAACAGAAAGCAAGTTGTACCTTAGCTTGTCCACAAGGGCGACGTCCTTCAAGATGAATCTGTCATTCACCTTGTTTGATCTCGTTCCTTCAATTCGCCCATGTGTATCATCTCCAAAGGTGATGAAGTCATCACCCATCAACCGCGTGAAGGAAGTGAACCATCTTGAGTCTTCGGTCATGTGGCGTGAATAGCTGGAGTCGATGAGCCATGTGTTCTTCCTCCTTTCGCGGCGGTCCTGAAAATCAAGGCACAAAAGATCGATGTGTCTCAATATTGGGTTAGTTAGACATGACTTGGGAACCCAGTACTGAGACACACGCCTGCGAGTAGTATGCAAAGCAGAAGTGCTATCCTTGATTTTATTTGAAGTTCTGTTATGAGCAATGGTTACACAAACATGAGAAGCATCCTGTCTAGGAACATTATGATGATGAGCATGTGAAACAAATCCTAGTCCAGGTTTCTTCCTTTCTAAATGACCGTGTCTCATAAAAGCTCTAGGTTGATTAGATGAAATTCTAGCAATATTTTTCTTAGCATTTTTTTACCTACGCCAACAGAACTCAACCAAATGCCCATCCTTCTTGCAATAGGTGTAATGGTACTTGGTACCACTGGGAGAAGCACCTTTTCGCTCAAAAGAAGGTTGGACAAAACCTGCGGATTTGAAAATTATTTTTGCAGGTTGGGTTGTGAATTCAACTAAGCCATTTTCTAAGACCTGAATGACATTAGGCTTAGATTTGTCCTGCGTAGAGTTGTATCCTAACCCTTGCTTCTTATATGGAGTTTTAGACGTATCCAGAATCATGTTTAACTGTTTCTTACCTTTAGAGAATTTTTCTAGTGTGTCCTTAAGATAAGCATTTTCTTTTCCAAAGTTAACACATGAATCACAAGTCTTGGCCTTAATGGCTCTAGCATGTTTCTCCTTAAGAAAAGTAACTTCAAGCTTATAGGCTGCACATGAGGCAAAAGGTGTAGACTCAATTGTGTCCTTAAGCTTGGCATATTTAGCTCTAACTACTTCTAGAATGTCTTTAACTTCATGTTCATGTTCTAAACATAAAGAGCAAAAGCTAGATTTAACATTACTAGAGGCATCCAACTTACTAGACTCTAAGCACTTTTCACAGGGAGTAGATTTAACATCAATTAGCTCACTCCTAGTATTCTCAAGTTGGTGCAAAGCAATATCATGAGCAGATTGCAGTTTAGCAAATTCAGAGTGTAGAGCATGGCAAGATGAACATTCATCAGATTCAAGAGTCTTAGCATTTACAAGTTCTAAAGTCAAATTTTCTACTTGTGACTCTAAGTCCTTGTTCCTAGCCATGGTAAACTCTAAGGCCTTATCCTGACTCATGAGTTGCTCAAACATGGTGTCGCATCTAGCAGAAAGAACATTATAGGAGGGAGGTACCTCATTGTTGTCATCGGCATCAACGGAGTCAGCCATGAAACACATGCCGGTGAAGTCCTTGGCCTTCCCTTTCCTGTCTTGAGGGAGCTCCTCCTCCTCGTCCTCCTCGCTCCCGGAGTCCACATCGCTCATAGATTGCTCTCCAAAAGCGGTAAGGACCCGGTGAGCATCCTTCATGAGTTTGGCAGCATCATACTTGGGCTTGCTCCCCTGAGGCTTCTTCCAAGTAGTCTTCTCATCCTAGCGATTGCCCTTACCTTTCAGCTTGGGGTAGTTTGCCCGGAAATGATATAGCTCTCCACACTCATAGCACGTCACAGGGCCACCTCTCTTCTTGTTTCTAACATTGTTATATGCCCATGTGACTTTCTTGGCTAAAAGAGCTAAATCAGCCTCAGGAAGACTCTCAAACTCTTCTTCTTGAATTGCAGATATACATGCAAGAGAAAATTCAGAAGAAGACTCAGAAGAACCATCAGAAGTTCTTTTCAAAGGATCAGCTACCAAAGCCATGTTATCCTTCTTAGGAAGACTGCCTCGCTTGATCTCATGAGTCTTGAGCTTGCTATAAAGCAGCTGCAAAGTGAGACTAGAGAGATCGATGTTCTCCTCAATGGTAGTAGCCTTCATCTCCCACTCCTTGGTGTTGATTGCAGCCAAGAGGTGAGTGGAATTCTCAGATTGAGAGTACTTAATGTCAACAGCTCTCATCTGATTGATCGCCTTGTTAAAGCGAGTAAAAAAGTCATCGATGCTCTCACCAGGACGCATCTCAAATTTGTTATACTCTCGCTTGTAGACCGTCTGGCGCACTTGCTTGATCTGGGACGATCCCTCATGGTAAGTTTCGAGGGTGTGCCAAGTCTCATGTGCAGTCTCAAGGTTGCAAATCCTATCGTACTCCTGTCTACCAAGCCCAGCATATAGAAGATTCTTAGCCTTATGGTTGTTTACCAAGAGGGCTGCTGAAGTCGGCGAAGTAACCTCGGGAAAAACAAGCGGAGCTCGAACAACCTTCCATATAACCTGTCCTTCGCTTTGAAGGAAGACTCACATACGATTCGTCCAATAGGCATAGTCGAGCCCATCTAAGATATGCGGCTTGGTCGAGTACTTATCCATCTCCAAGTTCAGTGACCGGTTAAGATCAAGATTGAACTAACTGAGCTCTGATACCACTTGTTGGACCGAAAAGGCGACTAGAGGGGGGATGAATAGGAGCACACTCACTTTTTCACTTTGATCGGATTCAACACCAATTTCACTCCAATAGCTATGGAAGCTATGAAGATCAATAAACACGTACAGCAAAAGAGTTGTATTGAATCCAATCCAAAACCCCAAAGTAAAAGATCAAAACGGGAGCGCAAACCCTAAGGCGCCGTCGATCGGCGAAGAGGCGCGGTCGCATCGTGGTGTGGTCTCGACCGTGACAATGATAATGATCGACCGCTTGGCGGTTTGACCGAAGGTATGAGGGCGGTCTAACCGGCTGATTCCAGAACAGTAAAAATAGCCCGCATTTCAAGACACAAATTGATCTAACTTTTGATCTACAAGGTCAAACTTCACGAAACATGACATAAACCTTCTTAAAGATATTAGGAACCTATTCTAATCAAGGATCGTGAAGATCCATGCCAAAGTTCCTATCTTTTTCAGTTTGAACGAAGGGTGCTCAAAAACCGAGTCAAAATCGAAATATGATCTATAGACTTGCTCGTGGCTGATTGATGATCAAGATGATCCTAGATGTGTTCCCACATGTCACAGCAAGCAAGATTAAGGCATGAAACCAAGTAAAAACTCACGGATCAAAGAAAAACTCAAAATCACCAAATAGAGAGAAGGAAAGCAAATAGACTCATGTTGAGAAATCTTTCCTTGGATTGATTTTGATATGGTATTGGTTTACAACCACTCTATCAAGGAGAACAAAGACTCAATACATAAGCACGAAATCAAATCCAACTCTCTAGAACTCTAACCTCCAACTAGCCTCTCCCTAAGCACAAAAGCAAACTAACGTTTCAAAACAATGAAAGGGTTGAAAGGTGCTGGCCAGTAGCCTCTCATGTTTATAGTGGAGGCTTAGACCTTCCAGAAGAGTATTCCTATTGGGCACCCATTAAGCCCACACACAAACGGGTTTACTCATGCACGCATTTTAAAGCGCCGTCTTCATCTCCTCTTGACCTAATCCGCTTCGTCTTGTGCCATCTTGCACCGCGGGTTCGCAAAAGGTCACTAAGGTGGTATTTGGTAAAATTACCAAAATACCCCTTCTCAATCTTTTTCGAAAGACCGAGTCCCATCTTCGTGAAGCACTCCTCATGCTTCGCCACGTGTAGGTTGATCAACGGCTCTCATCATTTCAGCAAGTCTCTCCTATCCGACTCCCACCGAAATCACCATGGCACTTGCACCGACCCACATGCCGCTTGATCCAACCCGTCGCACCGAACTGCCCCGTTCGGTCACCTTTGTCCCTCTTGTGCCATGCTTGACTCATTGACTTCACCCGGCATCCCCGATCGTTCTGGACGTTAGCTCTCTAAGCTTAGTCCCGATCATCCTCGCCATTGACCATCATTGACCTCGAAGCAACCTGTACAATAATAGACAAAGAAAATCGATTCCGAGAACAAGTTCTTCACAACTTGACCCACGTTAGTCAAAACATGCATCAAGCAACACATATGCACTGAAACCCATGAACTTGACCTAACCCAACACTCATCGCCACTTTTGGCCGATGAACAGAACAAAATCGGTCAGACTGCCATTCATTGGCCACCGATCGCTAGCTTATATGCTATCGATCATTGGTCCGGTCTCGATCACATACCAACGCCGATCGACCGCCGCCTACGACAACAGTTTTAACTTGACAAAAACTCATAATTCGACAAACCTTTAACGACATTGCCAATTGTAACATCATCCTAAGATCGTGCACATATCCCCATGATATCCACAATTTTATCTTAAATGGTTCATTATGATTGGATATTTAGAGGCTTGATATGTTGCTGAAATCTGATTCAATTCTTATAATCATTCTATTGATTGTTGATCCTTACCTGTTATTAGCTGATCGATTGTTGAAATTATTTCGTATTGTTGATGTATGTTAGACTTTAGGTAATATCTTAGCTTTCGCATAGCCAGTGTGTTACAGTTCCTTGGTTGGAACTTTGCAGCTCACTACTCCTCCATTAAGACAAAGCACAAACATCTGAAATCATTCTTGTCAGTTTGGAAGCTAGCATCGGTGTAACCATTTACGACTAGCACTTCCTCACCGCCATAAACAATGAATGCATCCTTAGTCCTTCTTAAGTACTTTAGGATATTCTTGACTATTATCTAGTGACCTTCACCTAGATCCGAGTGATATTTGCTTGTAACACTTAGAGCATATGACACATCTGGGCATGTACAAACCATGACATACATGATAGATCAAACAGCCGAAGCATATGGAATTCTACTCATTGTGTCTCACTTATCAGGTATTAAAGGATATTGACTCTTACTAAGACTAATGCCATGTGACATGGGTAAGAAACCTTTCTTGGAATCTTGCATGTTGAACTGCTTCAACACCTTGTCAATGTACATACCTTGGCTTAATCCAATTAGACATTTAGATCTATCCCTATAGATCATTATACCCAAAAATATATGCTGCATCTCCTAAATCGTTTATAGAGAAACTATTTCTTAATAAAGCTTTAATAGATTTAAGCATAGGAATGTCATTGCCGACCAGTAATATGTCATCCACATACAAGATCAGAAAAACAAGTTTTCTCCCACTAACCTTCTTTTAAACACAAGGTTTTTCTTTATTCTTGATGAAGCCAAACCCTTTGACTACTTCATCAAAACGAATATTCCAACTCCGAGATTCTTACTTTAATCCATATATGGATTTCTAAAGCTTGCATGTCTTTCTAGCTTTCTATGGATCGAAAAAACCCTCAAGTTGTGTCATGTACACATCCTCACTTAGGTTTCCATTTATAAAGCCATTTTGCATCCATTTGCCATATCTCATAATCGAAATATGCATCAATAGCTAGAATGGTCTGGATAGACTTGAGCATCGCGACGGGCGAGGTCTCATCATAATCAACACCTTGAATTTGTTTGAAACCCTTTTCCATAAATCGTGCTTTATGAATGTGAACATTTCCATCTATATCTATCTTTTTGAAAAAACCCACTTGCATTCAATGGATTTAACACCATCGGGTGGATAAACCAAGTTCCAAACTCGATTGTCATATACGGATTTTATTCTGCATCCCATCTCTTCAACCCATTTCTTTGAGTCTGGGCCCATCATTGCTTCCTCATAAGTCTTAGGCTCATCATTATCAAATAATAAAATGACATGCCTATAACATATAGGCAATTAAAGTGACATTTTAGATCTACGTGGGGTTGATGCCTCATGTACACATTCTACAATATTTTGTTCATCCTATAGAGGTTTGGTAGGAGTTGAAACATTTTCAGATATTTGTCAAATTTCTTTGAGTTGCACCTTGCTCCAACTAACTCCTTTGAAAAGAAACTATTTTGCCAAGAAGACACCATTTCTGGCAAGAAACACTTTGATCATCCCGATTATAAAAGTAATATCCTTTAGTTTCCTTAGGATACCACACAAAGAAGTATTTATCTAACTTGGGTGTGAGTTTATCAGATGTCAAACATTTTACATATACCTCATGACCCCCTATCTTGAGAAATGACAATCCAGGATGCTTCTCGGTCCATATCTCACATGGTGTCTTCTCTACCGTTTTTTACGGAACCTTGTTTAAAGTGAAAACCTCTATTTCTAGAGCATGTCCCTAGAAATACAATGAAAGATCAGCTTGGCTCATCATTGACCGAACCATGTGTAACAATATCTGGTTCCGTTTTTTAGATACCCCATTCCATTAAGGCGTTCTCGGCGGAGTAAGTTGTGGAACAATTCCACATTCCTTTAGATCATTACCAAACTCATGGCTCAAATATTCACCTCCACGATATGATCGTAGATATTTGATTGTCTTGCTGAGTTGATTATGTACTTCACTCTGAAATTCCTTGAACTTTTCAAAAGATTTAGGTGTATGCCTCATTAAGTAGATATAACCATATGTACTAAAGTCATTAGTAAATGTTACGAAGTACTGAAAACCACCTCTGGTTGAAATGCTCATTGGTCCACATACATCCGTATGTACAAGGGCCAATAAGTCACTTGCCCTCTCACCTATACCCACGAAAGGTGCCTTTGTCATTTTACCAAGTAAACAAGATTCATGTGTTTCAAATAATTCAAAATCAAATGAGTTTAGAAGACCATATTTATGGACCTTCATCATGCACTTCTTATTTATATGACCTAGATGACAATGCCAAATAAAAGTGGGATTCTAATCATTAGGTTGAAGCCTCTTAGCATTAATGTTACAGACATACACATCTTAAAGATTCATAACATATAATGTAAGATCCCAAAATTTTAGTTCATTTTAAATTGTTTGAAAATGTGAAATTTTTAAACTTTTTAATGCATTTTATTGACGTTCATTTTCCCTAGATTTTATTCAAAACTTTTGCCGAGTTGTGAAATTTAAGAATCAAACTATGGATATGCAAACCTAATCGAGAATTTAAAACAAATTGAAATGGAGTATGATAATTAAAAAGCCAAACAAACAATAAATTGAAAACTTAATTTCAAAGCAAAGGAAAAAGACAAAAGTTAAAAACCCTTCCTAAAAACAACAACAACAAATTAATTCTCCAGAAAAACCAAAAGCTTATAAAATAGTGGGTATAATTCCAATAAAAACTAGTTAAGGTTAGTAGCCTCTCGTTTGCTATATTTAGAAATTTCCTCAAAACCATTAGCCATTTCAAAAATTATGAAATTGAATTCTTTTCTCGCCTTTCACGGACCAGCCAACCCCACCCATCAGGGTTCTTGATACGGCGTCAAGTACTACTACCACTTCAGTTTGTCATCCTAAGTTGCATTCACAACTTGAGGTGACAATGGGTGCTGATTTGGTCAAACAAACGAATGAATTGTTACATGCGGCCAAGAGGGTGGATGGGGAGGAAGGCCAAAGGGAAAGAAGGCAATGCTTGCTTTCAGCCAAAAAGAAGGCTACACAAGGAAGACATACGGCGCGTGAGAAAAACGCACCTAGGCCGAAGGCTATGCATGGGAGGGCAAGCATGCATGCATGCATGCGGTTACAAAGTGGCCGCGTGGGGGGCCAAGGTGGAAGCCAGGCGCATGACATGAGAAGCTTCGATGGTTTGAGACACAAGAAGGCTGGTGCAAGGAGCAAAGGAAAGAGATATTCGGTTTCCACGTGGGACTCCTTTTGGTGCTCCCTCGTCCAATTTGTGCTCCCTCGTCAGCAATGTGTTGTGAGGTTGAAGGAACCAATATTCATGCATGCATGCGGTGACAAACTAGCCGCGTGGGGGGCCAAGGTGGAAGCTAGGCGCATGACATGAGAAGCTTCGATGTTTTGAGACACAAGAAGGCTGGTGCAAGGAGCAAAGGAAAGAGATATTTGGTTTCCACGTGGGACTCCTTTGGATTCCGTTTTGATCTCTATTTTCGGACATCCATCACTTTTGATTTCTGATTCGGACACTGCTCACGCATGGTACTATTCATCTGAATAGGATAGTTTGAGATGGCATTAGTTTCGGTTTTAGCTAGTACATCTGAAATCCCTTTTTACTGGTTTTTTAATTCCAAAAATAGGAGAGTTCGAGTTGTGTGCGTTTAGGAGGTTGAGCTGGTTTTGGACGCTATTCATGTGTGGTATTGTTCATCCAAAACCATTGTGCTTGCGTGGGAGTCTATTTAAACCACATGGTCGTACCATGTAAAGACAAGTTAAGATTTAGATGAATGAAAATTCTGAAAAGCCTTTTGGCGCATATCGAGTGTTCATGAGTTGAAGAGATTAAGAGACAAAGATTGGGAGGGAGATCAAGATATTCAACTCTTGCTTCAGAGTACTGTTCACGGTGCAGTACTGTTCACCAAAGGCTACTACTACATGCAATTCAGTCTATTAGATTGGTTTGTGAGTGTATTGATTCTATTGCAATTCAATTCATCGAATTGGTTTGTGAGATTGCTATTGATCTTCGTATAGTTAACTAAGATCAATTACCAATTACCAATTTTTGGCAGAACCTCCTTTGTATAGTTAACTATACCGAGGTTCCAACAATTAATCATAGCAATTAACAATAAACTCAATATTCAAGTTCATTCAAGCATGCAAGATAATCTAATAAACATAAACATAACTTGCTATTCTCCTCATTACTAAAGTTAATTCTCTCAAGAAAGGCTGCATTCCGGCGCTGGCCGCGTCGCCCCGATTAGTGTGGCCCGTCGGATGCGTGCTGAACGTCCGCGATCGCCTCATCGCCTGCGCTTCTACCGAACTGATTCCTGCGGCCTCGTTAGCTACCACAGCATCGCGAAGCTTCATCGCCTGCGCTTGCACACGAGGCTGCGCTGGCTTCTTCTCGTGTCTTCTCTCCCATCCCCCTTTCCTCTGCTCTCCCGTCCCCCTTTCACAGAACCGCGCCGCCGCGCTGCCTCCTGGCCCTCCCCTCGGTGCCTGCCCTTTCCACTCGCCGCCTCCCAACCCCATCTTCGCCGCCTCCTCCTTCCTCCACCACCACCTCTCCCGCTTCGCCGCCCCGCGCCCCGCCCTCGCTGCGGCACACCCACCGGGCCCCCAGGGCGCCTCCCTCTCCCTCGCTCTCGCGCCGACCAAGTCGCACGGCGCCACTGCACGCCTGTCTTCATCTCGCCTCCCGCCGCCCCACCCCCCCTGCCTTTTTCCTCATCGCCTCCCTCCTCCCTTCCCTCCTCTCCTCCCTTTCCCTCGCCGCCTCCCAACCCCATCGCCGCCTCCTCCTTCCTCCATCACCACCTCTCTCGCCTCACCTCCGCTTGCCGCTCATGGCAGACCCCGGGGGCCCAGGCGCCTCCCTCACGCCTCGCGCCCGCTCGCGATTGAGACCAAGTCGCGCGCGTGCTCACCGGCACGCCCGTCTTCACCGTCTGCAACTCCAGCAACGGGTTCGTGCTCATCTCCGACCCCGCCACCGCCTCCGCTCCCTCGGCCTTCTCTACTTCCCCTTCGAGGACGCCAACTCCCCAGGTATGATGAGTTAACATGTAAACCATGCCCAGGTATGTTGGATTACTATCTTGCCATTTTTCCTTTCGTGAATGTAACCAGCACGCCATATGTTGCATGTGACTAGATCTGTTCGCTTGGTTTTCTTTTGCAACTATTCTTATTCAGGATGCTGCAGCTTGATCATGTAAAGTTGGTTGGTACCAACAAGAAACTATCGGTAAATACTGTAATTACTGCGTTGTTTTGTATTAGCTTTTTATATACATCATTCTTCTAAATTTAAATGAAAGATCATGTTGATTTTGTGGAATTCTATGTATTTGTTCTTCGTCTGGACCTCACTGGTGCCTGTTTTCGCTTGAAGAGATTATAAGTGGTGCCTCTTTTGTCCTATGTATATACACATATACTACCAGATAGCATGCTATGCATATGGAATTGGATTTCTGGTTATGTTAGTGCTTTCTTTTCTTATTATACTGCTACTAGCTAGATGGTTATTGTTGACAAGGTCATCTTGATTCATATATTGCAAGTACTTCAGGTGCTGCCATTGCAAGAGCACCGATCTTCACCTTATGATAGTGCGCCGGTTGTTAATACCTTCTTTCAGGAAGGAGTTATGGAAGGAATTGCTTTCTACCTCAACAATTTCTGCTACAAGGTCATGGGAGATCTTTTTGGAAAAGCTCAGGTGAATGAACTGATCCATCAGATTGGTCAGGCTTATCTTCAAGGTCACTTAAAGGATCAATTTCGTGTAAGGATGGTAAGAATAATCCTTAACCTTGATCAATTTATTAGCTTTTTGGATGGGTTGCTGTGTTTTACCCATGTTATTCGTGCTGGTGGGTCTTATTGCCAACATGATTCAAGCCACTCTTCTAATCCATGGGGATCATGGCGAGGGCACAGGTTCTTCAAGTACTCAGTCTCCAGCATGCCAGATCCTGCAAACTATAATGGAAGCAACACCTTTATCTCAATCAACCAACCATTTGGCGGAAATTTTAAAGACTTTGAGCATAACAGACAAAAAAAAATGATGGAGATGTAAGCATGTCAATAAGTTTTTGCGTTCATGATCTGGAGATAACAATTAATATATACATGATTTCATTTTATTATGTGTTGTTCAGAACTAATATCTTTCAGTAAAATGCTACAGAAACTCCCTAATCAACGTGATGAGAGAACTCTGTTGGTGACTTTCTTTAGTGGGCACCCTTTGACTGAAGACGAACTACATGACTTTTTCATGAGGTACCATTATCATTAAATGTTTGTATTTCCTATAGAATTTCATAATTCTTTATTCTGAGTTGTCTTCAATTGTAATCAAAAAAGTTAGATGATAGTGAAATATATATATATATATATATATATATTGAGAAATAGCATATTATTAGCTTTCTTGATTAGTCAGATTTACAAAATAGAAACACATTCATGTCAGTCTATCCTATTTTGTTTATGCAACAATAAACTTGAAAAGTAGTATATAACTACTGTAAACTTGGAAGAAGAAAAACATATCAGTGAAAAGGTAAACATCATTTAAGTGATGACGTTATGTATTAAGAAAGAAACATGTACCTGTTGCAAAGAACAAGGATTCAGGAAGACATATGCAAGAGGTGCAATGAAATTTATGTAATATTAATAAGTACTACTATTGTTTTGAACTTAAGTAATGTGCATTCTGCTTATACCAGCATACATCCTGATGCGCTACAGTCCCTTTCATTTTGTTCACAGTCCATTGATGGTTCATTTCCTCTTACGTTGATAAAGGAAGTGTTGATGAATCTGCTATTGTGATAGCGCTTATAGCTTGAACTCTGAACTATCACATCCATATATAATCCACTTCCTGTGTGCTGAATCTGCTATTTTAGTTACATTATTGTGTATTGTGATATCGCTTATAGCTTGAACTCAGAACTG
Organism: Phyllostachys edulis; assembly: GCA_036346405.1. Classification (NCBI taxonomy): domain Eukaryota; kingdom Viridiplantae; phylum Streptophyta; class Magnoliopsida; order Poales; family Poaceae; genus Phyllostachys; species Phyllostachys edulis. The sequence continues at coordinate 40,606,263 of CM070556.1, forward strand.
TCACAACAAAATACAGAGTTTCATCAATGATGTTATATAGTTTCTATGAATTCATCCATATAATATATAATCCACTTCCTATACGCTGAATCTGCTATTTTAGTTCCTTTTCTGTATATTGTGCTATCATTTATAGCTTGAGCTAATATAGCTGATCTCCTGAAAAGTATTGTGATCATACATCTAACAGACTATATCGCACATTTATTCTGTATCGCTCATTTATTCAATAACTTACTTTACATTCCTTTGGCATAACAGTCAAGCAATATCTAACCTACAGGTCTGCTTCGATAACTGAGCAATCCGCACTTGACTAAAACAGATAAAGAATAGTGATAAACTTGTGCTAAAGACAGTGCCAATTCAGGTATATTCATTCACCAATTCAACATAGCATATAAATTAAGTGTATTACTATACTACTCATGACACACTACTCTTCTATAATTGCTAAACAGGTTTCACCAACAACACATGGTACAACAAGTGCTTAAACAATGGCGGATCTGATTTATACTATGCAAATCTACTTACTACTATCAAACTTTTATAGTTAGTACATACTGTACTTCTGCGATACTGCTATAGAACAAACTAATGTAAATATTAGTATATAGTTTATATTCCTCAGCGCTGACAGCACAATAGTACAATAGCACAGCATATGCTCTATCTACCGTGTAAAATCACCCCTTTTATTGTGTACAAACTGCAGTGCTTGCACGCCTTAACTATTTAGCTCTTTTCTTGACAATACAACATTATCTTTTATGCAAACAATATAGCGTTAGCTTTTATACTTATACGCTAAGGTGTACTGATTCTTTTGTTCTATTTTTTATTATCAACTGATAACCGATACAATAAAGAATAAAGAATAGAATAAATTTTAAATCTACTAATGTCCATTCCCACGCCATATGGCGCGGGCGAACTTCTAGTTACAATTAATCTGAAACTTAAAACCATCCATAAGTGATTCACAAGCAGTTTACTTATTATTGGAATAAAATCTAGATGGCAGTCGCCTTAAGGATGAGTGGTAGTGAGTGCATCCAAACATCTACTCCCTCCCATGCATGCCGTTCTTGCCAGCTATACCTAAAATATATCAAAGCAAGAGTGAGCCCAAGGACTCAGCAACTATCAACAAGGCTAAAGCTAAAATCACAGTCATAGCATCAATATTCCAAATTAAACATTACACTAAACATAGCCTTCATGCTTACGTAATGCGACCATGCAATGCACCTTTTAAACTTTATCTCTTTTCGTATTTTACCGGTAATGCGGGGTATACAACCGTCGATGTATACCCTTGCCTATGCACTCTGGCACAGGGACCAAGAGCCTATACTCCACAAGTATAGGGTCATTTGCCCATCATCATCATGATGGGGACATCTTTACTCATTGCCCACATTCCATGAATGTGGGGACCTCAAGCTCGTCATTTACATGATGGGGATCTCAACTATTACTACATGCATATGTACAATGACATCATCTTCCAAACATATGAATTCAACGTGTACATAATAACATGTAAGCATTAACAACACACACAGGAAGCTTTAACCATAACTTGCATTTACCAAGATCTATTGTAATTCATCACATTAACATCCATGCATGGCTATTATGAACAACACACAATCAATCTCAGCAAACAATCATAATTATTCTACAACCCGAATACTTTCCTCAACTGTACGAGAACGGTGGACGCGAAGAGGGCGCTGCCCTTGGGATCTCGCTCCCACCTGAACATAATGATAATCCAAACTAAGACAAGCATACTGGACCAAAATAATAAATAAGAACACAACTGAACTCGCTAAACTCCCAAGCGTTTCCAATCTTCCAATTTCTACCGATCGATTTGGTGTTCACTGCAGACAGTCAACTTCTAAAATACATAATTTTCTGCTCAGGAGTCCAAATAAGATGTTATAATACTTTATAGAAAGATAATTAAATTACCTAAATAAACTTAGTTGGGGAGGCCTTCTGATTCTGCCATTTACTACCCCTACCAAGCCAATCTACAGAACATCAATTATCACGTCGGGTTCTCTGGACAGTACACTACAATTATCATAATTTTTGCTACGAAAGTCCAATTCTTACATTCTTTAGCTTTCTGGAAAGGTGAGGAAATTACCCATCTTTTTCATTATAACAAGATCCTCTGATTTCGTGTTTAACTAATAGGTTAACTCAGATTTCTACAGACTATCAGGATGTTGACAGATTAACAGGACAGCGACACTAAACAATTCATAACTTTTAACCGTTAATCGGATCTGGGTGTTCTTGGCGCCCACAGAAAGCTAAGGACATAACCCAACTATCTCTAAGAAATTGGATCCTCAGATTCTGCTTCTAAAGACATGAAAACCGCAAATCAATCTACTAGACAGAATGACCTTTACATAATCGGTACCGCTAAAACAACAATTAAACATCTAATCGACGGGGACGAAGGTTACCCTCGACGAAATGACGAAGAACACCAACACCTGCTGGTGATCCTTCTCCTTTCCCTTCTCCATTCTTCTTTTCCTTTGGCCGAACACCACCCGCTGACTTCTCTTCTCTCCAATCTGCTGGCAGCAAGAAGCGGAGTTCGTCACCGGCAGCAGGGGGCTCCTTCCTTGGCCGGCAGCAGGAAGAGCACCAGGAGGAGGCGCAAGGGGGGGGAGGCGGCCAAGGGGAGAGGGAGCAAGGTGGCGGCCACAAGTGGGGAGGAGGGAGGAGGAGGGCGGCTAGGGTTTGGGGAGGTGGTGCCTCCCCTTTGGCTGGCCACTACAAGGCCAAATGGGCCAAGGCCGAGCCCAAAGTTGCTTGCAAATTGCAGAAAACCCCCTTTAAACTCCTGATTAAACGTTTTTCTGAAAGAAACCCTCTCCTGATTAAATATTCTCTCCCAATTATTTATTCTCTCCCAGTTAATTCCTTTCGAATACTTTTGGGGTATTACATTCTACCCTCCTTAAATGTAATTCAGACCCAATTCTATTCAAGCTCAACACCAAAGAATAACCACCGCTAAAAGATTTACTAACATTACTACGAACCTGTTGTGAATATCTCTGGATGTTGCTTTCAAGATACGAGACTCAAATTCCCAGGTGGCCTCTTTCTCGGTCTTATGGGATCACATCACCTTGACAGATTCCAACGTCTTACACCTCAACACTAGTCTTGACCTTTACAGGTAGACTCAACACACGGGACTCAAAGCTAGGATCTTACTCGTTGACCAACGGCTTTAACGTAATCCCAAGCCGCGGACCTCTCAAGTACTCACTCAGCACCAGAACATACCAAACGTTGCGTAATTCGCGTATGGACCCGAGACGGTCAGAGCGATACGCTAACTTCCTAATCCTCAAGAATCGCTTAAAAACGCACGCAACAAGCAGAACACACGCGGAACACTTGTCCTATTTCTCAATCGATTTCTTCATCTTAACAAGGAGAAACTTCATTAAGCAGGGACGTGTAACGCAACTTAAACAACCTTCCTCCAAAACACTCAAATCCAAACTCGACGATTCATCAAGAAAACCTTTTCATATTCCAACTAAGCACTTTGTGAACAAACACCACATAAGCCAACAGAGAATTCGCTCGAACGCCCAAATCAAACACTTCATTTTCACTCCTGAACCGGAAAGAACCACCTTGCCGATCATAAAGTCAGATCATATTGTACATCATAAAAACCCAACTTATACAAGAACCAATTGAGCATTTCTATACTCGAGAATTTTTTTTTTTCAAAAGTTCTTTTAAGAAATAAATCCTTTCCCAAATCATGGGCTTCCAAATCATCACACTAACTCATTCTCTTAACTGTCAATTCCAAAATGATCATCAATCGAAAGAACAACCATTTCCTTTCTTTGTCTTAACCGAAAATAACCACACACACCAAGATGAATCAACTCAATTTTTAATTGGCATCTGTCATAGAGACAAGGCTCAAATAAAAACCAGGAGAATATTTCATCATCCGAGAGTACAATCCCTTTTTTTTGTTTTCAAACTTTCTTTTAAGAATTCAACTTTCTCTTACATCATGAGATTCCAAATCATCGCATAACACACTAATTCATTTCTTTTAATTTGGCAAGCCTCAAATCTATGCTCAAACCGAACACGAAATCCACATCTAGGAAGAGAGACTCTTCTAATCCACAATAACATCTTGTGATCACCTTCTCTACCAAAGGAATTACTTTGACAAATAATAATTCCCAACACACCTCAATATAGATTTCAGCTACAATCACATCACCTCAATCTTTTAAGGATAATCAACTTGAAATTCACGCGATACACCCTCATTTATTGCATCCAAAAGATCCTATCAAAGATCACCATAACTCTTGGAACCTAATAATGGGAAACTAAGATGGTAGCATAAAAATGCCAAGCCCGAATTCCACCTTTAAGAATTCCACACTGAACTTTCGGTATACTTGATCGGTAACCCTCAGATCTGATGACTAAAATTTCACACAGCTCGACAATAACCTCAGTTATTAATGTCAACATTCCTCACTCATCAAGTAACCGCCCCAAGGCGATTTATTTTACCAATCTTAGATCTCCTCTAATCCACACCAATCCAATTCAGTTACACAACCACAATATACACATTCACAATACCCTAACTGATTGACCAAGATTCAAACAAAGGGTATTGGATCATAATTTGCCATACGTCCCACTAGTTGTAACACTAATCAATTGTATTTCATCGACAAATATTCCATTTAGTTAGAACCCTCTCCAGGTGTTATAGGTCAAAACCGAATCACTATCTACTGCTCTTCAAATAGCTTGGTTCCCAAGATTTCACCACTATCATATACTTGTCCACCACCAACCAAATCGACGTTCTACACTTTATAAGACTTTGGCAACACAAGTTGGTTAATTCCTTTCTCAAAAGGAAGAAACAAACAAATACAAGTTTCAACGCACAAGAAAGCGTTGTTCCTCGAGTGAGTACGAGACCAAGAGAAACAATCAAATATTAATGATCTCGGAAAAAAAACAAAATACGAGTCCGCAGATGAGGGCACATGTCCCACCAGAAGGAACTTCCAAATCCCCATAAATCAAAATAAAACATTGCTATGGAAACCCAAGAAACTCTTAAGTCAGTAACAAATGTAAAAGTTGCAGATTACAATTTTAACTCCAACCACAAATACTTAGGGCACACATTTTCTGTTAACAAAGAAAGCAATTTTCTTTGATTACAACATTACTTGCCATCCTATGCAAGAAATGCCTTTAAAACCAAATCAAATTAATCACTTAGAAACCAAACAGAAACTTTCCATACGTCACATTGCTCAACTAATCTCATCTACTACATAAATCATGATCTCCCAAAAGAGCACGTATGCAAAACTCCAAACATTTCATTTAACCGGTATTACAAAAAGCAATCAACTTACTTCCTCTCTAGAAGAATCATTACCACTCCAACGCGTCACATTCTCTTATCGACAATCTTACTAATATCAAGAATAATTCACTCTTAACAAGATTCGTTATTATCAACTCTTCCTTTATAAAGCTCCTAACGGCTTACCAAAGTATTACATACCACTTTATCATATCATCCTCAATTGAGAGTATACCAAATTCTTACAATCTCATTGCAACAACCACTTTATCCTAGAGGGGACCTACTACATAATTTAAAAGGTTATTCCCAAGTCCTCTCATCAAACGCATACTATTATCCGACAAATTCACCATCATGCAAACACAGGTCATCCCCATGAAACACACATGAGTAAATCACTTTTGACTTTCAACCTTTCACTTATTAGGAACGCTCACACTAATTTAGTACACTCTAATTCTAATCTGGAGGTTATCATAACCCATTGATGATTATTCAATTATGGACAAATTGATGGTCATTCCTCTATTTGTATTCCCACGAGCATAAATAAGATCATCAAATAGTCAATTAAAGAAAACCCCATATTATTATCTAGTAAGACCACAGTCGAACACCTCCTTATTTTTCTCTTGTTGCACAGTTAGATTAATCCATTGAGACCAAATAATCCAATAAGTTTAGCAAACTAAACAATTCTATTGATCAATCATTTCATCAATGTTCCACACTTCTTAATAACTCTATTGATTCCGATTTAAATATAGTTATACTCATAGTCACTGACTCATCAAGAACTACTAGAGGACAACCTCAACTTATTCAACTTTCCTTTCAAGGATCTTAGCTAAGATCGATCATGCACACACTGCAACCCAATCTTGATAATCCATATCATATTCATTAAGTGCTTTGATTATAACCTCTCATCTTATCATGACAAAACACCGCTAAAGGGTTTAACAACTTCTTTCATTAGGAAGAACCATTAATCTTCAACACTCAAAATACCCAAGAGAGACACATTGAGTAAAAGCCTCCACGCACTAAAGGACTTGCAAAAGGAAACTTTCATTAACCCAAAAACATCAAGTTTAATAAATGGATCAAGTTTTCCCATGAGAAAGACAAAACTTCAATATAAAGGTCAAACTTGACCATCAACCATGTTCACCAGCCGTAAGAATAACTTATCGGTTGGGAAAACAATGATTGCTTTACAGGACAAATTCAGCCCAATTGAAACACACTATCCTTTCTCAAAGCAACCCATCAACCGCAATGAACTAATAACCTAAGAGAAACTCATCAGTCACAACTGGACAAGAGTTGACCAAATTCAAAGAAGAGAACAACTCTTCTAAAGGTACTCACTATCGCGCTTGTACTAAGATATCCGAGGTAACCACTTCACTATTCTCTTACTATGAACAGTGGTGTAACCTGGTAAAGCCCAGGGCCACAACCACAACCTCAACCTCTCGACATCAACTATCATAATATATAACTAATATAATCAATTATAAGTATATAAGATTATATCATACAATAAGCACAATGATCAACTAGCAACTGTAGCACAAAAGTAACTATTTACTCAACGGAAGCGTATATGCAATGCAAAAACCCAACCCATCTACTGTGCATAGTGTATCAAAATTAATACTTTAAATACCACGGACCTACAGCCCGCTCTGATACCAACTGTAACACCCTAGCTCAACATTGAGCCTGGAATGCTACTAAAATTAAATTAAACCAAACTAAACTAAGACCAATTACCAATTTTCGGCAGAACCTCCTTTGTATAGTTAACTATACCGAGGTTCCAACAATTAATCATAGCAATTAACAATAAACTCAATATTCAAGTTCATTCAAGCATGCAAGATAATCTAATAAACATAAACATAACTTGCTATTCCCCTTATTACAATTAATCTGAAACTTAAAACCATCCATAAGTGATTCACAAGCCGTTTACTTATTATTGGAATAAAATCAAAATGGCAGTCGCCTTAAGGATGAGTGGTAGTGAGTGCATCCAAACATCTACTCCCTCCCATGCATGCCGTTCTTGCCAGCTGTACCTAAAACATATCAAAGCAAGAGTGAGCCCAAAGACTCAGCAACTATCAACAAGGCTAAAGCTAAGATCACAGTCATAGCATCAATATTCCAAATTAAACATTACACTAAACATAGCCTTCATGCTTATGTAATGCGACCATGCAATGCACCTTTTAAACTTTATCTCTTTTCGCATTTTACCGGTAATGCAGGGTATACAACCGTCGATGTATACCCTTGCCTATGCACTCTAGCACAGGAACCAAGAGCCTATACTCCACAAGTACAGGGACCTTTGCCCATCATCATCATGATGGGGACCTCTTTAGTCATTGCCCACATTCCACGAATGTGGGGACCTTAAGCCCGTCATTGGAACACCCCAGCCCAACATGAGCCTGGAATGCTACTAAATTAAATAAATTAAACGTAATCAAACTAAAACATCTTACAAAATTTCGGCAGAACCTCCTTTGTATAGTTACCTATTTGGAGGTTCCAATGCATGATTATAAGATATAAAGTTAATCCAAATTGTAATTTGATCAAGACGTAATCAAAACTGACTATTCGTTACTATGACATCCATAGTAACTAAACATCTAAGAAATAGATCATGAGCATCCAAAATGTCTATTCATTTATTACAGACTAATCCAATCAAGCAATAATCAATATGAGTACTTTAAACAGTTTATTCATCTCCTAGTTAATTTTCCTTTCATTCTATGGTGGGTAGTTCGATGCGTATGCAAGAAGTCTAATTCTTCCTTTTCCCCATGCATGCCGATCTTGTATAAGTACCTAAAACACAACAAACAACAAGAGGTGAGTCCAAGACTCAGCAAATATAATAAATGGCAGCAACAACATACAAGCATGTAATTCATCAACTATACTTCACAAATCCACATATCAATCACCTTACACACACATGCTATGCAATATGCTCAAAATGATCATTTTCCTTCTCTTTCCCTTTTGCATTTTACCGGTAATGCAAAGTGTGCATCCGTCGATGCACACCCATGCCAGTGCCATCTGGCACAGGGACCATTGCCCATACTCCGCAAGTACGGGGACCAAAGCCCATGCTTTACAAGCATGGGGACCTTTAGCCCGTCATCAACATGACGGGGACCTCAAGAGTTGCTTGGTCATCACATGACCAAGTCTTCAATAAGCCAACATGATGCATATGTATGAATTTCTCAAATTAATACAAACATGCATCTGCAACAACATTGCATATGAATATCCCATTCATACTACAAAGCTTATAAACATAGATTTCACAACTAGCAAACATCCAAGATTAACACATAACTCATATCACTAGCAACCATGAACATTACCAACTATACCAACATCACAACTCATGAACACACAATTTCTCATAATTTATATCAAACCTTGCCATTCAACAATATATATTATAACCATCATTATACTTGCCTTCACCGCGAGAGAACGAGGGATGTGCAGGAGGTGCTGCCCCCGGGACCAGTCCACCACCTGAATAAATAATTATAACGCACGCTAAGACGACAGTAGCGGACCAAAACAAACTATATAACAACAATCACTAACTCGCAAAAACGTCGAACTCGATCCCAACCCCAATTCCTAAACGCCGATCTGTCCCCTCGGTGGACAGTCAACTTCTAAAATCCATATCTATTGTTATAGGAGTCCGATTATGGTTTTCTTAGACTTTCTGGAAAGGTAATTAAATTCTCCAACTAAGTCTAGTTGGTGAGCCTCTCTGAATCGGCCAAATAATATCCCTACAAAGCCAGTTAATGAAACACCGATTTTTACGTCAGGCTCTCTGGACAGAACACTAAAAATACAATAAGTTTCAGTACGAGTGTCCAAATCTCGAGTTCTTGTGCTTTCTGAAAATCTGAGACAATGATCTACAACTATTATTATACTAAGCTTCTCTGATTTCCCATTTAAATAAATGTTTCACCTAGATTACTAAAACCTGTCAGAAAACCAACGATTCTGCAGAACAGTCCCACTAATAAAATCATAACTTCTGCTACATAGATCCAAATTACGTGTTCTAGCCCTTCACGGAAAGAGGGCGACGTCCTCTACAATACCCTAGGAGACGTCCAGAACTAATTCTGCATTTAAATATATCAAAACCTCGATCCTCTCTAATCTGTCCTGAACAGCCCTAAATACCGACATCGCTAAATTAACTAATTGCGCAACTAATCGAGGGGGAATTGGGATTACCCTTGAAGAACCCACTGTCGAACGCGATGAACACCACACAATCCCTCTCCCCTCCCTTCTTCCCCTTCCTTCTTCTTCTATCATCTTCCTTCTTCTTGACCGACAGCAATGGGAGAGCACCACCAAGAGGGAGGGGAATAGCAATGGAGTGCAAGGGGGGTTTGTACTGTAGCACAACACTGTAGCGGCAGCGGGGTACTGTAGTTCACGTGCTACAGTAGTGCTAGGGTTTTCCCCCTTCTTTGATTGGTGGCCGGCCCCTCATAGGCCTCCTGGGCCAAGGCCCGAGGCCCAGGTTGCCGAGGATTTGTATAAAACCCCCCTTTTTTTCGTTCAGCTAAACTCTTTTCTATTTGGTCCTTCTCCCTAATCTTAATTATTCTCTCTCGAATTATATTTGGGGTATTACATTCTACCCCTCTTAAACGGAATTCGACCCCGAATTCTAATCACGCTTAACGCTAAAGAATAATCACAGCTAAAAAAAAACTTACTAACATTACCATGTAACTGCTGCGAATAATTCTGGATAATTGCTCGCGCATGCGAGACTCCAATTCCCAGATGGCCTCTCTCGATGCGCTATGACTTCGCACCTTGACGAATCGACATGTTACGCCTTATTACTCGTCCCATCCTTTCAAGAGTCACTCAACGGACATGACTCGAAGGCACGATCTTACTTGTGGGTCAACGGCCCTACTGTAACTTCACACTCCAGATTTCTCCAGTACTCCCTCGACACTAGGTCATAAAAAACGATCTGTGCCCCACGCTAGGACTCAAGACGGTCCTAGTAATACGCTATCTCCCAAATCTTCGCAACTTTCGGAAATAACCAATGTACCTTGGGTCAACATTCCCTTTGGTACCAAACCACATAACCTACACATTACACATAAAACTCTTGTTCCTTGTATCAATCGATCTCTTCACTTTAACAATGAGCACCTCCTTTAACTAGGGACGCACAACAGAACTCAACTGAAAAAAATAAAGGATTGACATTGCAAACACGCATTACCAACTCCCCACCAAAAGAGTTAAATCCAAAACCAAAAGATTCATCATTACACTCTTCCACTTTCCAAGTAGGCAGTTTGTCAATGAACACCACTGTGAGCACCCGGATTTATTAAGCTCATAATACTAAGTCATCCAATTGACCCTAGTATTATCAACCAAATAAACCCAGTCTCGAGAGATGTATACTCCCCAGAATGCAGTATACATACCTCACAACAAAAGAATATATCAATTCCATACAACACATAGAACATAAGCAACAAACCAGAAGTTAATATTAATAAGGAATAGAATATTACAAAAGAGGGGCCTTTAGGCCAAATAACAACAAGTACTACAAGATAACAGCGGAAGCAAAAGTGCCATAAAGATGGCTATAACACAAAGCCAATCAGTGTGCCTTAACCCCTAGGCATCGACCGACCGCCAAGCTAGTCGTCAAGAAAGCGCAACACGTAGCACAAAAGAGAGGCTCTTGGAGCTCCCCTTCTTCCTCTGCAACAAAAGCCACAAAATTGCCACAACCAGGCAAGTGATGAGTACATAAAGTACTCCATAAGACTTACGTGTGAGATAACAGAACTATAAATAGCTACATGCAAGCTTTATTTAAGTGGATGAGGCTTTGGACTCATTTTAGCATAAAGCAAGTTTCATTTGCAATAACATAATAGATTGAAGGCAATTTGGCAAAGCATTTTAAATGTTGAAATAACAACGAGATAGTAACATAGTAACAACAACAAGAACAACCTGGAAGTGACTAACCCAATAGTCACCACAACAATAGCATGAACTTCCCGTTCATACCAACCATGTCAAGTTTTAATTAAAGGTTGTAGTCTAATTCTTACGGGAAATAACCAAGCGTGTCCATAACCTAGGACGAGGCTATTCGAATAGTTTTATCCCTGCAGGGGTGTACCAATGTACCCACACGTCAGACCGCCTTTCCTTTTAGGCACACTACCTTTGGTATGCCGGCACGGCTAAGTCCTACGAGACATTTCCAATGGACAATGCTAATTCTGAGTCGCACAACCCACGGGGAGAATGAGACATCACACAACCTACCCGGAAGCTAATGCTCCCCTCCCACATCACACACACATTTTATCTTTAAAAACACACCAACCGAGCGACCCCAATTAACACCGCCCAAAGTACTTAGTCAAGAGGGGTTCTATATGCCCCTCGTGTGGTTAGCACGCAAAATTGCTTGGATCAATGGCGCAAGAATTCGGTCCTTGTTGACTCAGGCATACCACCACATCCAAAAACCACACCATCCATCCAATATGCCCAAGTCTAAATCAATCTTTTATTTTCAGTTTTTGATTTTACAAATTAAATCAAAGCACAAGTGCGGGACATATAGGAGTAATAACCAGTTTTGAGTGATCAAGACCATCGACTAAGTCGATGATCGCCCATTTCTACCGATAACTAAGCATGTCTAAGCAATTTAAAACGAAACTACTAAGTGATAAGAGCTCATCCAACGAGCTCCCACCACAGCAAATAACCTAGGCTCAAGGTAGTAGAGGATAAGCAATTCCTACAGATTATGCAACTATAGGATTGCTAGCGACATTTAACACAAAGTAGCATGCATACATAGAAGTAAAACAATATATTAAGCTTTAAAGTAATGGGACAATGATGGAAATGATCAAACTGCTTGCCTTGTTGCTGGCCAAGTTGTGGCAGAGGGTCACTCTCGGGATCGCCACAAATGTCGAAACCTAACGGAAAAGCGATAAAGAACCGATAAGAACGACGAAAAATGACAAAGACAGCACAGCAAACGAACTCCAAATTCTCTGAATTTTCTACAGCAGCAAGAGGGTGATTTTTAGGGAATTTTGCAACAAGAACCAATTGATTTGGATTCTCAATGCAAAAGTTATGAGCAAAACAATTCTGCTCAGCCCCTAAAATACCAAACTGCACTATTCACTAATTTAATTATGAGGCAACATTTTCTAGAACAGAAGTGAAGCTGAAATTTTTACTGTAAAACCAGCACCTCATGAGATGAATAACACAATTGAGTTCACCTCATTTGGAGCTATTATGCACTTTCTACAATTTTTCAAAACAAGAACTTGAACAAAATTATAATGCACAAGTCCTCATTTTCCTAACAGCAACATGCTCAAAACTAATGTTCACAGTAAGATCATTAATGGAGGAAACCAACAAAGTTGGTCTCACTCAAAAATAATCTACAGAGCATTAGTTATGTATTTTACAAGTTAAGCATTAATTTGAGTGTATATTTAAAGTTGGTTTTAAAATCTAAGGTAAATCTGTGCTCTGTAGCTGAACTCGACTTACAATCATTTTTAGATTAAAGTCAAGTCCAAGACAGAGCTAACACAATTTGAATGACCTTATTTGGGTTTAGAATGAAAAAGATATGCAATTCTAAAGTTCATACCATTTTTAGTTTATAACTAGAGCTCACTTGGAATTTCTAAAACTCACAAGGACATGGGAGGGCGTGAGCCACAGATCATAGATCTAACGGCTCAGACCTCCCAGAGAACAACGCACACGCTCACGAGGTCCAGAGGTCCTGGACCTCCTAGCAACGCACATGCGCGAGGTGAGGGAGGTCGTGGCCGAGATGGAGAATCCAGCAGACCACAACGATGAGGGAGGTCCGGGACGGACCAGATCTAAAGGGGGAGGTCCTCAACGGTGAGATGACTTCGAGGAGGTCCTACGCAGAGATCTAAACGCCACAGACCTCCAGGGAGGTCTGGACGGCCACGATAGCGCAAGGGGAGGTCTTGGATGCTCCAGATCTCCTCGGAGGAGGTCTGGACGTCCCAGACCCAGCGCGCATGCGCTTGGACATGGAATAAATGCGCGGGACAGCGAGGAGGTCCGCGCAAGATCTTAAATGCGCAACAAAGGGCGGATTAAAAGGCATTTAAGACCCACCCAATGATTACAATGATTGAGGTATTAAAGCGGCAAAGCTTTGTCCTAAAACGACAATGGCACGGTCGGGACGTCCGACAAAGATTTGAGGACGTCCCACGGCTTATCGCCGGCGATTTAGGGCATGGCGGCGCGCACTGAGGGCACCGTCGGGACCGCAATAGCCAGGCGCATCCTGAGGGCCTACTCTCAACGGCGGCGGCGGCGGCCTTAAACGCCGGCGAGCCGGAGAGGGCAAGAATGACCAAGACGGCCAAAGACAAAATGCAAAAGAGCTCACAAGAACGCGTTCAGCGTCGCCCAATTTAAAAGCTCCGCAATATGCATTCAAGCGGGTGCCCAGCACTAAGGGACTAACAGGAGGAGTACCTGGAGGTCCTAAGGTGCTGGGGAAGCGGAGGATGGTGAAGACCGGAGCTGAGGAAGATGAGGTTGCTCCACGGCTACAGCTCCAGCTCCAAGATCCCCTTTGTCCACCTCTGTAATTGCCCAAACCAAAACAAGTTAGGTCTTGGTCCCAGAGGGAAGGCACAAATGGAAGCAAGGAGAGGGAAAAGAAATCTCCAGCGACCCTTGCCCACCGAGGGGCTTCAAGCTCCAGCAATGGCGGCCAAGGAAACTTTGGGTGGTTTAGAGCTCACAGCACAGGGGTGTAAGCCAAGGAACAATGGTGTGCAAAGGAAGCCAACGGCACAGTGGGGGTGGTTTTATCCTAAGGGCAAGGAGGTCATGGACCACTGGCTAAGCTCATGGTGAGCTTGGCCCATGGCACGGTCTAGGGCATTGGACAAGATGTAAAGTTGACAAGGTGCAGCTGTCTGACACCAGAGAGGCGGAAGGTGACTGCATTTAATCTTGGTCAAGAAAGAGTTGTTAAAAGTACACAGTGGACAGGCGTGCATTAACTCCCCGCTCAGGAGCTCGCAGGCATGACCATGGAAGGAGAAGAACAGGGGAGGTCTTTTTGACCGTTGGATAGGACCATGGGGAGGTCCTAACCATCGGATGACAATTTTGAACCGTTACGCTCAATTGACTGGGAGGAGGTCCCAGCCATACGATCAAGGATGGGGAGGTCGTGGCCCTCCGATTTCCTTAATGCGTAAGCGCACGTGGGAAAATGGGATTAGGAGGTCCAAAGCGTTGGATCTCAATCCAACGGTGCGGACCTCCTGTGAGGTCTTAACCGCACATGAACATAAGAACCTGAGGGGGAGGTCATGGCCTTTGGATTTAAATCCAAGGGCACACAACCAAAGGGAGGTCTTAGCGCTACGCAGCACACAAGGGAGGTCATGGCCTTTGGATTTAGATCTAAGGGCAACGACCTCACGTCTTGTGGGAGATCGCGCGCATAAGACAAGGAGGAGGTCGTGACCGTGGATTTCAAATCCAACGGTGCACAACATGAGATAGGGGAGGTTGGGAGCGCTTGATCACGCAGGGAGGTCGTGGGCTGTTGGATCTGATCCAACGGCTACGACCTCAACAAGGTGGGAGGTTTGCTTAGTTTAACAGTGAGAGGAGGTCATGGCCATGGATCTTGGATCCAAGGGCTACGACCTCAACAAGGTGGGATGTCCTTGCTGTGATGTTTTTCAGAGGAGGTCGTGGCCTTTGGATGTAAATCCAACGGCTGCGACCTCAAGTGAGTGCAAAGGGAGGTCAAGGTGGTTTGAGCTCGCGGGGAGGTCAGGGCCATGGATTTTTGATCCAGCGGCCAAGACCTGATGAGGTGGGGAGGTCCTGGCGATATTGACCGCGGAGGAGGTCGTGACCGTTGGATGTAAATCCAACGGCTGCGACCTGATCAAGGTGGAGAGGAGGTCTGGTGGGGTGCAGACCAGGTTGGGCTGGACCAGCTTGCAAAGTGGCTAGCCCAAGGAACAGTGTAGGCTTTTAAATTTAGTTCTTAACAGCTGAAACTTAGCAGAATTATTTGAGATAGCAAATGAACTCCAAAATTCACAAAATTTTAACTGGAGCTTGTTGACAATGAGATGAACCTGACATAAAATTTCCAGAGGTTATTATGCAATGCATTTTTCTCAGGAAATTCATTAAGGTTGTTCAAAGGATTGTTTTACCTCCAAATTTTATCAAACTAGTCTTACAACTTGTGATATTTTTCAGAGGGGTCCCACATCAGTTTTAGGACCAAGGAAAAATATTTCCAAGTGTTTGGCACAAGATTTAGACAATTGGAAAATGAGTTTGACTTTTGGGTCAACAAGAGCTTTGTGTTTTTGGATTACACAACTCTTGGACAAGAATTACATAAGAGATTAGGGGTTTTCAAGATGTGAGAAAAAGTTTTAATTTCTACACATATAATTATACTTGAATAACCCTAATTATACATTTGGGATGTTACAAAATCTCCCCCCCTTACAAAAATCTCGTCCCGAGATTTGGCTCACTCGGTAAAGAAAGATGGATAGTCCGACCTTGAGGCGATCTTCTCTTTCCCAAGTAGCCTCATCCTCGTAATGGTTCGACCCTTGAACTTTAAGGAACTTGATGGTCTTATTCCTTGTCCTTCGTTCAGACTCATCGAGCACGCGAGCAGGTGCTCGCGATAGGTCAAATCTTTTGGACATCGAGGGTTTCCAACGAGCTTCCTCGCTTGGAACACGGAGGCACTTCTTAAGCTGGGACACATGGAAAACATCATGTACCCCCTCAAGTGTAGTAGCAACTCCAACTTATAGGCAACAGCTCCTTCTTCTCGATAACGCGGTAGGGACCGACATATCGAGGAGCCAACTTGCCCTTGACGCTGAAACGTTGATGGCCCTTCAAAGGAGAGACTTTGAGATACACAAAGTCATTAGGCTCAAAACGCAACTCACGTCGACGGCGATCCGCATAGCTCTTTTGCCTGGATTGAGCTGTGCGCAAACGCTCCCGAATAAGCTGGACTTGGCGCTCGGCCTCATTGATTGAGTCCGGGCCAAAGAGAGGTCTCTCACCGGTCTCTGACCAGTTCAACGGGGTTCTACACTTTCTCCCGTACAAGGCCTCAAATGGTGCCATGCCGAGACTGGCCTGAAAGCTGTTGTTATAAGAAAACTCGGCGAATGGCAAACATTTCTCCCAATGCTTCCCATATGAAAGGACACAAGCACGAAGCATGTCTTCCAAAACTTGGTTGACCCTCTCGGTCTGACCATCAGTTTGGGGGTGAAATGCCGTGCTAAAGGTAAGACGGGTTCCCATAGCCTTTTGCAGCCTATGCCAGAAACGGGAAGTGAAGATAGAGCCACGATCAGAAACGATCGTCTTAGGTACGCCATGTAAGCTCACAATCCTAGAGACATAGAGCTCAGCTAGGCGATCGGTACGAATCTTGGTCTTGACTAGAGGAAAATGAGCCACTTTAGTCAATCGATCGATGACGACCCAAATGGCATCATTTCCCTTCGGGGACGTGGGTAGACCGGTGATGAAATCCATTCCGATCGAATCCCACTTCCACTCCGGAATAGGCAGAGGTGAAGTAGTCTCTTTGGGCCGATCTTTCGGCCTTGACACGACGACATCGTCGCTTTTCGAGAACGAACCGTAATCTCCTCTTCATTCGGGTCCACCAAAATCTCGACGGAGATCTTGATACATCTTTGTGGCCCCGGATGAATGGATAAAGGCGAATCATGGGCTTCATGGAGGATTAAATTCGCAATTCCATGTCCTTTGGAACCACAAGGCGTTGTCCGAACCTCACAACACCATGCTCATCCTCAAAAAGCACTTGGTTGTTCCGTTCTTGACATTTGCCTTAATGTGGCTCACTCCAACATCCGATCACGGCGGACTTGATCCGATGCACCAAGGTTGGTTGCACAACCAAGGCAGCGAGAGAACCATGTTCAACTAAACTCAAGTTGAGACGCTGAAATTCTTCCAGAAGAGCGGGCTGAAGCTCCTTGGACAACAAGGCATTATAATGCGCTTTACGACTAAGCGCATCGGCAACGACATTAGCCTTGCCCGGATGGTAGTGAATACCCATATCATAGTCCTTGATCAACTCCAACCATCTCCTTTGCCTGAGGTTTAGATCTGGCTGGGTGAACAAATACTTTAAGCTTTTGTGATCCGAATACACTTCACAACGACACGATTAGGTAATGTCGCCGATCTTAAGTGCATGAATCACAGACTAACTCCAAATCATGGGTAGGATAGTTGAGCTCATGAGGTCTCAATTGCCTTGATGCATAGGCCACTACCTTGCCTTCTTGCATAAGGACACAACCGAGGCCTCGACGAGAAGCATCGCAAAAGATATAGAAGCTTCGATGGATATCGGGAAGAACAAGAACGGGAGCGGTGGTCAAACGCTTCTTGAGTATTTGGAAACTTCCCTCACACTCAGCGGACCACACGAACTTCTTGTCCTTCTTGAGCAACTCCGTCATCGGCTTCGCGATCTTGGAGAAGTTCTCGATAAAGCGACGATAATATCCCGCTAAACCGAGAAAACTCCGCACATCGGTGACCGAAACAGGCTGACTCCATGAAAGAACATCGCTGACCTTGCTAGGGTCAACGGCTACGCCTCCTGCGGAAAGAACATGGCCTAAGAAAGACACTTCCTTCAACCAGAATGCACACTTGCTGAACTTCGCGTACAGCTGGTGCTCACGCAGCTTGCTCAACACAAGCTTCAGATGCTCGGCATGTTCCTCATCGTTCTTGGAGTAGATAAGAATATCATCGATGAAGACCATGACAAACTTATCCAAATACTCCATGAATACCGAATTCATGAGGTTCATGAACAAGGCAGGAGCATTGGTTAAGCCGAATGACATGACGGTGTACTCGTACAAGCCGTAGCGAGTAGAGAACGCCGTCTTTGGAATATCCTCAGGTCGAATCTGAACCTGATGATATCCCACTCTCAAATCAATCTTGGAGAAAACTCGAGCTCCAGTTAATTGATCGAAGAGATCGTCAATGCGGGGCAATGGATACTTGTTCTTTACCGTCACTTCATTAAGTGGGCGGTAATCAACGCACATGCGTAAAGTACCGTCCTTCTTCTTTACGAAGATTGCTGGACAACCCCAAGGAGATGAGCTAGGGTGGATGAAACCCTTCTCTTGCAGCTCACTTAACTGCTTCTTCAACTCCACCAACTCGTTCGGTGGCATCCGATAAGGCCTCTTTGAGATAGGGGCGGTACCGGGAGCCAACTCAATGACAAACTCGAGGTCTCGAACGGGTGGCATCCCTGGAAGATCTGCGGGAAAGACATCAACAAAGTCACAAACTGTTGGGACTTCGCTAATATCCAGAGCGGGCTTCGCTTCAAGCGCGAAGAGATGCGGATCTAGCAAGCTTCGATTTAAAAGCTTAACCGCTTTCATGGGAGGGACTAGATAGAGATGAGCTTCTGGCGCAATCGATTTGCCCCATGTTGGGACAACCAATCCATGCTAAGAATCACATCAAGACTCACTGAATGGAGAAGGATAAGGTTTGCTAAGAACCCTACGCCTTCGATCTCGATAGGAACATCCCTACACTCAGATTCAGCTCTCAACTCCGAACCAGGAGAGCGAATGAGTAGCGGGACCGACAATGGAGAGAAAAGAAGCTCTCCAACAGCAGCAAAAGACTCAGAAACAAAGGAATGAGATGCTCCTGAATCAAACAAGACAGTAGCAGGGTGAGAGTTAACAGAAAGTGTACCTAGCACGACGTCGGGTGCCTCCTGAGCCTCCTCTGCGGTGACGGCGTTGACGCGACCACTACCCACGCCTTGGGTAGCCGGGACGATCTTCTGGTCCTGAGATGCACCACCTCCTGGCCCGCGTCCTCCATTAGGACGAGGGGCTGCTCCTGTCTTCTTAGGGCAATTATTTGCATAATGGCCCTTCTGGTTGCAAGAGAAGCATGTGACCCCGGTTTGGGTTGCGGGGCCGCTCTCTTGACCGGCAAAGACGTGGATCGGGCACGGACTGCGAAGGACGAGGAACGAGGCAGGTGACCTCGGGGTGCCAAGATCGGTAGTACTTCGAGACCGCCAAGCGGGGACGGAAGAATCGCCTGGATGACTTATGGGCCTCCCACTTGCGCTATGGAGTCCATAAGCTCTCGAGCCGCATGCTCACGACGATGGCCTTGTCGACCAAGGTCCGAAAATCGTAAAAGTCGACAATGGATAGCTTGTCCTTGACTCCTCGGACAAGCCACGCTGAACTTGGCTCCTTAGCCATATCGGTGGCCACATCCTCGGGAGCATAACGAGCTAGATGGTTGAACTCGTGAGACATACTCCATGATCGAAGCTACGCCCTTGCTTGAGCGCAAGAAACTCCTGCTTCTTGATCTCCATCAAGCCGGCAGGGATGTGAGCCCGACGGAAGGCAGTACGAAACTCCTCCCAAGAGACGGTGTGGTCTGCGGGCTGCATGGCGAGAAAGCTCTCCCACCATGACAAAGCTGCACCCTCCAGCTGGTGCGATGCGAACAGCGCCTTCTCGTGCTCCTGGCACTGCGCGATGCGGAGCTTTCGCTCCACCAGACGAAGCCAATCGTCCGCATCCAACGGGTCCTCGGCCAGGAAAAGGTAGGAGGCCGAGTCTGAAGAAACTCCGCGAGTCCTCCACGCTGCCGATGGGCGTTCCTTGCCCGGATCCTCAAGCTCCGGTAAGTGCGGTGGTGTTGCGCGATGGCGCCGAAGAGAACTCTCTGTCATCCGTAGCGGTTGCGCCGATCTCAAGAAGAACCTCGGCCATGGTCGGAGGAGGAGGAAGCTCCTCGTCGGACCATTACTGACCTTAGCCTTGGCTACTACGAAAAGGTCCCGCCATCTGTTACAAGAAATTTTGGTTAGCAACTAGACCCGAAAGCAAAGCCTTTAAAAGAAGCAAAAGCGATCGACTAGGGGAATGGAATATCCCCCTAAACGAAAGCCAAAACAGCGAGTAAATCAACTTTAGAAGCTTCTAAAAGACTCTAAAAACAGCCAAGAAGCACCAAAAGCAAAACTCAACTTCTCAACTCAACTAACCCGTATTGAATGAACGAGTAATTGATCGAGAAGATTAAAAATCAGATTATAAGATGAGATCTGAAACTATTAGAGAGCAAGGTTAATGCAGCGAAATAAGTGTTAGATACTTAGCTAACTAGTATCACATCTTACCCTTTTATTCCCACAAGTTTTAGTTGATTTAACCTCTCATTCTCTACCCTAATTGGAACCTTTGAGCTTGCTGTCCGGAAATTGACGCTTGCTGTCCAGATTTTGCATCCAAGCTTCCAATTCGAAATTGGCCATTCCGAAGCTTCAAAACCTTGTAGATGGGCAGCTAACACTTCAATTTGCCAAACTCATTGATTCCCCAAAACCCCATTAATCGATAACAACTATTTTGTAGAAGGGAAGAGAGGAAAACAACTTTTAAAACTCAAATTAGAGCGAGATGAGAAGAGAAAGCTAAGATAGATGAGGAGTAAAATCTAAGAATTTCCTTAAGCTTTCAAAACTCATTTGATACTTTGAAATTAGGTTTTCAAAATACCCTAAAGACGACCAAGCTTGCGTTACTACGGTCAGAACGGCTCTGATACCAACTTTTGTGAGCACCCGGATTTATTAAGCTCATAATACTAAGTCATCCAATTGACCCTAGTATTATCAACCAAATAAACCCAGTCTCGAGAGATGTATACTCCCCAGAATGCAGTATACATACCTCACAACAAAAGAATGTATCAATTCCATACAACACATAGAACATAAGCAACAAACCAGAAGTTAATATTAATAAGGAATAGAATATTACAAAAGAGGGGCCTTTAGGCCAAATAACAACAAGTACTACAAGATAACAGCGGAAGCAAAAGTGCCATAAAGATGGCTATAACACAAAGCCAATCAGTGTGCCTTAACCCCTAGGCATCTGACCGGACCGCCAAGCTAGTCGTCGAAGAAACTGCAACACGTAGCACAAAAGAGAGGCTCTTGGAGCTCCCCTTCTTCCTCTGCAACAAAAGCCACAAAAATTGCCACAACCCCGGGCAGATGAGTACATAAAGTACTCCGCAAGACTTACGTGTGAGATAACAGAACTATAAATAGCTACATGCAAGCTTTATTTAAGTGGATGAGGCTTTGGACTCATTTTAGCATAAAGCAAGTTTCATTTGCAATAACATAATAGATTGAAGGCAATTTGGCAAAGCATTTTAAATGTTGAAATAACAACGAGATAGTAACATAGTAACAACAACAAGAACAACCTGGAAGTGACTAACCCAATAGTCACCACAACAATAGCATGAACTCCCCGTTCATACCAACCATGTCAAGTTTTAATTAAAGGTTGTAGTCTAATTCTTACGGGAAATAACCAAGCGTGTCCATAACCTAGGACGAGGCTATTCGAATAGTTTTATCCCTGCAGGGGTGTACCAATGTACCCACACGTCAGACCGCCTTTCCTTTTAGGCACACTACCTTTGGTATGCCGGCACGGCTAAGTCCTACGAGACATTTCCAATGGACAATGCTAATTTCGAAGTCGCACAACCCACGGGAGAAGGAGACATCACACAACCTACCGGAAGCTAATGCTCCTCCCACATCACACACACATTTTATCTTTAAAAACACACCAACCGAAAGCGACCCCAATTAACACCGCCCAAAGTACTTAGTCAAGAGGGTTCCATATGCCCCTCGTGTGGTTAGCACATAAAATTGCTTGGATCAATGGCGCAAGAATTAGGTCCTTGTTGACTCGGGCATACCACCACATCCAAAAACCACACCATCCATCCAATATGCCCAAGTCTAAATCAATCTTTTATTTTCAGTTTTGATTTTACAAATTAAATCAAAGCACAAGTGCCGGACATATAGGAGTAATAACCAGTTTTGAGTGATCAAGACCATCGACTAAGTCGATGATCGCCCATTCTACCGATAACTAAGCATGTCTAAGCAATTTAAAACGAAACTACTAAGTGATAAGAGCTCATCCAACGAGCTCCCACCACAGCAAATAACCTAGGCTCAAGGTAGTAGAGGATAAGCAATTCCTACAGATTATGCAACTATAGGATTGCTAGCGACATTTAACAC
The DNA here is from genome assembly GCA_036346405.1 of Phyllostachys edulis. Classification (NCBI taxonomy): domain Eukaryota; kingdom Viridiplantae; phylum Streptophyta; class Magnoliopsida; order Poales; family Poaceae; genus Phyllostachys; species Phyllostachys edulis. The sequence goes on from CM070556.1 coordinate 40,629,101, forward strand.
AAAGTAGCATGCATACATAGAAGTAAAACAATATATTAAGCTTTAAAGTAATGGGATAATGATGGAAATGATCAAACTGCTTGCCTTGTTGCTGGCCAAGTTGTGGCAGAGGGTCACTCTCGGGATCGCCACAAATGTCGAAACCTAACGGAAAAGCGATAAAGAACCGATAAGAACGACGAAAAACGACAAAGACAGCACAGCAAACGAACTCCAAATTCTCTGAATTTTCTACAGCAGCAAGAGGGTGATTTTTAGGGAATTTTGCAACAAGAACCAATTGATTTGGATTCTCAATGCAAAAGTTATGAGCAAAACAATTCTGCTCAGCCCCTAAAATACCAAACTGCACTATTCACTAATTTAATTATGAGGCAACATTTTCTAGAACAGAAGTGAAGCTGAAATTTTTACTGTAAAACCAGCACCTCATGAGATGAATAACACAATTGAGTTCACCTCATTTGGAGCTATTATGCACTTTCTACAATTTTTCAAAACAAGAACTTGAACAAAATTATAATGCACAAGTCCTCATTTTCCTAACAGCAACATGCTCAAAACTAATGTTCACAGTAAGATCATTAATGGAGGAAACCAACAAAGTTGGTCTCACTCAAAAATAATCTACAGAGCATTAGTTATGTATTTTACAAGTTAAGCATTAATTTGAGTGTATATTTAAAGTTGGTTTTTAAAATCTAAGGGCAAACTGTGCTCTGGAGCTGAACTTGACTTACAATCATTTTTAGATTAAAGTCAAGTCCAAGACAGAGCTAACACAATTTGAATGACCTTATTTGGGTTTAGAATGAAAAATATATGCAATTCTAAAGTTCATACCATTTTTAGTTTATAACTAGAGCTCACTGGAATTTCTAAAACTCACAAGGACATGGGAGGACGTGAGCCACAGATCATAGATCTAACGGCTCAGGACCTCCCAGGAGAACAACGCACACGCGCTCACGAGGTCCAGAGGTCCTGGACCTCCTAGCAACGCACATGCGCGAGGTGAGGGGAGGTCGTGGCCGTAGATGGAGAATCCAACGGACCACAACGATGAGGGGAGGTCCGGGACGGACCAGATCTAAAGGGGGAGGTCCTCAACGGTGAGATGACTTCGAGGAGGTCCTACGCAGAGATCTAAACGCCACAGACCTCCAGGGAGGTCTGGACGGCCACGATAGCGCAAGGGGAGGTCTTGGACGCTCCAGATCTCCTCGGAGGAGGTCTGGACGTCCCAGACCCAGCGCGCATGCGCTTGGACATGGAATAAATGCACGCGGGACAGCGAGGAGGTCGCTACAGAAGATCTTAAATGCGCAACAAAGGGCGGATTAAAAGGCATTTAAGACCCACCCAATGATTACAATGATTGAGGTATTAAAGCGGCAAAGCTTTGTCCTAAAACGACAATGGCACGGTCGGGACGTCCGACAAAGATTTGAGGACGTCCCACGGCTTATCGCCGGCGATTAGGGCACGCGGGCAAGACCGAGGGCACCGTCGGGACCGCAATAGCCAGGCGCATCCTGAGGGCCTACTCTCAACGGCGGCGGCGGCCTTAAACGCCGGCGAGCCGGAGAGGGCAAGAATGACCAGCACGGCCAAAGACAAAAATGCAAAAAAAGAGCTCCGCGCGACATTCAAGCGTGCGCCCAATTTAAAAGCTCCGCAATATGCATTCAAGCGGGTGCCCAGCACTAAGGGACTAACAGGAGGAGTACCTGGAGGTCCTAAGGTGCTGGAAAAGCGGAGGAAGGTGAAGACCAGAGCTGAGGAAGATGAGGTTGCTCCACGGCTACAGCTCCAGCTCCAAGATCCCCTTTGTCCACCTCTGTAAATGCCCAAACCAAAACAAGTTAGGTCTTGGTCCCAGAGGGAAGGCACAAATGGAAGCAAGGAGAGGGAAAAGAAATCTCCAGCGACCCTTGCCCACCGAGGGGCTTCAAGCTCCAGCAATGGCGGCCAAGGCAACTTTGGGTGGTTTAGAGCTCACAGCACAGGGGTGTAAGCCAAGGAACAATGGTGTGCAAAGGAAGCCAACGGCACAATGGGGGTGGTTTTATCCTAAGGGCAAGGAGGTCATGGACCACTGGCTAAGCTCAGGGTGAGCTTGGCTGTAACGTCCCATTTTCTTTTAAAGTCCTTGCCAAGTTTTCAAAATAAAAGTAACCATTTGGCTTTATTGAGAATCCAAAGCTTAACCTGAGATTTTTGAATCTGGAGAGTTCAATTGGAATTAATCAAAACTTAACTAAGCTCTTAGTTGGTGTTCCTTGCCGGTTGTAGCTCTCTGTTGTGTCTTTTCTTGCTCTTGGGTTCTTTGTGTCCCCGAGCCTCCTGTGTGCCCCAGGTTTTGTCTTCTCTTTTAACTTCCTTTGTTGGCTTGAATCTCTTTGAGACTCAGACCTCCCTTCTCTCTCTCTCATCTTTCCCCTCTGTTGGGACCCCTCCGTGTTTGGGTTTTCTTGTTAAGAACTTCGGCTCGGGTTGGTGTTTCTAACCTCTTTGGTCTCTTCAAGCCACGCTTGGCTTTGCTTCTTTTGGACCTCCTGTGGACCTCTCCACGCCTCTCGGAACCTCTCGAGTTCTTTTGGGCGCTCGAGTTCCTCTGGACCTCCAAGGCCCCTTTGGGACCTTTTAGGCGTCCTTGTGGCTATTTGGACCTCCCTTGTGTTCAAATAGACCTCCCTTTGTCCCTGCAGACCTTTCTGTGCCCTACGGACCTCCTCCGTGTCCTTTAAGACCTTCCCCTTGTTGAGATCTAGCCGCTCAGACCTCCTCCCCTTGTTGAGATCTAGCCGCTCAGACCTCCCCTTGTTGAGATCTAGCCGCTCAGACCTCCCCTTGTTGAGATCTAGCCGCTCAGACCTCCCCTTGTTGAGATCTAGCCGCTCAGACCTCCCCTTGTTAGGATCTGGCCTTTAGGACCTCCTTTCTGGAGATCTTAGCCGTCCAGGTTCTCCTTTAGTGGGATCCAAAGGTCCAGACCTCCTCAGGCCCAAGACCTCCTTAGCGCTTGGACCCTCTTTGACTCTTGTGGCTGTATCGCTTAAGGCTTTGCCTTTCTCACCTAAGGGCCGTCCGATCTAAATCAGACGGCCTAGCCTTGCTGGTCTGTTCGCTCGGTCCGAACGGCCCCTCGTTTCGCGCCATCCGATCTGGATCTGACGGCTCAACTGCGAAGTGACGTTTGGATGGTCCAAACGTTCCTTTCTTTTCTGGACCGCCCGATTCTGATCGAACGGCTCTGCTTTGCTGCGCGTTTTCCTTGATCCCAGGACCTCCCCCTGGCTATTTTGCAAGGACCACCTCCCCGGCCCTTGCTGGTCTTTTCTAAAGACCACCCTCCTAACCTTGAATATTCCTGTTGGTCAGGACCTCCCTGTGCCCTTTGATCTGGACCGTTGAGGTCCTCCCCTATGAGATCTTGACCGTTAGATCTCCCTTTTGGAGATCTACTCGTCAGGACCTCCCTGCGCCCTTTGATCTGGACCGTTGAGGTCCTCCCCTTTGAGATCTTGACCGTTAGATCTCCCTTTTGGAGATCTACTCGTCAGGACCTCCCAGCGCCCTTTGATCTGGACCGTTGAGGTCCTCCCTTGAGATCTTGACCGTTAGATCTCCCTTTTGGAGATCTACTCGCCAGACCTCCTGCGCCCTTTGATCTGGACCGTTGAGGTCCTCCCTTGAGATCTTGACCGTTAGATCTCCTTTTGGAGATCTACTCGTCAGACCTCCTGCGCCCTTTGATCTGGACCGTTGAGGTCCTCCCTTGAAATCTTGACCCTTAGACCTCCCTTGTGCAGTCCGAGTGTCGTGGCCTCCTCGTTGTGAGCTTTGAGGACCTCTTGACCATGACCTCTTCTTGAGTCCTTGGACCTCTGTCTCAGACCTCCCCCTTGAGTGTCTTGGACCTCTTGCCCAGGACCTCGCGGTGGTCTTTGGCGGGAATGACCCTTTTTCGGTGGGGCCACCTCTTTGACCAGTGGTGCACCCTTTTTGACTGGCCCCACTTGCCAGCCCCTCTTCACCTTGTAATTGTTGCTCCTGCCTCAGAACTCTGTGCGCATTTAATAGGTGTCGGGTCACATTAAATGCAGTCCCATCTGAGGTACTTTATTTCAATTCTTTTTGGGCAAGCCCTGCCCAAGTAGTCCCGATTGCCAACACGTCTCTGGGTTTCCTTGTGGTGCACACCACCAACTCCGGCTATATTTAGCCTGGGAGGGCAGGCCTTTGTAATCTTTTGCTCATTTCTTCCTTCCCTGCCTCCTCTGCTCGGTTCTTCCTTGCGCAAGACCCTCCCTGGGAGCTCTTTGAGGCGGTGTTAAGCCTCTTGGTTTCCTTTTGGCTGAGTTGGTTTGAGTTCCTTTTTGGTTCTTTTGTTGTTCTCTGGCTTAGTGTGGTTTTGCTTATTTGGTTCTCTTGCTAACGTGTAGATCACGAGTTCGAGGAGATCTTGGACCCGACTCTTCTTTGCAGAAGGCTCTCCTTTGCTTGACCAAGGCAAGCCACAGACCTCCTTTTGATCATCTTGAACCAAGCTTTGCAAATGTATTTGGTTTAAATTATCATGCATGGCTATGTTTATAAGAAAATGGTTTGGGCTATAGTTACTTACCTACTTATTTGTTATGCCTCCTTTATACCTTGTCTCCATCATGTTGTCATGATTCACCTTGTGAGCCTTAGGGTGGATAATTTAGTTGGCGTTCTCTGTTATTTGCCAACATGGGGGCCGAGGTCTTATATAGCCTCGCTTAGAAAACGTGGTTTGAGCGTATCATGCTTCATCTCCAATAATCTTGACTAATAAGTTATGAAATGTGTGGTTGGTGCCATTGTTGAGCTGACTATGGCGGGATGCCTAAGTTTGTGTCGATCGTGGTGTGAGACCACTTGGTTAAAATTTGTGTGCCAGATGGGTGGTCTTTTGGCATGGGCTAATACAATTGTTTTGCTAAGGCAAGAAGGCGGGGAGTGAGTAGTGGGTCTTGTGCACTTGGTTTGTGGAAGTCTTGCCTTAGCACAATTAAGGACTTCACTTTGTATCTGTTTAATCGGGCCAATTAGTGCAACCACAAGATCATTTTATGGGAATGGTGCAGGCTGAATAATTAGCAATGAGATGGCTTGGGGCTGTTTTGGTTGGCGTGTGATTAGTTGGCGCAGAGGGGCACCCCATAACCCCGTGGATTTCTAGACCCTTTGGAGGGATTGCGAAACCTTAGCGGGCAGCCCTAGTCAGTTCAAAGCTTTGTAAAGGCCTTGCGCTCTCTAGGCTCGCTCACCTTAGGAAGTGAGCAAGGGTGACCGGAACCCATCCCGCTAGAGAGATCGTGGATTGTGGGTAAAGTTGTACACCTCTGCGAGTAAAAGATCTATTCAATAGCCAAGTCCTTGGTCATGGACATGCTCAGTGAAATGGTGCAAGGGTAGATGTTTCAAAAGCTTGTGCCTTTGGACACTTCCGCGAGATGCTTTGGCTTTGCCTCGAAGAGACCTTGGCCGGCTCCAGAGGGGTCAAGGTTGGCTCTGTAGTGGTCCAGGTTGGTTGGACCTTTGGAATGGGTGTTCGAGTGGGTTTTGGGTGAGGACACAGCCTTTGGTGTGATCAGACCTCCCCAATTTTTGGTTGTGGCCGTGAGTTGGTGCTCACACCACCTTTTATTAAAACATCAAAAGTATTATGTATTATGGTTTTACCTTGTTGCCTTTCAATCTATTATTGCTATTATTGTCAAAATTGGCTTTTGCAAACTAACCATACTGACTCTCCATTGGTAAGTCCTTGCATGAATATTATTGCATCTTTGCTCTCTGTGACTTCTTGAGTACATTCCAAGTACTCATGGCTTAAGCCCCGTGTCAAAGCAGATTATGAGGATGACCAAGTGCGAGGTAAAGGAGACCTCTTCGAGGAGGAATTCTTGACGACTAAGATGCCTAGGGCGTCCTCCACCCGACGACTGTGGTGCTTGTTGGATGGCCTGCGTGTTTTGGTGTTTGAGCCCTAGAGCTCCTTGTTGCCAGTTGTAAGTCCTCGTTGGTTTTGTAAGCCCTCAGTGGCAGACCTCTTGTTAACAAGCTTGACCATAAGGTCCTATTATATAAAGTTTAATTTGTCTGCTTCATCTTTGTTTGACCTCGTGGTTGTGGTATTGGCTTGTGTTCTTGTGCGAGCTAGCTCGATTGTCCCGGGACTAGCTCGGATGCAGGCGGGACCACCGGGGAGGTCCCTGGGACTTAGCCTGGGAGGTCTGCGGACCTCTCTTGGTGATGTGCTGGAGGTGCTACCGAGCGGTGGCGGCCACGACCTCGGGAGGTCCTCAAGACCTCTGGGAGGTCATGGTGGACCAAGACCTCGGGAGGTCCATAAGACCTCTGGGAGGTCTGCGCACCTCCTCGGTAAAGCTCCATGCGGTGCTACCACATCCTTCCGTGGTGACTTCGCTCAAAAAAAAATGGTCCTCCGGACCTCTTGCAGTACATCACGGGTGGGTCGTCACGGTTGGTATCGAGCCTAGGTCGTTTGTGAGGGCGTGGCCATAGGCGTAAAAGTCGATTTAGTTTTTATCCAAAAGTTATTTTCTAAAGCAAGTCAACTTAAAATTTGTTTAGTAGTTCTTTCCTTGTCTTTGGTTCTATCTTGCCCTTATCTCGCTTAAAATCTTTTCTTGTCTGTTCTACTCTCATCTTAACTCCTCCTTAGTTCCCTTATCTTATCTCTCTTTGGAACCTTGATTTTGAATCTAACTTGACTTCCTTGCCTTTATAACTTCAATAGGGCCGATTGTAGAAAGGTTAGGATTAGTGGTCCTATTCGAGTCTCGCTTAGCTTGGGTCTTGAAGACCTCTGTTTTGAAGCTTCTGTTGCCTCTTTTGGCCTCCTGCCTTTTTGGTTCTCTCTTGGGTTAACCAAGTCACCCCTAATAGTGCCCTATCTTTATTTCTCTGTATCCTCTTACCCTTTATGCTTTCCTTCTTACCTATTAAACCTTTAGAGTTTTGTCCAGATGGTGCAGACTCGGCGATCCACAAGTCGGGGTGAGCCCCTGCAGCGCTTGCCTCCACCCCCACCTCCTCCGATGGCGACAACAAACCGGGTTTTAGGCGGTTTATGGCGGACAAGCTCGATGATGAGCTCTATGATGCGAGAATATGAACAGATTATGGCTCAACAAAGCCGGACCACCAATGCTTTACTTGCCATGATGAGTCGAGAATAGTCAGTCAAGCAGCGGCCGCCACCACCTCCACCCCGGCTCACCCTCAATCAAGGGTGTCGAGTTCATGAAGACACGCCCGACTACATTTTCGAGCTCTCCCGAGCCTTTAGATGCGAGATGATTGGCTGAGATCAACAGAGAAGAAGTTGGATATTGCTCATTGTGAAGGCAGGAGAAGGTTTTGTTTGCCTCACATCAAGCTGGAAGGACTGCGGTGAGTGGTGGGACACATTTTGTGCCTCACATCTTGATTCCCCAGAGGATCTCTTGGGTAGAGTTCTCTGCGACTTTTCGCCACTCCCATGTCCCACGATGGGAAGGTTGAGATGAAAAAGGAAGAGTTTAGAGAGCTCAAGCAAGGCATCATGTCGATGAAGTGAGTATCTCACTAAGTTCACTCAATTGTCGCGTTATGCTCGCGAAGATGTGGCTACGGATGATGCTGTGGCGAAGCGTTTTAAGCGAGGCCTCCATCCCGGCTTAAAAGTTCAAGTTGTGGCAACGATTATCCCGATTTCAAAGCATATGGTGAACAAGGCAATGCTCATTGAGGAATCCCAAGAGAACTCTCTGAGTCCTACAAGAGAAAGGTGCCACCCTCGGTTCTCGGCAAAGACCTCCCAGCGCCACAAAGCTTTTGTGCAATTACCAACCCAAGCGCCAAGGACCTCCTGGACCTTCGGGACCTCTGCTAAGACCTCCCGCTTACTGTCCTCCTCGGCGCCGCATCACTAGCAAACACCAAGACAACCCTAACGACCTCCACGGCGGTGGGATCACACGCTTCAAGTGTCACCAAGTGGGGCATTTTGCTAATCAATGCCCACTAAAGACAGAGCCAACCACCAAGACCTCTACTTGGGACCTCCCTCGGCCAAGACCCTCAGTCGCAGGACCTCCTCAAGCAGAACCTCCCAAACTTTTGGAAGGGGCCGTGTGAACCATGTGGCGATGGAAGAAGCCTGAGACCTCCTCGGGCGTGGTACTAGGTATGTTCCTAGTAAATTGATGCAGTGCAGTTTTATTTGACTCTGGAGCTTCCCATTCGTTTATTTCTCGGAGTTTTCTTTGCAAAGCACCGGTTTGAGTTGTTGCTCTTAAGTCTACCTTGTTGGTTCAATCCCGACTCGAGAACTAAGCACGAACCGGGGTTGTCCACAAGTGAAAATGGTCATAGAAGGAGTAGAATTTCTAGCCAACCTTATCCTTTTGGACACGGGTCCCTAGATGTGATTTTGGGCATGGGTGGCTAGCTAACCACCATGCCATGTTGGATTGTAGTGGCAAAAGTATCTCTTTGACCAGCCCTAGTGGTGCCCTTTGTGAAGTTTTCGCCACCTCGGAGAAACTCCAAGGAGCCCTATCTTGTAGTGCTCAAGTTCAAGTTTTGGAGGATGTCCTGTTGTTAAAGAATTTGTGGATGTGTTCCTGATGAGCTCCTGGGAATGCCCCAGACAGAGACCTTGAGTTTGTCATAAACCTTGTCCTGTGGACCTCCCCATCTCCAAAAGGCCCTCTGATTGCATGTTGATGATCATGTGGAGTTGAAAAGGTTGGAAGACTTGCGAGCAAGGGTTTTATTAGACCTAGCTCCTCACCTTGGGGAGCCCCAGTGATTTTGTGCCTAAAAAGGATGGCACTCAAAGGATGTGTGTGGACTCTGAGCTCTCAATGATGTCACCATCAAGAACAAGTATCCTTTGCCAAGAATTGATGATTTATTTGATCAATTGAAGGGTCTTGTGTTTTCCAAGATAGATTTGAGAACAGGATATCACCAACTTAAGATTCGCAAGGAAGACATCCCTAAGACAGCCTTTTTTCAACTAGGTATGGGTTATTTGAATTCTTTGTTATGTCTTTTGGGCTGACCAATGCCCTGCCTATTTCATGAATTTGATGAACCGAGTGTTCATGGAGTACCTAGACAAGTTTGTCATTGTCTTTATTGGCGACATTCTAGTGTACTCCAAGAGTGAAGAGGAGCATACAAGCCATCTCTTTTCGGTTTTGGAAAAGCCGAGAGCTCATCGACTCTTTGCCAAATTTAGTAAGTGTGAGTTTTGGCTAAAAGAAGTGGTCTTTTGGGGCATGTTTTGTCAAAAGAAGGAGTGTCTGTCAACCCTAGTAAGGTTCAAGATGTGCTCAATTGGGAACCCCTAGGACCGTGCCTCAAGTTCAAGTTTTCTTGGCATGGCGGTTATTCTGAAAGGTTTATTGAAGGCTTCTCCGGATTGCAAAACCTCTCACTCAGCTATTAAAGAAAGAAAAGAAGTTCCTTTGGACCTCAGTTGTGAACAGAGTTTCCAAGAGCTCAAGAGAAAGTTGACCTCTGCCCAGCTTTTGGTTCTTCGGATGTCGGGAAAGATTTGAAGTTTATTGTGATGCGTCAAAGCAAGGACTTGGCTGTGTTCTAATGCAGATGAGAAAAGTGGTAGCTTACGCTTCAAGGCAGCTTGAAGCCTCATGAAGCAAACTACCCTACTCATGACCTAGAGTTGGTGCTGTGGTTCATGCCTTAAAATTTGGCGCCATTACCTCATTGGTAATAGGTGTGAAATTTACTTGACCACAAAAGCCTAAAGTACATCTTTACACAAGCGATTTGAATTTGAGGCAGAGAAGGTGGCTTGAGCTTATTAAGGACTACAATGTGGAATTCACTACCACCTGTGCAAGGCCAATGTGGTGGCAGATGCTTTGAGCGTAAAAGTTTATGTCAATACTTTGATGGTTAAGGAGAGCCAACTTTGCCTTGTATGAAGAATTCTTGAAGCTTAGACTTGAGTTAGTGGAAGAAGGGTTTTGGCAACTCTTGAAGTGCAACCTACCTTGCAAAAAACAGATCAAGGCAGCCCAAGATGGAGATGCTAGCATCCAAGAGATTAAGACCAACATAAGAGAAGGGAAGGCTGCAAGGTTTTCTATGGATGACCTAGGTGCGGTTTGGTTTGATAAGAGGCTCTGTGTGCCCAATAACACGGAGCTCAAGGGTCTAATACTTAAAGAAGCCCATGAAGCTTTGTATTCTATACATCCGGGAGTTACAAAATGTACCAAGATGTCAAGGAATTGTCTTGGTGGCGAAAATGAAGAAGGAGATAGCAGATTTTGTGGCCAAATGTGACACTTGCCAAAGGTTAAGCAAATTGCACCAAAGACACGGAGGACTTCTAGTGCCCTTACCCATACCCGAGTGGAAGTGGGAAGAGATCGGCATGGATTTTATTCTTGGTTTACCTCGTACCCAAGCTGGTTTTGATTCTATTTGGGTCATAGTGGATAGATTAACAAAAATGGCTCACTTTATTCTGTGAAGACTACTTATTCGGAGACAAGCTAGCGAAATCTACATGGCAAAAGTGGTGTGCCTTCATGGTGTTCCAAAGAAGATAGTCTCAGACGAGAGGATCTCAATTCACCTCCAAGTTTTGGCAAAAGCTACATGATGCCTTGGGCACCGAGCCTCAACTTTAGTCTGACATACCACCCTCAAGCAGATGGCCAAACCGAGAGAGTTAACCAAGTCCTTGAGGACATCTTTGAGAGCTTGCGCTCTAGAAAGACAATCTAGTTGGGACAAGATGTTACCATATGAATTTTCCTATAATAATGACTACCAAGCGAGTCTCCAAATGTCCCTTTTGAAGCTATTTATGGGAGAAAGTGTAGGACTCCTTGTATTGGGCAGAATCGGGTGAAGGCCAAGTTCTTGGCGGACCTCTTGAAAGAAGCCGAGGATCAAGTGAGATCAATTAGGGAGAAGTTAAAGGCGGCCCAAACTAGGCAAAAGAGCTACGCAGAGATGTTAGGCGTCGAGACCTAACTTTTGTCCCAGAGACCGTGTCTACCTCAAAGTTTCACCTCTCAAAGGTATCTGGCGGTTCGAGTTAGTGGGAAGCTTGCTCCAAGATTTATTGGACCCTTTCGATCCTTGCCCAAAGGGGTGAAGTAGCCTACCAGTTGGACCTCCTCCTCGACTTCTTTGGAGTTCACAATGTGTTCCACGTGTCACGCTTGAAGAAATGCTTGCGAATGCCAGAGGACCAAATGCCTTTAGAAGCGGTGGACCTCCAAGAAGACCTCACTTACAGAGAGCACCCCATCAAGATTTTGGGCGTGTCGAGAGAGTTACCAGAGCAAGACCACCAAGTGTGCAAGGTGCAATGGAGCAACCACTCAAGCCGAGGCAACATGGGAGCGAGAAGAGGACCTCGGGAAGGAGTTCCCCACCTATTCCCTAGCTCGGCTGAATCTCGGGTCGAGATTCCCTTAAAGGTGAAGGTTTGTAACGTCTGTTTTCTTTTAAAGTCCTTGCCAAGTTTTCAAAATAAAAGTAACCATTTGGCTTTATTGAGAATCCAAAGCTTAACACGAGATTTTTGAATCTGGAGAGTTCAATTGGAATTAATCAAACCTTAACTAAGCTCTTAGTTGGTGTTCCTTGCGGTTGTAGCTCTCTGTTGTGTCTTCTTTGCTCTTGGGTTGCTATGTCCCCGAGCCTCCCCTGTGCCCAGGTTTTGTCTTCTCTTTTAACTTCCTTTGTTGGCTTGAATCTCTTTGAGACTCAGACCTCCTTCTCTCTCTCTCATCTTTCCCCTCTGTTGGACCCCTCCGTGTTTGGGTTTTCTTGTTAAGAACTCGGCTCGGGTTGGTGTTTCTAACCTCTTTGGTCTCTTCAAGCCACGCTTGGCTTTGCTTCTTTTGGACCTCCTGTGGACCTCTCCACGCCTCTCGGAACCTCTGAGTTCTCTTGGGCGCTCGAGTTCCTCTGGACCTCCAGTGCCCCTTTGGGACCTTTCTAGACCTCCTTGTGGCTATTTGGACCTCCCTTGTGTTCAAATAGACCTCCCTTTGTCCTCTGAGACCTTTACATGTCCCTCGGACCTCCTCCGTGTCCTTTAAGACCTCCCCTTGTTGAGATCTAGCCGCTCAGACCACCCCTTGTTGAGATCTAGCCGCTCAGACCTCCCCTTGTTGAGATCTAGCCGCTCAGACCTCCCCTTGTTGAGATCTAGCCGCTCAGACCTCCCCTTGTTGAGATCTAGCTCAGACCTCCCCTTGTTGAGATCTAGCCTCAGACCTCCCCTTGTTGAGATCTAGCCGCTGACCTCCCCTTGTTGAGATCTAGCCGCTCAGACCTCCCTTGTTGAGATCTAGCCGCCAGACCTCCCTTGTTGAGATCTAGCCGCTCAGACCTCCCCCTTGTTGAGATCTAGCCAGACCTCCCTTGTTGAGATCTAGCCGCTCAGACCTCCCCTTGTTGAGATCTAGCCGCTCAGACCTCCCCTTGTTGAGATCTAGCCGCTCAGACCTCCCTTTGTTGAGATCTAGCCGCTCAGACCTCCCCTTGTTGAGATCTAGCCGCTCAAACCTCCCCTTGTTGAGATCTAGCCGCTCAGACCTCTCCTTTGAGATCTTGACCGTTAGATCTCCCTTTTTGGAGATCTACTCGTCAGGACCTCCCTGCGCCCTTTGATCTGGACCGTTGAGGTCCTCCCCTTTGAGATCTTGACCGTTAGATCTCCCTTTTGGAGATCTACTCGTCAGGACCTCCCTGCGCCCTTTGATCTGGACCGTTGAGGTCCTCCCCTTGAAATCTTGACCCTTAGACCTCCCTTGTGCAGGTCCGAGTGTCAGGGCCTCCTCGTTGTGAGCTTTGAGGACCTCTTGACCGGGACCTCTTCTTGAGTCCTTGGACCTCTGTCCGGGACCTCCCCTTGAGTGTCTTGGACCTCTTGCCCAGACCTCGCGGTGGTCTTTGGCGGGAATGACCCTTTTCGGTGGGGCCACCTCTTTGACCGATGGTGCACCCTTTTGGTGGCCCCACTTGCCACCCTCTTCACCTTGTAATTGTTGCTCTGCCTCAGAACTCATGCGCATTTAATAGGTGTCGGGTCACATTAAATCTGATCCCATCCGAGGTACTTTATTTCAATTCTTTTTGGGCAAGCCCCGCCCAAGTAGTCCCGATTGCCAACACGTCTCTGGGTTTCCTTGTGGTTCACACCACCAACTCGGCTATATTTAGCTTTGGGAGGCGAGCCTTTGTAATCTTTTTGCTCATTTCTTCCTTCCCTGCCTCCTCTGCTCGGTTCTTCCTTGCGCAAGACCCTCCCAGGAGCTCTTTGAGGCGGTGTTAAGCCTCTTGGTTTCCTTTTGGCTGAGTTGGTTTGAGTTCCTTTTTGGTTCTTTTGTTGTTCTCTGGCTTAGTGTGGTTTTGCTTATTTGGTTCTCTTGCGAACGTGTAGATCACGAGTTCGAGGAGATCTTGGACCCGACTCTTCTCGCAGAAGGCTCTCCTTTGCTTGACCAAGGCAAGCCACGAGACCTCCTTTTGATCATCTTGAACCAAGCTTTGCAAATGTATTTTGGTTTAAATTATCATGCATGGCTATGTTTATAAGAAAATGGTTTGGGCTATAGTTACTTACCTACTTGCTGTTATGCCTCCTTTATACCTTGTCTCCATCATGTTGTCATGATTCACCTTGTGAGCCTTAGGGTGGATAATTTAGTTGGCGTTCTCTGTTATTTGCCAACATGGGGGCCGTAGGTCTTATATAGCCTCGCTTAGAAAACGTGGTTTGAGCGTATCATGCTTCATCTCCAATAATCTTGACTAATAAGTTATGAAATGTGTGGTTGGTGCCATTGTTGAGCGACTATGGCGGGATGCCTAAGTCTGTGTCGTCGTGGTGTGAGACCACTTGGTTAAAATTTGTGTGCCAGGTGGGTGGTCTTTTGGCATGGGCTAATACAATTGTTTTGCTAAGGCAAGAAGGCGGGAGTGAGTAGTGGGTCTTGTGCACCTTTGGTTTGTGGAAGTCTTGCCTTAGCACAATTAAGGACTTCACTTTGTATCTGTTTAACGGGCCAATTAGTGCAACCACAAGATCATTTTATGGGAATGGTGCAGGCTGAATAATTAGCAATGAGATGGCTTGGGGCTGTTTTGGTTGGCGTGTGATTCGTTGGCGCAAGAGGGGCACCCCATAACCCCGTGGATTTCTAGACCCTTTGGAGGGATTGCGAAACCTTAGCGGGCAGCCCTAGTCGGTTCAAAGCTTTGTAAAGGCCTTTGCGCTCTCTAGGCTGCTCACCTTAGGAAGTGAGCAAGGGTGACCGGAACCCATCCGCTAGAGAGATCGTGGATTGTGGGTAAAGTTGTACACCTCTGCGAGTAAAAGATCTATTGAATAGCCAAGTCCTTGGTCATGGACATGCTCGATGAAATGGTGCAAGGGTAGATGTTTCAAAAGCTTGTTGCCTTGGACACTTCCGCGAGATGCTTTGGCTTTGCCTCGAAGAGACCTTGGCCGGCTCAGAGGGGTCAAGGTTGGCTCTGTAGTGGTCGAGGTTGGTTCGGACCTCTGGAATGGGTGTTTCGAGTGGGTTTTGGGTGAGGACACAGCCCATGGTGTGATCAGACCTCCCCAATTTTTGGTTGTGGCCGTGAGTTGGTGCTCACACCACCTTTTATTAAAACATCAAAAGTATTATGTATTATGGTTTTACCTTGTTGCCTTTCAATCTATTATTGCTATTATTGTCAAAATTGGCTTTATAAACTAACCATACTGACTCTCCATTGGTAAGTCCTTGCATGAATTTTATGGCATCTTTGCTCTCTGTGACTTCTTGAGTACATTCCAAGTACTCATGGCTTAAGCCCCGTGTCAAAGCAGATTATGAGGATGACCAAGTGCGTAGGCGGTCAGACCTCTTCGAGGAGGAATTCTTGACGACTAAGATGCCTAGGGCGTCCTCCACCCGACGACTGTGGTGCTTGTTGGATGGCTTCTGCGTGTTTTGGTGTTTGAGCCCTAGAGCTCCTTGTCGCCAGATTGTAAGTCCTCGTTGGTTTTGTAAGCCCTCGATGGCGAGACCTCTTGTTAACAAGCTTGACCATAAGGTCCTATTATATAAAGTTTAATTTATGCGCTTCATCTTTGTTTGACCTCGTGGTTGTGGTATTGGCTTGTGTTCTTGTGCGAGCTAGCTCGATTGTCCCGGGACTAGCTCGGATGCAGGGGGAGGACCACCGGGGAGGTCCCACTGGGACTTAGCTGGGAGGTCCTGGGACCTCTCTTGGTGATGTGCTGGAGGTGCTACCAGGCGGTGGCGGCCACGACCTCGGGAGGTCCTCAAGACCTCTGGGAGGTCGATGGCGAGACCAAGACCTCCAGAGGTCCGCAAGACCTCTGGGAGGTCTGGCGCACATCCTCGGTAAAGCTCCATGCGGTGCTACCACATCCTTCCGTGGTGACTTCGGCTCAAAAAAAATGGTCCTCCGGACCTCTTGCGGTACATCACGGGTGGGTCGTCACAGTTGGTATCGAGCCTAGGTCGGTCAGTGGGGCGTGGCCATAAGCGCGAAAAAGTCGATTTAGTTTTTATCCAAAAAGTTATTTTCTAAAGCAAGTCAACTTAAAATTTGTTTAGTAGTTCTTTCCTTGTCTTTGGTTCTATCTTGCCCTTATCACGCTTAAAATCTTTTCTTGTCTGTTCTACTCTCATCTTAACTCCTCCTTAGTTCCCTTATCTTATCTCTCTTTGGAACCTTGATTTTGAATCTAACTTGACTTCCTTGCCTATATAACTTCAATAGGGCCGACTGTAGAAAGGTTAGGATTAGTGGTCCTATTCTGAGTCTCGCTTAGCTTGGGTCTTGAAGACCTCTGTTTTGAAGCTTCTGTTGCCTCTTTTGGCCTCCTGGCCTTTTTGGTTCTCTCTTGGGTTAACCAAGTCACCCCTAATAGCTGCCCTATCTTTATTTCTCTGTATCCTCTTACCCTTTATGCTTTCCTTCTTACCTATTAAACCTTTAGAGTTTTGTCCAGATGGTGCAGACTCGGCAGTCCACAAGTCAGGGTGAGCCCCCAGAACAGTTGCCTCCACCCCCACCTTGTGAGACCCCGACGTTTATTAGGCTCATAATACTTAGTCATCCAATTGACCCTAGTATTATCAACCAAATAAACTTCGGTCTCGAGAGATGTATACTTCCTGAATGCAAGATACATACCTCACAACAAAAGAATGCATCAATTCCATACAACACATAGTACATAAGCAACAAACCGAAGTTAACTTTAATATGGAATAGATATTACAAAAGAGAGGCCCTTAGGCCCAATAACAATAATTACAAAAAGATAACAATGAAGCAAAAGTGCCATAAAGATGGCCAAAATAAGAGCCAACCGGTGTGCCTTTAGCCCACAAGGCAATCGACCGACCGCCAAGCTAGTCGCTCTCCCAACCACCGCTGACTCACAAAAGTAAAGCCCTTTGGGCTCTACCTCCTCTGCAACAAAGTTGTTAAGCAAAGCAAATGAGTACAATAACTTGTTTATTGTACTCGCAAGACTGACGTGTAAGATAACAGAACTATAATTTAGCTACATGCAAGCTTTATTTAAGTGGATGAGGCTTTGGACTCATTTTAGCATAAAGCAAGTTTCATTTGCAATAATATAGTAGATTGAAAGCAATTTGACAAAGCATTTTTAATTGTTGAAATAACAACGCGATAATAACATAATAACAACAACAAGAACAATCCTGGAAGTGACTAACCCAAGTCACCACAACAATAGCATGAACTCCCCGTTCATACCAACCCATCAAGTTTTAATTAAAAGTTTGAGACTAGTCTTGAACGACCTTACCAAGCATGTCCATAACCTAGGACGAGGCTATTCGAATAGTTTTATCCCTGCAGGGTGTACCACTGTACCCACACGTCAGACCGCCTTTCCTTTACGCACACTTCCGAAGGTGTGCTGGCACGGCTAAGTCCTACGAGACCTTTCCAAAGGATGAATGCTAATTACGAGCTGCACAACCCACGGGGAGAAGGAGACATCACACAACCTTCCCGGAAGCTAATGCTCCCTCCACACTATACATATACATTTGTTTTGAAAACACACCAACCGAGCTCGCTCATAATTAACACCTCCTAGAGTACTTAGTCAAGAGGGGTTCCATATGCCCCTCGCGTGGTTAGTACGCAAAAGCGCTTGGCTTAGTGACCCAAGTACTCGGTCCTTAGGGACCCAGGCATACTACCACATCCAAAAACCGCACCATCCATCCAATATGCCTAAGTCTAAATCAATCTTTTATTTTCAGTTTTTGATTTTACAAATTAATCAAAGCACAAGTGCTGGACATATAGGAGTAATAATCATTTTTGAGTGATCAAGATCATCGACTAAGTCGATGATCGCCCAATACTACCGATAGCTAAGCATGTCTAAGCAATTTAGGAAGCGAACTACTAAGTGATAAGAGCTCATCCAACGAGCTCAAACCACAGCAAATAACCTAGGCTCATGGTAGTAGAGGATAAACAATTCCTACAGATCATGCAACTATAGGCTTGCTAGCGACATTTAACACAAAGTAGCATGCATACATAGAAGTAAAACAATATATTAAGCTTTAAAGTAATGGGACAACGATGGAAATGATCAAACTGCTTGCCTTGTTGCTGTTGCTCAAATTGTGGCAGAGGGTCGCTCTCGGGATCACCACAAATGTCGAAACCTAACGGAAAAGCGATAAAGAACCGATAAGAACGATGAAAGGCAACAAAGACAGCACAGCAAACAAACTCCAAATACCCTGAATTTTCTACAGCAGCAAGGGGATGATTTCTAGGAAATTTTGCAACAAGAACCAATGGATTTGGATTCTCAATGCAAAAGATATGAGCAAAACAATTCTGCTCAGCCCTAAAAATTACCAAACTGCACTATTCACTAATTTAATTATGAGGCAACATTTTCTAGAAAAGTGGTGAGGCTGAGATTTTTATTGTAAAACCAGCACCTCATGAGATGAATAACACAAGTGAGTTCACCTCATTTGGAGCTATATTGCACTTTCTATAATCTTTCAAAAACAAGAACTTGAACAAAATTATAATGCACAAGTCCTCATTTTCCTAATAGCAACATGCTCAAAACTAATTTTCACAGTGAGTTCATTAATAGAGGAAACCAACAAAGTTGGTCTCACCCAAAAATAATCTATAGAGCATTAGTTATGTATTTTACAAGTTAAGCATTGATTTAAGTGTATATTTTAAAGATGGTTTTAAAATCTAATGGCAAACTGTGCTCTGGAGCTGAACTCAACTTACAATCATTTTTGGATTAAAGTCAAGTTCAAGACAGAGCTAACACAATTTGAATGACCTCATTTGGAATTAAAATGAAAAAGATATGAAATTCTAAAGTCTATACCTTATTTCAGTTTAACTAAGACCTCACTGGAATTTCTAAAACTCACAAGGGTATGGGAGGACGTGAGCCACAGATCTCAGATCCAACGGCTCAAGACCTCCCAGGAGAACATCACACACGCGCACGTGAAGTCCAGAGGTCCTGGACCTCTTAGCAACACCCACGCGCGAGGCGAGGGGGAGGTCGTGGCCGTAGATGGGAGATCCAACGGACCACAACACAGAAAGGAGGTCCGGAACGGACGAGATCTAAAGGGGAGGTCCTCAACGGTGAGATGACCTCGAGGAGGTCCTAGCGATAGATCTAAACATCACAGACCTCCAGGAGGTGCAGGACGGCTACGATGCGCAAGGGAGGTCTTGGGCGCTCCAGATCTCCTCGGAGGAGGTCTCGCAGGCCCTGCACCAGTTTTAACTTCGCGCGACGCGCTTGGACATGAATAAATGCGCGCGGGACCATGAGGAGGTCCGCGCGAGGGAGGTTTTAAATGCGCACAAGAGACAGGTTTAATGGCATTTATCGCTAACCCCATGATTGCAATGATTGGGCATTTAAAACGGTGAATTTATGTCCTAAAAACGACAATGACACGCTCGGGACGTCCGACAAAATCCCGAGCGTGAAGAAGTGATCTCGCCGGCGATGTAGAGCCCGCCGGTGAGGTCAACGATACCGTTGGTCCGCAATAACCATGCGCACGCAATGGTCCTCCTCTCAACGGCGGCGACGGCCTTGAACGCCGCCCGGCCGGAGAGGTCAAAAGATGACCAAAGACGGCCAAACTACGAAAATGCAAAATGGAGCTCGCGCGACAATCAAGCGTGTGCCAAAACTTAAGCTCCGCAACATGCATTCAAGCGGGTGCCAGCATCTAAAGGACTAACAGGGGGTGTACCTGGAGGTCCTAAGGTGCTGGGGAGGTCGTGGAGGTGATGACCGGAGTTGGGGAAGGCAGTGAAGCTTCACAGCCCAAAGCTCCAGCCCCAAGCTCGACTTTGTCCACCTCTCAAAAATGCCCAAACAATTCAAGTTAGGGTTAACTTCCAAGAGGTTTTAGGAGCAAGAGTGAGCAAGGTTTGAAAGAGGAGCCACTGGAACTCTGAGCCACCGAGAAGCTCCAAGGTCCTCAACAATGGCGGCCAAGATGGGAGGTGAGTTTGGGGTGAGGAGCTCACCACGCACAAGTGCAAGGTGAGGTCAATTGTGTGCAAAGGAAGCCAAGGGAGGATTCTGGGGTGACTTATAGCTGAGTGAAGGTTATGAGTGGGGCTAAGCTCCATGGTGAGTTTAGCCCACGGGTTGGTCCATGGGGTGGACAAGACATAAAGGTTGACAAGGTGATAGGCTGTCTTGACTGAAAGCGGAAAGTCGACTGCATTAAATGCGGTCACAGAGAGTCATAAAGGTGCACAGAGGGCTGGGCGATTAACTCCACCGCCAGAGCACGCATGTGTGACCAAGGTAGGAGAAGAACAGGAGGTCTGGTGACCGTTGGATAAGACCGGGAGAGGTCCTAACCATCGGATCAATTTTTGAACCGTTATGTTTTAAGTGCCGGGAGGAGGTCCCACCACACGATCAAGGATGGGGAGGTCATGGCCCTCCGATTTCTTAATCGCAAAACGCACGTGAGGAAAAGGGACAGAGGTCCAAGCGTTGGATCTCCATCCAGCGGTGTGGACCTCCGTGAGGACTTAACTGCACGCGATCAAAAGGACATGAGGGAGGTCATGGCCTTTGGATTTAAATCCAAGGGCACCGACACGATGGGGAGGTCTCGATATGATGCATAGCAGCAAGGGAGGTCGGGACCGTTAGATTTAGATCTAAGGGTTCCGATCAAAAGAGGTGGAGGTCTGAGCTTGCGAACGCACAAGGGAGGTCAGGCCTTTAGATTTAGATCTAAAAGCTACGATCTCACGTCTTGTTTGGGAGGTCAGTGCGCATGAGACAAAAAGGAGGTCGTGACCGTAGATTTTAATCTAACGGTGCACAACAAAAGATGGGGAGGTTGTGAGTGCTTGATAGCAGGGGAGGTCGTGAGTTGTTGGATTTGATCCAATGGCTCGACCTTGGTTAGGTGGGAGGTTTGCTTAGTTTAACAGTGAGGGGAGGTCAGGGCCATGGATCTTGGATCCAAGGGCTATGACCTCACGTGGGTGGGAGGACCTGACTGAGTATGTTGAGGAGGAGGTCGTGGCTCTTGGATTTGATCCAACGGCCACGACCTCAACAAATGGGATGACCTCGCTGCGATGGTTTAACAGCTCGAGGAGGTCTTTGAAGTTTAACACACAGGGGAGGTCATGACCGTGGATCTTTGATCCAACGGTTACAACCTGATGAGGTGGGGAGGTCCTTGCGGTGTTGACCGCGGAGGAGGTCGTGGCTGTTGGATGTAAATCCAGCAGTGCGATTTGATCAAGGTGGAGATGAGGTCTCTCGAGGTGCAGACATGGTTGGGCTGGACCAACTTTGAATATGGCTAGCCCAAGGAGCAGTGTAGGCTTTAAAATTTAGTTTTAACAGCTGAAACTTAGCAGAATTATTTGAGATAGCAAATGAACTCCAAATTTGATGAAATTTTAACTGGAGCTTGCTGACAATGAGATCAACCTTGCATAAAATTTCCAGAGGTTATTATGCAATGCATTTTTCTCAGGAAATTCATGAAGGTTGTTTAAAGGATTGTTTTGCCTCCAAAAATTATCAACAAGTGTTATAACTCATGATATTTTTCAGAGGGGTCCCATATTAGTTTTGGGACCAAGGAAAATATATTCCAAATGTTTGGCACAAGATTTAAGATAATTGGAAAAGGAATTTGACTTTTGGTCAACAAGAGCTTTGTGTTTTTGGATTACACAACTCTTGGACAAGAATCACATGAGATTTTAGGGTTTTTCAAGATGTGAGAAAAAGTTTTAATTTCTACACATATAATTATGCTTGAATAACCCTAATTATACATTTGGGATGTTACAAAATCTCCCCCCCTTACAAAAATCTCGTCCCGAGATTTGGCTCACTCTCATAAAGAAAGATGGATAGTCCGACGAGACGATCTTCTCTTTCCCAAGTAGCCTCATCCTCGTAATGGTTTGACCACTGAACTTTAAGGAACTTGATGGTCTTATTCCTTGTCCTTCGTTTAGACTCATCGAGCACGTGAGCAGGTGCTCGCGATAGGTCAAATCTTCACGGACATCGAGGGTTTCCAACGGAGCTTCCTCGGTTGGAACACGGAGGCACTTCTTAAGCTGGGACACATGGAAAACATCATGTACCCCTCAAGTGCAGCCGGCAACTCCAACTTATAGGCAACAGCTCCTTCTTCTCGATAACGCGGTAGGGACCGACATATCGAGGAGCTAACTTGCCCTTGACGCCAAACGTTGATGGCCCTTCAAAGGAGAGACTTTGAGATAAACAAAGTCATTAGGCTCAAAACGTAACTCACGCCGACGGCGATCCGCATAGCTCTTTTGCTGGATTGAGTGGCGCAAACGCCACGAATAATTTGGACTTGGCGCTCGGCCTCATTGATTGAGTCCGCCAAAGAGAGGTCTCTCACCGGTCTCGACCAGTTCAACGGGTTCTACACTTTCTCCGTATAAGGCCTCAAATGGTGCCATGCCGAGACTGGCCTGAAAGCTGTTGTTATAAGAAAACTCGGCGAATGGCAAGCATTTCTCCCAATGCTTCCCATATGAAATGACATAAGCACGAAGCATGTCTTCCAAAACTTGGTTGACCCTCTCGGTCTGACCATCAGTTTGGGGGTGATATGCCGTGCTGAAAGCAAGACGAGTGCCCATGGCCTCTTGCAAGCTATGCCAAAACGAGGCGTGAAAAGGATCCACGATCCGACACGATCGTCTTGACACCGTGCAAACTCACGATGCGGGCGATATAGAGTTCGCCAAAAGACCTACCAAGTTCGGTCTTGACGGAAGGAAATGTGCCACCTTAGTCAATCGATCGATGATGACCCAAATGGCATCATTCTTCTTGGGACGTGGGTAGACCGGTGATAAAATCCATTCGATCGAATCCCACTTCCACTCAGAATTGGCAAAGGTCAAGCGATCCAGCGGACGCCGATGCTCGGCCTTGACACGACGACACACGTCGACTCAAGAACGAACCGCGATCTCCCTCTTCATTCGGGTCCACCAAAATCTCTGGCGAAGATCTTGATACATCTTTGTGGCCGGGATGAATGGATAAAGGCGAATCATGGGCTTCAGCGGAGGATTAAATTCCGCAACTCCATGTCCTTTGGAACCACAAGGCGTTGCCGAACCTCACGACGCCATGCTCATCCTCGAGAAGCACTTGGTCGTTCCGCTCGACATTTGCCTTAATGTGGCTCACTCCAACATCCGATCACGAGCGGACTTGATCCGATCCACCAAGGTTGGTTGCACAACCAAGGCGGCGAGAGAACCACGCTCAACTAAACCCAAGTTGAGGCAATGAAACTCTTCCGAAGAGCGGGTCAAGCTCCTGGACAACAAGGCATGGCAATGCGCTGCGACTAAGCGCATCGGCAACGACATTAGCCTTGCCCGGATGGTAGTGAATACCCATATCATAGTCCTTGATCAACTCCAACCATCTCCTTTGCACGAGGTTCAGTCAGGTTGGGTGAACAAGTACTTGAGGCTTTGTGATCCGAATACACTTCACAACGATTCCGATTAGGTAATGTCGCCAAATCTTAAGTGCATGAATCACAGCAGCCAACTCCAAATCATGAGTAGGGTAGTTGAGTTCATGAGGTCTCAATTGCCTTGATGCATAGGCCACTACCTTGCCTTCTTGCATAAGGACACAACCGAGGCCTCGACGAGAAGCATCGCAAAAGATATCGAAGCTGCGATGGATATCAGGAAGAACAAGAACGGGAGCGGTGGTCAAACGCTTCTTGAGTATATGGAAACTTGCCATGCAAGCATCAGACCACAAGAACTTCTTGTCCTTCTTGAGCAACTCCGTCATTGGCTTTGCGATCTTGGAGAAGTTCTCGATAAAGCGGCGATAATATCCCGCTAAACCAAGAAAACTCCGCACTTCGGTGACCGAAGTGGGCGGACTCCATGAAAGAACATCGGTGACCTTGCTAGGATCAATAGCTACGCCTCCCGCTGAAAGAATATGGCCTAAGAAAGCCACTTCCTTCAACCAGAACGCACACTTGCTGAACTTCGCGTACAGCTGGTGCTCACATGCCTTGCCTAACACAAGCTTCAGATGCTCGGCATGATCCTCATCGTTCTTGGAATAGATAAGAATATCATCGATGAAGACCACGACAAACTTATCCAAATACTCCATGAATACCGAATTCATGAGGTTCATGAACAAGGCAGGAGCATTGGTTAAGCCGAACGACATGACAGTGTACTCGTACAAGCCGTAGCGAGTAGAGAACGCCGTCTTTGGAATATCCTCAGGCCGAATCCGAACCTGATGATATCCCACTCTCAAATCAATCTTGGAGAAAACTCGAGCTCCAGTTAATTGATCGAAGAGATCGTCAATGCGGGGCAATGGATACTTGTTCTTTACCGTCACTTCATTAAGTGGGCGGTAATCAACACACATGCGTAAAGTACCGTCCTTCTTCTTTACGAAGATTGCTGGACAACCCCAAGGAGATGAGTTAGGGCGGATGAAACCCTTCTCTTGCAGCTCACTTAACTGCTTCTTCAATTCTACCAACTCGTTCGGTGGCATCCGATAAGGCCTCTTTGAGATAGGGGCGGTACCAGGAGCCAACTCAATGACAAACTCGAGGTCTCGAACGGGTGGCATCCCTAGAAGATCAGCGGGAAAGACATCAACAAAGTCACAAACTGTTGGGACTTCGCTAATATCTAGAGCGGCTTCGCTTCAAGCGAAGAGATGCGGATCTAGCGACTTGGCGAAAAGCTTAACCCGCCACGGAGGGACTAGATAGAGATGAGCTTCTGGCGCAATCGATTTGCCCCATGTCTTTGGGACAACCAATCCATGCCAAGAATCACATCAAGACTCGCTGAATGGAGAAGGATAAGGTTTGCTAAGAAACCTACGCCCGATCTCGATAAGGACATCCTACACTCGATTCAGCTCTCAACTCCGAACCAGAGAGCGAATGAGTAGCGGGGACCGACAATGGAGAGAAAAGAAGCTCTCCGACAAAGACAAAAGACTCGTAAACAAAGGAATGAGATGCTCTGAATCAAACAAAAGCAGAAGCGGGATGAGAGTTAACAGAAAGTGTACCTAGCACGACGTCGGGTGCCTCCTGAGCCTCCTCTGTGGTGATGGCGTTGACGCGACCACTACCCACGCCTTGGGTAGCCGGGATGATCTTCTGGTCCTGAGCTGCACCACCTCCTGGCCCGCGCCCTCCATTAGGACGAGGGGCTGCTCCTGTCTTCTTAGGGCATTGGTTCGCATAATGCCCCTTCTGATTGCATGAGAAGCATGTGACCCCGGCAGCCGGGTTGCGGGGGCCGCTCTGCTGACTCGCAGGTGCACGTGACTGAGACACGGCCTGCGAAGGACGAGGAACAGGGGCAGGTGATCTCGGGGGCGCCGAAGAGTGAGAGTGGTACCCCGAGGCCGCCAAGCGGGACGGAAGAATCGCCTGGATGACTTATGGGCCTCCCACTTGCGCTTGCGGGAGTCCATAAGCTCTCGAGCCGCATGCTCAGCGACGATGGCCTTGTCGACCAAGGTCTGAAAATCAGGAAAGTCGACAATGGATAGCTTGTCCTTCAGCTCCTCAGACAAGCCACGCCTGAACTTGGCCTGCTTAGCCATATCAGTGGCCACGTCCTCAGGAGCATAACGAGCTAGATGGTTGAACTCGTAGACATACTCCATGACTGAGCTACGCCCTTGCTTGAGCGCAAGAAACTCCTGCTTCTTGATCTCCATCAAGCCGGCAGGGATGTGAGCCCGACGGAAGGCAGTACGAAACTCCTCCCAAGAAACGGTGTGGTCCACGGGCTGCATGGCGAGAAAGTTCTCCCACCATGACAAGGCTGCACCCTCCAGCTGGTGCGATGCGAACAGCGCCTTCTCGTGCTCCTGGCATTGCGCTATCTTGAGCTTCGCTCAACCAAACGGCCAATCGTCAGATCGAGCGGGTCCTCGACCGAAAAGGTAGGGGCTGAGTACGAAGAAACTCCGCGAGTCCTCCACGCGGTGATGGGCATTCCTTGCCCGGATCCTCAAGCTCCGGTAAGTGCAGTGGTGTTGCGCGCGATGACGTCCAGTAGAACTCTCCTGTCATCCGCGCGGTTGCGCTCGATCTGAAGAAGAACCTCGGCCATGGTCGGAGGAGGAGGAAGCTCCTCGTCCGGACCAGCTGACTGGCCTTGGCCACTACGAGTGCGTCCGGCCATCCTGTTACAATGAAATTTGGTTAGCAACTAGACCCGAAAACAAAGCCTTAAGGAAAGCAAAGCAAACGACTAGGGGAATGGAATATCACCCCAATCGAAAGCCAAAATCAGCGGTTATTTAAACTTTAAAAAGCTTCTAAAAGACTCTAAAAACAGCCAAGAAACACCAAACGCAAGGCTCAACTTCTCATCTCAACTAACCCGTATTGAATGAACGAGTAATTGGTCGAGAAGATCAAAAATCAGATTGTAAGATGAGATCTAAAACTATTAGAGAGCAAGGTTAATGCAGCGAAATAAGTGTTAGATACTTAGCTAACTAGTATCATATCTTACCCTTTTATTCCCACAAGTTTTAGTTGATTAACCTCTCATTATCTATCCTAATTAGACACCTTTGAGACTGCTGTCAGGAAATTTGATGCTTGCTGTCCGTGTTTAGCATCCAAGCTCCTTGTCGAATCACCGACTCGAACTTCAAAACCTTGTAGTGGGCAGCTCACACTTCAATTTGCCAATCTCATTGGTTCTCCCAAAACCCAGTGTTAATCGATAACAACTATTTTGTAGAAGGAAGAGAGGAAAACAACTTTTAAAACTCAAATTAGAGTGGGATGAGAAGAGAAAGCTAAGATAGGTAAGGAATAAAATCCGAGAATTTACCTAAGCTTTCAAAACTCATTTGATGCTTTGAAAATAGGTTTTCAAAATATCCTAAGGATCGACCAAGCTTGCGTTACTACGGTCATAACGGCTCGATACCAACTTTTGTGAGACTCGACGCGTTTATTAGGCTCATAATACTTAGTCATCCAATTGACCCTAGTATTATCAACCAAATAAACTCGTCTCTCGAGATGTATACTTCGAATGCAAGATACATACCTCACAACAAAAGAATGCATCAATTCCATACAACACATAGTACATAAGCAACAAACCGAAGTTAACATTAATATGGAATAGATATTACAAAAGAGAGGCCCTTAGGCCCAATAACAATAATTACAAAAAGATAACAATGAAGCAAAAGTGCCATAAAGATGGCCAAAATAAGAGCCAACCAAGGTGCCTTTAGCCCACAAGGCAATCGACCGGACCGCCAAGCTAGTCGCTCTCCCAACCACCGACTGACTCACAAAAGTAAAGCCCTTTGGGCTCTACCTCCTCTGCAACAAAGTTGTTAAGCAAAGCAAATGAGTACAATAACTTGTTTATTGTACTCGCAAGACCGACGTAAGATAACAGAACTATAATTTAGCTACATGCAAGCTTTATTTAAGTGGATGAGGCTTTGGACTCATTTTAGCATAAAGCAAGTTTCATTTGCAATAATATAGTAGATTGAAAGCAATTTGACAAAGCATTTTTAATTGTTGAAATAACAACGCGATAATAACATAATAACAACAACAAGAACAATCCTGGAAGTGACTAACCCAAGTCACCACAACAATAGCATGAACTCCCCGTTCATACCAACCCATCAAGTTTTAATTAAAAGTTTGAGACTAGTCTTGAACGACCTTACCAAGCATGTCCATAACCTAGGACGAGGCTATTCGAATAGTTTTATCCCTGCAGGGTGTACCACTGTACCCACACGTCAGACCGCCTTTCCTTTACGCACACTTCCGAAGGTGTGTTGGCACGGCTAAGTCCTACGAGACCTTTCCAAAGGATGAATGCTAATTACGAGCTGCACAACCCACGGGGAGAAGGAGACATCACACAACCTTCCCGGAAGCTAATGCTCCCCTCCCACACTATACATATACATTTGTTTTTGAAAACACACCAACCGAGCTCGCTCATAATTAACACCTCCTAGAGTACTTAGTCAAGAGGGTTCCATATGCCCTCGCGTGGTTAGTACATAAAAGCGCTTGGCTTAGTGACCCAAGTACTCGGTCCTTAGGGACCCTGCATACCACCACATCCAAAAACCGCACCATCCATCCAATATGCCCAAGTCTAAATCAATCTTTTATTTTCAGTTTTGATTTTACAAATTAATCAAAGCACAAGTGCTGGACATATAGGAGTAATAATCATTTTTGAGTGATCAAGATCATCGACTAAGTCGATGATCGCCCAATCTACCGATAGCTAAGCATGTCTAAGCAGAGGAAACGAACTACTAAGTGATAAGAGCTCATCCAACGAGCTCAAACCACAGCAAATAACCTAGGCTCATGGTAGTAGAGGATAAACAATTCCTACAGATCATGCAACTATAGGCTTGCTAGCGACATTTAACACAAAGTAGCATGCATACATAGAAGTAAAACAATATATTAAGCTTTAAAGTAATGGGACAATGATGGAAATGATCAAACTGCTTGCCTTGTTGCTGTTGCTCAAATTGTGGCAGAGGGTCGCTCTCGGGATCACCACAAATGTCGAAACCTAACGGAAAAGCGATAAAGAACCGATAAGAACGATGAAAGGCAACAAAGACAGCACAACAAACGAACTCCAAATACCCTGAATTTTCTACAGCAGCAAGGGATGATTTTAGGAATTTTGCAACAAGAACCAATGGATTTGGATTCTCAATGCAAAAGATATGAGCAAAACAATTCTGCTCAGCCCTAAAATTACCAAACTGCACTATTCACTAATTTAATTATGAGGCAACATTTTCTAGAAAAGTGGTGAGGCTGAGATTTTTATTGTAAAACCAGCACCTCATGAGATGAATAACACAATTGAGTTCACCTCATTTGGAGCTATATTGCACTTTCTATAATCTTTCAAAAACAAGAACTTGAACAAAATTATAATGCACAAGTCCTCATTTTCCTAATAGCAACATGCTCAAAACTAATTTTCACAGTGAGTTCATTAATAGAGGAAACCAACAAAGTTGGTCTCACCCAAAAATAATCTATAGAGCATTAGTTATGTATTTTACAAGTTAAGCATTGATTTAAGTGTATATTTTAAAGATGGTTTTAAAATCTAATGGCAAACTGTGCTCTGGAGTTGAACTCAACTTACAATCATTTTTGGATTAAAGTCAAGTTCAAGACAGAGCTAACACAATTTGAATGACCTCATTTGGAATTAAAATGAAAAAGATATGAAATTCTAAAGTCTATACCTTATTTCAGGTTTAACTAAGACCTCTTTGGAATTTCTAAAACTCACAAGGGTATGGGAGGACGTGAGCCACAGATCTCAGATCCAACGGCTCAAGACCTCCCAGGAGAACATCACACACGCGCACGTGAAGTCCAGAGGTCCTGGACCTCTTAGCAACACCCACGCGCGAGGCGAGGGGGAGGTCGTGGCCGTAGATGGGAGATCCAACGGACCACAACACAGAAAGGAGGTCCGGAACGGACGAGATCTAAAGGGGAGGTCCTCAACGGTGAGATGACCTCGAGGAGGTCCTAAGCGATAGATCTAAACATCACAGACCTCCAGGGAGGTCTGGACGGCTACGATTGCGCAAGGGAGGTCTTGGACGCTCCAGATCTCCTCGGAGGAGGTGCGGACGCCCTGCACCAAATAACTTCGCGCGCGCAGCGCTTGGACATGAATAATCTGGCGGGACCATGAGGAGGTCCGCGCGAGGGAGGTTTTAAATGCGCACAAGAGACAGGTTTAATGGCATTTATCGCTAACCCCATGATTGCAATGATTGGGCATTTAAAACGGTGAATTTATGTCCTAAAAACGACAATGACACGCTCGGGACGTCCGACAAAATCCCGAGCGTGAAGAAGTGATCCTCGCCGGCGATGTAGAGCCCGCCGGTGAGGTCCAATGATACCGTTGGGTCCGCAATAACCATGCGCACCCAATGGTCCTCCTCTCAACGGCGGCGACGGCCTTGAACGCCGCCCGGTAGGAGAGGTCAAAGATGACCAGACGGCCAAACTACGAAAATGCAAAATGGAGCTCCGCGCGACAATCAAGCGTGTGCCAAAACTTAAGCTCCGCAACATGCATTCAAGCGGGTGCCAGCATCTAAAGGACTAACAGGAGGTGTACCTGGAGGTCCTAAGGTGCTGGGGAGGTCGTGGAGGTGATGACCGGAGTTGGGGAAGGCAGTGAAGCTTCACAGCCCAAAGCTCCAGCCCCAAGCTCGACTTTGTCCACCTCTGAAAAATGCCCAAACAATTCAAGTTAGGGTTAACTTCCAAGAGGTTTTAGGAGCAAGAGTGAGCAAGGTTTGAAAGAGGGAGCCATGGAACTCTGAGCACCGAGAAGCTCCAAGGTCCTCAACAATGGCGGCCAAGATGGGAGGTGAGTTTGGGGATGAGGAGCTCAGCCACGCACAAGTGCAAGGCTGAGGTCAATTGTGTGCAAAGGAAGCCAAGGGAGGATTCCCAGGGGTGACTTATAGCCTGAGTGAAGGTTATGAGCTGGGGCTAAGCTCCATGGTGAGCTTAGCCCACGGGTTGGTCCATGGGGTGGACAAGACATAAAGGTTGACAAGGTGACAGGCTGTGCTGACCTGAAAGGCGGAAAGCTGACCTGCATTAAATGCGGGTCAGCAGAGAGCTGTTAAAGGTGCACAGAGGCCTGGCGCGCATTAACTCCACTGGCCGAGCACGCATGCGTGACCAAGGTAGGAGAAGAACAGGAGGTCTGTTGACCGTTGGATAAGACACAGGAGAGGTCCTAACCATCGGATCCAATTTTGAACCGTTATGTTTTAAGTGGTGGGAGGAGGTCCCACCACACGATCAAGGATGGGAGGTCGTGGCCCTCCGATTTTTAATCGCAAAACGCACGTGAGGAAAAGGGACAGAGGTCCAAGCGTTGGATCTCCATCCAGCGGTGTGGACCTCGGTGAGGACTTAACTGCACGCGATCAAAAGGACATGAGGGGAGGTCATGGCCTTTGGATTTAAATCAAGGGCACCGACACGATGGGGAGGTCTCGATATGATGCTAATGAGCAAGGGAGGTCGGGACCGTTAGATTTAGATCTAAGGGTTCCGATCAAAAGAGGTGGAGGTCTGAGCTTGCAACGCACAAGGGAGGTCGGGGCCTTTAGATTTAGATCTAAGGGCTACGATCTCACGTCTTGCCGGGAGGTCTCAGTGCGCATGAGACAAAGGAGGTCGTGACCGTAGATTTTAATCTAACGGTGCACAACAAAAGATGGGGGAGGTTGTGAGTGCTTGATAGCACGGGGAGGTCGTGAGCTGTTGGATTTGATCTAATGGCTACGACCTTGGTTAGGTGGGAGGTTTTGCTTAGTTTAACAGTGAGGGGAGGTCAGGGCCATGGATCTTGGATCCAAGGGCTATGACCTCACGTGGGTGGGAGGACCTGACTGAGTATGTTGAGGAGGAGGTCGTGGCTCTTGGATTTGATCCAACGGCTACGACCTCAACAAGGTGGGATGACCTCGCTGCGATGGTTTAACAGCTCGAGGAGGTCTTTGAAGTTTAACACACAGGGGAGGTCATGACCGTGGATCTTTGATCCAACGGTTACGACCTGATGAGGTGGGGAGGTCCTTGCGGTGTTGACCGCGGAGGAGGTCGTGGCTGTTGGATGTAAATCCAACGGCTGCGACCTGATCAAGGTGGAGATGAGGTCTCACGAGGTGCGGAACATGGTTGGCTGGACCAACTTTGAATATGGCTAGCCCAAGGAGCAGTGTAGGCTTTTAAATTTAGTTTTAACAGCTGAAACTTAGCAGAATTATTTGAGATAGCAAATGAACTCCAAATTTGATGAAATTTTAACTGGAGCTTGCTGACAATGAGATCAACCTTGCATAAAATTTCCAGAGGTTATTATGCAATGCATTTTTCTCAGAAAATTCATGAAGGTTGTTTAAAGGATTGTTTTGCCTCCAAAAATTATCAACAAGTGTTATAACTCATGATATTTTTCAGAGGGGTCCCATATCAGTTTTGGGACCAAGGAAAATATATTCCAAATGTTTGGCACAAGATTTAAGATAATTGGAAAAAGGAATTTGACTTTTGGTCAACAAGAGCTTTGTGTTTTTGGATTACACAACTCTTGGACAAGAATCACGTGAGATTTTAGGGTTTTTCAAGATGTGAGAAAAAGTTTTAATTTCTACACATATAATTATGCTTGAATAACCCTAATTACACATTTGGGATGTTACACACCTCCTCCAATGGCAGCAACAGACCCGGGTTTTGGGCAGTTTATGGCAGCACAAGCTCAGATGATGAGCTCTATGATGCAGAATATGAACCAGATTATGGCTCAACAAAGCCAGACCACCAATGCTTTACTTGCCATGATGAGTCAGAATAGTCGAGGCAGCAGCCGCCACCACCTCCACCCCGGCTCACCCTCAATCAAGGTCGCCGAGTTCATGAAGACACGCCCAGCTACATTTTCGAGCTCTCCCGAGCCTTTAGATGCAGATGATTGGCTGAGATCAACAGAGAAGAAGTTGGATATTGCTCGCTGTGAAGACAGGGAGAAGGTTTTGTTTGCCTCACATCAAGCTGGAAGGACTCTGCGGTGAGTGGTGGGACACATTTTGTGCCTCACATGTCGACCCCCCAGAGGATCTCTTGGGTAGAGTTCTCATGACTTTTCGCCACTCCCATGTCCCACGATGGGAAGGTTGAGATGAAAAAGGAAGAGTTTAGAGAGCTCAAGCAAGGCAAACATGTCAAGAAGTGAGTATCTCACTAAGTTCACTCAATTGTCGCGTTATGCTCGCGAAGATGTGGCTACGGATGATGCGCGGCAGAAGCGTTTTAAGCGAGGCCTCCATCCCAGCTTAAAAGTTCAAGTTGTGGGCAACGATTATCCTGATTTCCAGCATATGGTGAACAAGGCAATGCTCATTGAGGAATCCCGAAGAGAACTCTCCGAGTCCTACAAGAGAAAGGTGCCACCCTCGGTGCTCAAGAAAGACCTCCCGGCACCACAAAGCTTTTGTGCAGTACCAACCCAAGCGCCAAGGACCTCCTGGACCTTCCAGGACCTCTGCCAAGACCTCCCGCCCAGCTGTCCCTGCTCAGCGCCGCATCACTAGCAGCACCAAGACAACCCCAACGACCTCCACAGCAGCTGGGATCACCTGCTTCAAGTGTCACCAAGTGGGGCATTTTGCTAATCAATGCCCACTAAAGACAGAGCCAACCACCAAGACCTCTACTTCAGACCTCCTCGGCCAAGACCCTCGAGTCGCAGGACCTCCTCAAGCAGAACCTCCCAAACTTTTGGAAGGGGCCGTGTGAACCATGTGGCGATGGAAGAAGCTGAGACCTCCTCGGGCGTGGTACTAGGTATGTTCCTAGTAAATTGATGCCAGTTGCAGTTTTATTTGACTCTGGAGCTTCCCATTCGTTTATTTCTCGGAGTTTTCTTTGCAAAGCACCGTTTGAGTTGTTGCTCTTAAGTCTACCTTGTTGGTTCAATCCCGACTCGTAACTAAGCACTGAACCGGGGTTGTCCACAAGTGAAAATGGTCATACAAGGAGTAGAATTTCTAGCCAACCTTATCCTTTTGGACACCAGGTCCCTAAATGTGATTTTGGGCATGGACTGGCTAGCTAACCACCATGCCATGTTGGATTGTAGTAGCAAAATTATCTCTTTGACCAGCCCTAGTGGTGCCACTGTGAAGTTGTCGGCCACCTCAGAGAAACTCCAAGGAGCCCTATCTTGTAGTGCTCAAGTTCAAGTTTTGGAGGATGTCCCTGTTGTTAAAGAATTTGTGGATGTGTTCCCTGATGAGCTCCCAGGAATGCCCCCAGACAGAGACCTTGAGTTTGTCATAAACCTTGTCCCAGGGACCTCCCCCATCTCCAAAAGGCCCTACAGATTGCATGTTGATGATCATGTGGAGTTGAAAAAGCAGTTGGAAGACTTGCAGAGCAAGGGTTTTATTAGACCTAGCTCCTCACCTTGGGGAGCCCCAAGTGATTTTGTGCTAAAAAGGATGGCACTCAAAGGATGTGTGTGGACTCTGAGCTCTCAATGATGTCACCATCAAGAACAAGTATCCTTTGCCAAGAATTGATGATTTATTTGATCAATTGAAGGGAAATTTCTTTGTGTTTTCCAAGATAGATTTGAGAACAGGATATCTCAGAACGTCCGTTTTCTTTTAAAGTCCTTGCCAAGTTTTCAAAATAAAAGTAACCATTTGGCTTTATTGAGAATCCAAAGCTTAACTTTGAGATTTTTGAATCTGGAGAGTTCAATTGGAATTAATCAAACCTTAACTAAGCTCTTAGTTGGTGTTCCTTGCCGCTTGTAGCTCTCTGTTGTGTCTTCTTGCTCTTGGGTTCTTTGTGTCCCCGAGCCTCCTGTGTGCCACAGGTTTTGTCTTCTCTTTTAACTTCCTTTGTTGGCTTGAATCTCTTTGAGACTCGGACCTCCCTTCTCTCTCTCTCATCTTTCCCTCTGTTGGGACCCCTCCGTGTTTGGGTTTTCTTGTTAAGAACTCGGCTCGGGTTGGTGTTTCTAACCTCTTTGGTCTCTTCAAGCCACACTTGGCTTTGCTTCTTTGGACCTCCTGTGGACCTCTCCACGCCTCTCGGAACCTCCCGAGTTCTCTTGGGCGCTCGAGTTCCTCTGGACCTCCAGTGCCCCTTTGGGACCTTTTAGACCTCCTTGTGGCTATTTGGACCTCCCTTGTGTTCAAATAGACCTCCCTTTGTCCTGCAGACCTTTACGTGTCCTCACGGACCTCCTCCGTGTCCTTTAAGACCTTCCCTTGTTGAGATCTAGCTAGCTCAGACCTCCCCTTGTTGAGATCTAGCCGCTCAGACCTCCCCTTGTTGAGATCTAGCCTTTCAGACCTTCCCTTGTTGAGATCTAGCCGCTCAGACCTCCCTTGTTGAGATCTAGCCGCTCAGACCTCCCTTGTTGAGATCTAGCCGCTCGAGACCTCCCTTGTTGAGATCTAGCCGCTCAGACCTCCCTTGTTAGGATCGGCCTTTAGGACCTCCTTTCGAGATCTTAGCCGTCCGTGTTCTCCTTTAGTGGGATCAAAGGTCCAGACCTCCTCGAGCCCAAGACCTCCTTAGCGCT